>JXCR01145491.1:381947-446602 GCA_002079205.1 Phalaenopsis hybrid cultivar | reverse complement strand
TATATATATATATATATATATATATATATATATATATATATATATATATATATATATATATATATATATATATATATATGAAGAGGCTTCAATTTAAGAGCAATATACAACATTCAACTAGTTTCATGAAGATGAATATTTTGATGCAAAATAAAAATCCCATCATTGTTATTTTGGCAATCCCAAAATTTGATCTCAACATCTTACTCATAATTAGTGAAGCTCTTGCAAAACTTGGATTTATAAATTTTTAGGATTACATTGCTTTTAAGGAGATAAACAATTTGACACCAATATTGTGGCATATCCTTACCATTCTTCCATACCCTAATTTAAATCTATTAAGTTTCTCAGAATAGTTCTTATCGATTTTACCATCAAAATTGTGAAATTTTGGCTCCATTTAGCTCATGGCATTAAGAGATTTAAAATGGCATCTCCTACTTGTCAATCATTAAGTCCATCAATAGAGGCCTCCATCACCATGAATGCTAATTCTATATGTGCATCGAATGAGTTAATTAGGCAAACTAATGTGTACAATTGTTAATATGTCAATCACACCATAATCATCTATCTGAATAATCATGGAACGAATCATTAGCGCAACTACTTTCACTCATCGGAGCACAACAGAGCCGTCAAGTACAACCAAAGATATATATTAGAGATGTTCAGAATCCTTCTGAAAAACGGCTAATTTACCATCCATTTTATTTTGCTACTTTAGTCCAAAGAACAACATATTTGACTAACATATTTCGGTCACCCAACACCCAAAATAAATCACTATTTTAGCTTTTACATCAAAAACCACCACAATACACACACCACAAAATAATAGGATGCCTATGCTTTCCTTGGATCACTTCACAAGCAATAAACAATTTCTAACCAAGATTCATCCCTTGTGTATTGATAGTATATTCCACCGTACACCAAGAATAGTAATGTCAGGATTCCTCCACCAATAAAATACACATATCAAGGCAAGTCAAGTTTTATGAAAATTATTTTTCATACCACATCACTTCCATGTCCACCCTCACAGCCACCTCAACACCCAAGTCACCTTAGCATATACCCTCATTCACCTTGGTTCCCACCTTGCAATCCCCTCACCACCTTACTAAAATGTCACCACAATCATCATAAAATGAAATATTCTTACTATTCTCTCCGCATCCAACCTCATCCAAAAACAACTCGCCCCATCATCCCACAACAACTTACAGCACACTTCACCTCATCCCCAAAACCTCTTACCCCTACCCATCTCACTCATACAAACCAGAAAACCAACTGAAACCAATTAAATGCTCACTTATTTTAAAACTAGAAATTTAATACCCAAATCAATATTTAATATACACTACATTCTCACCAACAATTCCATAGATCCAATCACATATAATACTGATGTCAACGATGTACACTGGCGAAAAGCAATGTTCAGAGAATTTATGCCCTCCTCTCATAACGAATATAGATTTTAGTCCCTCCATCACCATCACAAAATGTTCTCGACTGTAAATGGACCTACAAGATGAAGACAAATTCAGATGATACAATTCTTCGACATAAGGAAAGGCAAGGGCACAATGTTACAAACAACAACATGACATCAACAGCGACCAAATACTCTTGCTCGTCACCAAATTCTCAATCATTCGAACCTTTCTTATTGCGACTACCCATAATTTGTGGGGAATCATTTAACTTGATATGTCAAATGCATTTCAAGATGGGCCACTCACTGAGACAGTGTTTATGTCTCGATCCACTATATTTCAAGATCGCACAAAACCATACCATGAATGCCACTTGAAGAAAGCTCTTTATGGCCTTAAACAATCTCCAATGCAATGCCACTCCATCTTAACCAAGGTATGCACTTTTCTCGGAATACAAATAGCTCAAATCTTCGGTTGAATGTATCTTAGTCAATCTAAGTATTGTGAAGACATACTCACAAATCTTGGCAAGGTATGCACTTTTCTCGGAATACAAATAGCTCAAATCTTCGGTTGAATGTATCTTAATCAATCTAAGTATTGTGAAGACATACTCACAAAGGCTGGAATGCTCCCATGTAAGCTAATTAAAATTCTATCTACAATAAGGTAACATCTTCTACCACTAATGAAGAGCTATATCTTGAATCCTCAATTCTACAACCATCTAGTGGGTTCATTCCAATACCTTAAGTTTACATGACCCGATATTTCATTCTCGAGCAATGAATTGTGTCAACAGCTCCACAAACCTATCAAAAAATACTTCAACCAACTTAAATCACTACTTAGATACACCAAAGGTTCTTGTGAAAAAAGTCTGCCAATACACAAAGGTGACTTAAGACTCCATGCTTTATCCAACTCCAATTGAGAATGGAACCCAGTCCATCACAAATCCACAACAAGATATTGTGCATTTCCTGGCAAAACACTCATCAAGTGATGTACAAAGAAGCAAACAATTGTGGCTTGTTCCTCAACTGAAGCTGAATAATGAGCATTATCCACCACTGCAACAGATATTATCTAGCTAATGCAACGATTGTAGGATTTTGAAGTTCATCTCTCAGAGCCAACTCCACTCTACTGCGATAACATTTCAGCTCTGAAATTAACAAATAATCCAGTCTTTCATGTCATAACTAAACATATAGAAATCAATGTTTACTTTTTTCGGCACTGCATAAAAAACAAACACATAGTTGTACATAACATATCTTTTACCGATCAACTGACTGCCACTTTTACAAAAGCTCTAAGCTCAAGCATATTCAACAATCTAAACAACAAGTTGGTACTTCCCACATGAACTATCAACTCGAGGTGCAATATTAACATGAATATTTACTACTCCAACTTATAGAAAAATCATGATCGCATTTGCCAATTGTCTTATCCTCAACTCAACAAATATTTGTATTATTTACATCACAATGGCTATATATATAACTTGTACTAGATATAAAAAATTTCCCAAGTTTTATTGACATAATGAATTGTGAGTCACTACTTTATCTTGTTGCCGTTCTTTCTCCCTTGTGTTTCTCTGTTCTCTCCTATCATCAAGTCTTTTTGTTTGCCTCCTTAAAACCTGACTACAGGTTACTCCCTTGATCTACATTCTTCTTCTATTCCTTAAACAACAGAAAAAATTTCTTATGCTTGCTTCTTGTAGCAAAATTTTTTAAGTGATCATTCTTCCAACTTAATTATTTGACTTTATTCTATATTAATGATTGCTTAAGTCCATATTGATTATCTAGTTAAATAGATTAAAATATATCTTTAATAATATTTATTAGAAATTAAGTATATAATAATTTAAAATATGAACATTCCTAGAAAAAAAATTATAAATGACATATTTGAGGCAGGGAACTAAAATTTGAATAAATTCAACAAATACATTCAATTTTTTTAGAGTTTTGAGAGTGGAAGTCCTAAATTATAAAACTTTTTTATAGTATATGTTTTCTCTTTCTATTATAAACAGTCCTAATATATATATATAATAATAATAATAATAATAATAATAATAATAATCAACACAACTCACAAACTTACATAAAAATTATTATATATATTTTAAAATCATCAATTTATGATCATGCAATCGCCACCCATTAGTTCCATATAATTAGCTTTAGTAACGGTATATTACCCACTTTAATATGCCACTACAAGTCTCCAAAATAATCTATTGGCCATTTCCTTGAAGTACACCATGCCTTGGATTACTCCAACACTCTCAAAATATGTTTAGCATTTAACCCATAACATATTGTGATAAGACAGATGATTCCAACAATCATAGCTTTCAACATTGCATTGCACCTCGAACATTTTTATCTACAAACCTAACACTCTTTCATTCATTTTTCAAATTCCCACTCAAATATTAAAATTCAAGATAAAACTCCTGCCTATATTTTTCATTTTTATCAAATTCTTAATCATTTGATCATAGGACGAGTAATTATATCGGTTTGACAGTTCAAAAATATCACCTAAATGCTAGATTTTGTAAATAACAATGTTTCAGATCTATGCATGATATTATCCTATTAAAAAATTTAAAATTTGGATGAACTTTATATTGAAATTTTAGTATCCATTATTTAAAAGTATTGCTCCTAAAAGGTTACTTGTGTATATTAGTTTTAATAATTTATTTATTTGTTTAATAAGTACAAATATGAGGAAAAGTTCACACTAACAACAATTCTAAACACCCAATTTTCTCAATAGTATTTACGCAACTAATTTTATAAGCAATTACAGGCTTGAAATGGTCATTTAATTCACTTGTTTGGGTTGATCGAGTAAAAAAAGCGGTAGGGAAAATGTGAAGAAGAAATGAGTAGTAGTTGTTGATTAAGGAAACAGCACCCATTAATATTTTTTTGATCATAAATGTAGTGATGTAGTTTATCAAGTAGATTATACAAATCAATTAACAAGACTGATTTCAAGTGCAAAAGCAAAAGGTAGAAAAATAATAAGTCTATGAGCAAGGATCATTTGGAATTCATGGCAGGACCAATTGTTTAAATTATTTAAACGTAATTTAATTTTTATACCTTGCAATTTATTAATTCCATGTATGATCTCCCATCTTAATAAAATAACATAAAAATAAAGGGGTTTCTAACATATATATAGCACCCAAAACTTTTATAATTACAAGCATTATATGAAAAGTAGCACTCATTATCCTATTTTAATAGTCAAATCTATCTTTTCATCCATAGTTAAAGTGCTATGCGTTTAAAAATAAAACTTTGAGAATGAGATAGGTAAATCCTTATAAAATATTAAAAAAATGTTCAACATTATCATCCTTATTTAAGTGGCCAATCATTTCTTCTTTTCTATCAATTTTTTCTCTAAAAGTAGAAAGCTCAAAGGTCACGTTTAGGCATAAATGGGAGTTGATATGTAATAAAATTTAAAGTACTGAGTAATCTATTTTTGTGGAAAATAAATCTTTATTTATTTTTTCTTTGGTGACTTTAAGCATTGCCTTTTCATTAGTAAGATAACATGAATTTATTTTTGACTAAAATTTTTTACACCTTCCTTAAATGCCTACTTGCAACCAACCTCACACATTTACATATATCCTAACCATTAGACTAACTACTACCCAACCTAGGCCACATAATCACTCCAAAATCTCATTTATAGCTTTTAGTCAAACAAAGTAAGATTATGGCTTAGTCTTATTCCTTACTTCTAAACAATTACCTAAACTTCACTAAATATAATCATCCACTTCACACAAAAATTGCACATACTAATATAGCTTTTCATAGGTATATTAACCGTTCACCCAACCAAATACTCATTCTTTATAGTCACCTTACAATTAGCCCAAGCTAGCTCAAGTTAGACTACTATTGGTATCCCATCCACTACAACCCTTTAAATCCCTTACTATTTCATTCTAAACTCCATAACACTTTATTATGTATTAAATTAAATATTCATAGCCTTTTTCAATACTTAACTTTACCAAAAAAGTTATTCACTACCACTGTTTAGGTTCTTATTTTATAGAAGAACTATAAAATTATAATCAAGTCTAAATAATCTACTAAATTATAAAAATAAATACAAATTTGCTTAATGCTCCAAATAACATGAAATATAAATTAAATAATGTTTCACATAAGCTTTTGATGAAGTCAAGTTTATCTTTTTTTTAATAACAAATGAACAAGTATTGATATATATATCAACTCTCTTGTTTTATTAGTCTTCCAAGAGGTATCATCCTAACATAAACATGGAGTCTTGGTGCACCAAAATTAATATAAATTTTAAGATAATTAGATGAGATATCAAGTTAATAAACTTTTATTTACTGAGTGTCTTAAAAAATTTTGTAGGTTTTTGTTGATCACTTTTAATGATGAATAGGATACACTTTATGTTTGAAAAGATCTAACATTGGCATGACTGTAATAAGTTAAATTCATGCCATATAGTCAAGGGCATCCTAGGATAAAAAACAACTTTATTCAATTTATGTGCTAGACATATAACTTTGGATTCTCTCCAATATGTCATCACCAACATCATAGCACTTCCCATATAACCGAGTAATTTGTAAATATACATATATATCAAGTGCCTGAGCCGAGGGACCAAGGTTAAGTGCCTCAAGCCGAGCGACCGCAACTGAATGCCCGAGGATGAGAAACCAAAGTTGACTGCCTAAGTTGAGTGATTGAAGAAAAGTGTTTGGAATTAGATTAGGGGGAAGCGGACATCCAATGATGGTTAACCAAGGTCGAATACAGAAAGCCAAATGACTGGAAGGCTATTATCTAAACTCAGATGTCTCCTTCTTCGCATCCCAACCATTCGATCAGAAGTTAACTTTCAGAACATAAAAACCTAGGTCTTAGAATCTCTGAGGAGATAGGCCCAAAAGCATCATTTTATTAGGTTCTTGGTCATTATAAATAGAGGAAATTAAATAATATAATGAGCATTGAAAAAATCAGTTTCATAAAGAAGACATTCAATATAAGTGTTTTTGTTTCCAATCTCTCTATCCTCTCTCTCTTCTCTAATATGTTCCTCTCATTCCTCAAAATTACTTATCTCAATATAAGTGTTCTTGCTTATCAAGTAGGGACAAGGATAAATAAGATTACTCAGAATTCGTGAGAAGGATACGATAAAACACAGACTTCAAATATAAAAACAAGTTTACAAACAAAAGAAATGAAAAAATACAACTTATCTCACAATCCTTCCCAAGCAAATCCCTAGAAGTTCTCTCTAAGTCTTTCTCTCTTTACAAACACTCTCAATTATCTCTTAGAAGTGTAATAAGGAAAAAATCTCTCACCTTCCCTCTCCTCTTATAACCCTAGAAGACAATCTCCAAGCCCTTGACTTTCTCTCTCTATCTCTCTCTCTTGGTGTCACGCCACTTATCTTTTTTTGCCTCCCCTCTTGAAGTTTTTCTCCAACTTGATTTTATTTTGGGCTGCCTCCTCTAAGAAGAATTTCAATTTCCCTCCAAAATTCAAAAGTCAAATTTTTGAATTTAAAAGATGTGCCTCTTTGATCCAAGAGTCAAATCCCTTCAAATTAGAACCTTCCACAGTGTCTAGATACATTAAATCACTTCATGGGGTGTTTAGAACAAGTGTTCCTTTGAAAATTCTAGCCAAATTCATCTCAAACGGCCTTAATTTGAAAAAAATTACATCTAGCGCATCATGCGTAAGTGCTCTGGATTTTGGCGCATCATGTGCCAAACCCAAAATTGGATGTTTTTCCTCCAAATTTTGCTTCTTTTGCCATTTTTGCTACAAATGCATAAAAATGGTATACCTGTAACAAAAAAATATAAAATACATTTCTTTAAAGTGCAATATCACCAAAAATAGGCATAAAAAGGGTACTTAAAATAGTATATTATTTTTGTGTATCAATGATCATGAAGGAATCCACCTTTTGGCGGTTCAATAGCTTGTCATTGGTTGTGATCTTCTCATTTGTAGAATTGAGGAGAGTATTTATAACAAAGTTCATCATTGCACTAAAGCATCAAAAGAACTCTCAAGCATTACTGCAGCTACGCCAGGGACATGGAGATTCCTTATGCACATTTATGACCTGCATCCAGAAAGAGATGATAGAGGCACAGAAACAAGAGCCCACAGTCGCCCACACGACTCTCACACAAGGATTGAGAGAAGGTCCCTTTGGTTATGTGTTGGGTCTCCAACATCCAAAGACATTGGTGAAGTTACTGGAATTCACCAACAATCACATATCAGTTGAAAAGTATAACTAGCTCTCGACCTCCCAAATGACTGAACAATCGTAGCACCCCTCATTGAAGAGGAGTTTTTATGGGGACAAGTGGAAACCAAATCACTCTTCATAAATACCAATGTGGTCATGATATGAAGACAACCACCCTCACCCTTACCAAGGGACGCGAGCACTAGAATAACGATGTGCCCGAGTGCGAGTAAGTTCTAGAATCAAGACCAGTTGACAGATCACTATAACAAGAGGCCAAATCGAACATGTGAGACTCCTTGAACGACCCTACTAAGGGTCTCTATGGTAGAAGTGGTAGAAGTCATCTAGAATGAATACCTTTTTTAGAAGCTCATGCATGAAGGTTGAAGGATACACCCGTGACCCAAAAAGCTATTGTGCTTACCATTGAGACCACATGCATGACATATAAGAGTGTAAGCACCTCCAAAATATGTTTAAAAAACTCATCAGAGCCAACCATTAAAAGATTTCATTGTGTTATTGACAGCCAGTTAAGAACAAGAAAAAGTCCCCAGTGAAAGGAGACTTAGCTGACACGCTCATACCATACACATCATGAGAGTTGTCCTAGCTATCCTCGAAGGAGATGGGACTGAAACTTCTCAATGAGCAAGCATGAAGAGGCTTCACTTAGGCAATCCATGCATCATCCCCGCAATTGTGTTTATAGATGAGGATTTTCCACTAGGGGCAATTCTTACAATGACATGGTCATCATCACCACCCTCATAAAAAAACTTCTAAATTAGAAACATCCTCGTTGACACTGGCAGCTCAAAAAGAATCTTATTCAAAGTAAATTTAGATAAGTTGATCTTAAGATTAGACATTTGACAGCCAAACCCAAGCCCTTTTCTAACTTATACGGAAAGAAGAAAGAAGCATTAGGTGTTATCGCTCTACCCATCACCTTGGGCCAATGTGATAAGTATTTCAATGCGATGGAGAACTTCATTATGATCAACTCGCCAAAAACCTACAATACCATCTTTGGTCGATCACTACTCAATACTTTTAAGTCATCATCTTAACTTATCATGTGGCAGTGAATTCATTTATTGATGGAGAAATCACACCACCAGGAGGTATCTTGAGCAATCAAGCACTTGATACTTATGGGTTGTCAATAGAGTGCACCAAGTACCATTGGAGCAGGATACCTAAGGAGGAAGCAGCCTAGATACTAACAAAGCTATGGAATAAATCCTAGCAGTGGCGGGCAAGTCGTAATTTTTTTTATTAAGCGTGGATTTTGATGTAGGTCGTAGAGGAGCACGTCCAGATGCTATGCGAGTACATAAACTTTTTATTTTGCTCAACTGAAGAGATGTCAGGAGTCTTCATCAACGTAGCATGCCATCACCTCAATGCCAACCCATTAGCTTGTTGTGTCAAGCAAAAGATGAGGCCGGTGTCCCTTTTACTAACAAAACCACATAAGGAGGAGTAAAAATTACTGGAAGAAGGGTATAACAAAGTGCTTCAATGCCTTGATTTGGTGGTGAATATGGTGATTGTCCAAAAGGCAATCGATAAGTGATAAATGTGTGTATTTTTCACAAGCTTCAATGCAACCTACCCAAAATATAGCTAACTTAGACCCAAAATATAGCTAACTTATGGATGTAGTGGTCAGACACTCAGTATTGAGTTTTCTTGATGCCTTCTTTAGGTATTACTAAATTAAAATGTATCTGATAAATGCTAGAAAAAACTATGTTCCTCACTATAGAGGGAGTTTTTTATTATAATATAAAGTCTTTCAGGCTTAAAAATATAGGTGTCACATATCAATAAATGTTGGATGTAATTTTTATAAGTCATAAATGGAAGAATATTAAAGTTTATGTTGATAATGTGCTCGTTAAAAGTAAAACACCAAGAAAAATATAAAAAAAACATAAGATAAACCCTTAAAATCCTTGAGAAATATAGCATGAAATTAAACACACTCAAACGTACATTTGAAGCAGGGGCCGAAAAATTTTTAGGCTATTTTTGCTAACTTTGGAATGGATCAAAGGCAACCTATAAAAATCCAAGCATTAGTAAATATGTATCCCCTCATAATTTCAAAGAGTTGCAAAAACTAATAGGCTGAATCAAATACTTGAGCTGATTCATTTCTAAATTTGGGGAAACAAAGAGTCTTTTTTGAAGTTCTAAGGAATGCTAAAATTTTCATATGAAATCATTAGTGCGAGCAGGCATTCACCTAATTTGATTCAAAGCCTAAATTTATGCGATGAGCTCTCGATCTACCTAAGAGTCAGGTCTAAAGTGATTAGTTCAATCAAGGTTCGAGAAGAGTGGGGAAAGAAATTCTCAATCTACTTTGTCACTCGAGTTATGAGAGGGGTATAACTCAGATATCTTATTATGGAGAAATTAATGTCTACTTAGATCGCTTCATTGTGTAAGCTTCACCCATATTTTTAGAGCAACTAACAACCATACTGAGTACGAGGTCTATTTGTCAGGTTACATCTTGCATGCGGGATCAAGGAATGATGCTTTGTAGTCAAATCAATTTCACGACTGATGGTTAATGTGGTAAAAGGGAAATTCGAAGCAAGAGATAAAATAAGGTGGGACCGCTAAAGCAAGAATATAAAAAGGAAATTTGTGTAATTTAAAATTGAGCATATTTTAAGAGATAATAATCAGTTAGTAGATCTGCTGCCTAGATGTGATCACTTGGTCGACACAATGCCACGAAAGCTCAGACATCCTTTGATACAGGAAACATAAGGCATGGAAGTGACAGTCGAGGAGATAGAGAGTTGGGTTGATCCTTACATTGCTTTCTCATAATTAAGGAACTCCCCCGGGAATAAAGGATCCTAAATATTTCAGAATCAAGGTCATGCAATATCTTTTTTCTAGATGGAGAGCTCTTTTGTCGATCGACGACTTCTTTGTACTTGTAATGTATGCGAAAGGATGACAAGATATGTGCCCTAAAAAAAAGTAATGAGCGAATGGGGTAGTCGCTCTGATGGATGAATGCTAGCAAATCAGATACTTGAAGAAGGTTGTTTTTGGCCGACCTTTATGAAGGATGCGAAAGATTATTCAAAAAGTGTAAATCTGTATAGTCGTAAAGTGACTATCCAGATTATCATTAATTGGACGATCCATGATATTGTGAATCCAATGGCTCAGAGCTCACCACTAGTTAGAAACAATCTCAGAGAAGGAAGTAATCTATTGTTGAATGTATGAGGCTGAGTAACTGAGGCCGCGTGCTTGAGGCCAAGTGACCATAGTCGAATGCTCAAGCCCGAATCACCGAAGTTGAGTGCCTGAAGTTGGGTGATGGATCCTTTGATAAGGGAAGAATAAGGCATGTATGTGGCAATTGAGGAGATAGAGAGTTGGGTTGATCCTTACATCACTTTCTCAAAATTAGGGAACTCCCCTAAGGAATAAAGGATCCTAAAATTTTCAGAATCAAAGTTGTGCATTATCTTCTTCTAGATGGAGAGCACTTTTGTTGATCATCGACTTCATTATACTTGCAATGTGTGCAAAAGGATGACAAGATATGTGTCCTCAAGAAGATGCATTGAGCGAATGTGGTTGTCACTCTGATAGATGAATGCTAGCAAATCAGATGCTTGAAGAAGGCTATTTTTTACCAACCCTTAGGAAGAATACGAAAAATTATTTTAAAAAAGTAAATTTGTATGGTCGTAAAGTGACTATCCAGATCATCATTAATTGGACGATCCATGATATTGTGAATCCAATGCCTCGGGGCCCATCAATAGTTAGAAACCATCCCAGAGAAGGAAACAATCTAATGTTGATTGTATGAAGCTGAGTGACCGAGGTCGCGTGCCTGAGGCCAAGTGACTATTGTTGAATGCTCAAGCCCGAATCACCGAAGTTGGGTGCCTGAAGTTGAGTGATCGAAGCAAAGTTTTTGAAACTAGATCAACAAAAAGAAGGCATCCAATGATTGAAAAACAAAGTTGATTATTGGGAGCCAAATGTTCGGAAGGATATCATCTAAAAATGGATGTCTTCTTATCCGCATCCCAGCAATTCGATTGGAAGTTGACCTTGAAAAGGGTAGGATAAGACCAAAAGCAACATTTAATTGGGATCTTGGCCATTATAAAAAGAGGAATGTAAAATAGGGCGTTAAAAAAATCAATTTTGTAAATAAGAGCTTCAATACAAGCATTTCCTTTCATATCTCTCACACTCTCTGCTCTCACTACTTCTTCTAATTCCTCAAACACACACACTCTCTCTCTCTCTCTCTCTCTCTCTCTCTCTCTCTCTCTCTCTCTCTCTCTCTCTATTTATATAACTTCCTAAATCTTGGATGCTTTACAATTTTATTTTTGAACTTGCTTTTTCTAATTGCATTTAAGCATATCACTAAGTTTATAACTAATATACAATTTGAGAAGGCGATTCTTTTTAAAATTGTTTGGAGTGCTTGTTGTAAGTAAATTCCACTAATTTCTTAGATTTTCTTTTTTAACAACCAAATCTCTTTTGGTATGCCTTCATCAGTAGCATCTTTCACATTTAATTGCTTGGCTACTGTGAGACTCTCCTTTTGTTATTAGCAACCTATCTTTAGTAAGGATTGCATTTTGTAGTTATAGGCTTTCCTTAATCACTATAAAAATCCTAGAGAACCTAGGCTAAAAATTTTCATTTTGTAAAATTGCATTAATGATGACCATATATTGTGGCAAATCTTAGGGTATTTGTAAGTGAAAAAAGTGAAAGTTTTTCATGCTTAAATAGGATTGCGTGAAGCTTTCTCCATCTAATTTAAAAAAAAATGATAGAGTTAGGCTAATGGTAATATTGAAAGTTTAATTTATATGGGGTCATATATGAATTTATGTTGGTTGTGTCTTGAGCTACATTAAAATTCCTTATATCACCATTATCTTTATACAAAATTTATGATTTATGTTTACTAATTTAATCGTCTTTTTTTTTTCTAGAAAGTTGAACCCATGACTTCACGATGAAAAACTACACTCTTAACCACTTTGTCATGTATAAACCCACATATTAACAGTTGTTGTTAGTATAATTGAGTATATCATTTAGAATGTGCTTACAAGTTATAAAACACACTAACATATCTATTCATATGTTCTATACCATTAATTGGTTATCTTGTGTCTAGGGATGTAAAGGAGTTGAGTGGAACTCGAGTTACCCTCAGCTTAAGCTTGATTAATTAATCAAATTCAATCTCGAGCTCGAGCTTAATTTTGCGAGCAGAAGCCGACTCAAATAGTTTGAATGAGAGAAAAAAATAATTTAAACTAGTATTATAATAAATAAATAGAATGAGTATTAATGGGATAATGAGTAAGAAAATGCTTGATATAACATGAAAAATATTATTTAACATTTTTAAAAATTTAAAGACAAATTTTTAAACTTTAATATATTTTTTAAAAAATATTTTTATTAATTATTTTTTTTAAGTGAACATCAGCAGTCAGCACTCACCGGTCATGGATCATCAATCACGGTGGAAGCCACAACAATATTTTTTTATCCAACTTTGCTGATTTAATTAATTGATAGGTTAGCATGAACAACTATTTCTTACATTTCTTTACATTCTAGAAAAGAAATTATTAAAAATAAATTGGGCAAATTTTGACTGAAAAATCTAAAATGATTCTCAACATTATATGGCAAATTTTAATAAATTTTAAGATAAATTAAACCAGTTATATGATATATATTTTTCGCCAAAAAAAAGTAATATTTCATCCATCCCTCAATTTTGTTTGCATTATATAGAATATAATCTTTTATCTCTTTTAATCATGTTAAAACACACGAAAACTCTTTTGTTAAAAGGGGAATCTTTCTCGCTCGCCTGCTTTACTATCTTCTGCAAAAGCCTTATTTTGTCTGCAGAAATACTTGGAGGGTGTGGATTTCTGCTGTTCTTCGTGAATACCCAGTTTCTCTAATCGCACTTATATAGCAGGCAATTCTCCATCCTTTACTCGCCCATTTCCGTGAAGCAGGCTTTTTTCTTCATTAGAATGCCAAAGGTTACCCCATCAGAAGGACCAAATAAGAAGAGGAGTCTGGAGAGAGGTAAATGAAATTGCTCTCCTTTTGAGCTTGAATCGCTGCTTCTCGCTTCGACTCGGTTTCTCTTCCATTTCATCACCTTTGATGATTCCTGAGGGCAAGGTGCTTCTTTTAGGGCTATAAGCTTGATTCTAGGTGGGCTTGAAGGGCTTCGATTTTATCTTTGGGGGAAAGAAGGAAGCGGTGGAGAGAATGGTGGCCGTTGGTGTTGAAGAGAAGAGTTTGATAGGTTTCATTACGGAGAACACTTGTGGTGTTCTTCTCCAAGAACTTCAGGTCTCTCTCTCTCTCTCCCGTTAAAGCAAGCCACGCTGCTCTTGTTACAGATATGATCTGCAGTTTGCTTGAGATTGATTAGTTCTGCAAATTTTTAATGGAGGGGGGACTTATTTCTTGCTGTTGGCCGTGTAGTCTTTCAAAATTCATTTTATACGTCATTCCATTCATCAAGGAGCAGTATTCCTTTCTCCAGCACATTTTTTTCTGCTTTCGTTTTCTAAATTCAAAGGAAATTGGTCTAAAAATTGTTCTTTTGCAATTACTCGCATCAATTTTAAAATTCATACTTTTATTGTTTCTTTCTTAATCAAAATGATTTTTGTGCTTATCAATGAATACAAAATCTGTAAATAGATCTCGTTTTTGAAAGTAAACAAGGAGACATTAGTGGTTAAAATTTCTCAAAATTTTGATTGATCTGCACCGTTTTTAACTATTTCTACATGAGAGCAGAACATCTGGGATGAGATTGGGGAAAGCAAAGCAGACCAAGACGAAGTGCTCTTAGAGATTGAAAAAGAATGCCAGCAAGTCTACCAGAGGAAGGTTGACGAAGCCAACTGTACGAAGGCAAAGCTGTATAAGTTGGTAGCAACTAAAGAGGCAGAGTTAGCTGCTCTCATGGAGTCCCTCGGCGAACAAACTCCGTATTCTCAGGTATTGATAGGGGAATAAGGGAGCACTAATTAATCTAGTAAATGATGAGCACGATGTGGATCAGTTAGCCTAATGGCTATGATTGATCTGGCCACCTTATCAATTAATATTGATTTTAATGGTTTATGTTTTCTCTCTGCGATTAATGGCAATAATCTTATCCAATTATGTAGATCCTGTTTCTTTGAATGTTGATTTTCAATTTGTTTTGCTTTTATTTTATTTTATTTTTTTTGCAATTCATAATAATCTTTTTTATGCTAACTCAAAAATAATTACTTTTATTTTTAATCCTATGGTATTACTTTTATCTTTTCATCTATGCATTTTTCTCATTCACTGTAGATGTCCGACATAAGATACATTTGTTAATGCTATATGCTGAATACAGTTACGTTTTAAAAATTAAAAACTTTTATAGAGGATTTGATTTGGCTGCCGTGAGAAAAATTCCTTGTTATAAAGGCTGGAGATCGTTTTCTTAGAAGAGTAACTTAGCTGGTTAATCCACTTAAAGTTGACATTGAAAACATCATTAATTAATTAATTAAATATATGCTTCATTTATGTAAATATGTATATTAAAAAAAATTTTGGATTTAGTTTTCCCATAGTTTTTTATTTTATCTAATATGATTATAAGTGTTGAATCGAAAGTTGTTTGTGAATAACACCCAAGGAATAGAGTATAAAAAAGAGGGAGGGAGAGAGGGAGAGAGGGAGGGATCAATTATGTCTTATTCATAAAAGTTTTTCATGCTTATAGAGGCGAGGGCACAATGATGATATTACATTTTTACCCATGTTTGGAAGGGGTCTGTATTAGATTATTGCCGATACTTTACATGTACGAGCTTATCTCTAGCTAATCGGGTCAACAGAATCAGCTCGCTCAACAGAGTTTGGTCGGTATGAGTTGATCGACTTATCTGGCTTGGCTATCGATCCTTGATAATTGGTGAGAACTGTCTAGGGCATCCATGAGATTGTTGGAGATGTTGTGAAACCGAACCTTCCTTTGGATCGGCTCTGCTAGAGGGTGGACTATCATATTTGGTCGATTTTCTTATAATGGTTGGTTCAGATACCTTTTTATCTCGTTTCTGGTCGAGTGGTCCGTGCTTGGATCAACCAGTCATCTTTTTGTTTGCATCATGGTTTTGGTTGATTTTTTTGCCTCGTTAGCTTGTTTTATATACTTTTTTCAGCCGGTCAAGGGGGCCTCATGAGCAATGAGCTAATTTTCATTGTACTCTTCTCTTCTAGACCGTTGGATCTCTTTAAGGTAAGTATTGACACTTTTTGATGTGCATATTTTAATTTTTCAATTTTCTTACTTTTTGAAAGTGACACCGGATAAGAGTAAGATAATTTAATATATAACTAGATTGCATTCAATTTTAATTAATGATTCAATAACATATGTTCCTTGATTTTGGCACATTCAATTCTTATAAATAGGGCGCGATGAAATCTTTCCCATTCATAATTTTTTTCATGCTTTCCTCATTTGAGTCGGCTTGCTTCCGAGTTCTAGGATAAAAAACTGGTTGAAATTTTACAGTGAAGTTTCAAACAAAGATCTAATTTGCTTCGTCTTCCAGAAACCGAAGGAATTGGACCATTCAGAGGCGAGAGGAAGAAGAAAGTCATTATGAAGAAGATAAAGTTTACAATCCGACTATCAGCTCATGTGGGATTGTCTGATTCTGTCATTAGCACTAATGGAAAAGCTTTTAGCCGATCAACCTAACCTTTGACCTGATTGCCCAACCATTTGCTACACAACATGATCCTCTGGTTGACCCGATCACTCAAATGGCTTTTAAAGACCTCCCTCCACTTTCACCAGTGACTGCTGGTGAGGTTGTTATCTTGATTATGATATTTGAGTGGAATTGGCTCCCAAGTGAGATTGGCTTAAGGCTTGTTTGTGGGATTTGATCTTTCTTTGAAGCCTTTTTTATTTTATAATGTTTTTTGGTGCAGATGACTTAACTTTGGTAATCCTGGATGATGATCTGGCTTTGATTTCCGTGGGTGAAAACCAACTGGGTACTGGTGATAGCAGACCAAGCACCAGGCGAAGGCCTCTTAACCCCATTCCCCCCGCCACCCTCTCCCTAAAGAATGTGAGGAAGCAACTGACCAAGTCAGGACAGTCCTTGGGTCGCTTGCTCGTCTTGTAGACAAAATTGAGTGCTCTTTTGCTTAGTTTACAGGGATCGAGTGGTGCGAGGATATTCGAAAGTTATCAACTCGTATGGAGAAGATATAGAGGTTGAAGGAGATGTTGATGACTATTCTTTGGGAGATGTCGGTTGTCTGAGAGAAACCTTTGATGTTTCAGGCTTAAGCCAAGTGAGATTGTCGGAGTTAGTTTAGGTCTAGAGGGGAGTTCTTGCATAGTAGACTGTTTCAATTGAGGTATGTCTCGGCTAAAGTGATGACTGTTGTCATCTTTGACTAATTTTTTATTGATTTATTTTAATTTTAAGTATCTTTTTCAGAATAAAATTATTTTCTTGTTTCATTTTCTGTGCTGATGTGATCCCGCTATCAGCTCATTATGGAAATGGATGTTGAGTTATGTTTTTACCCATGTGCAATGGTTAGACTTTCTCTGTTTCCTAATATATAATGGGCGTAAGGTTCCGAGATCACGCATCCTCTGCATTTTCCCCTTCCTTTTGTATCCCGGTCTTTTGTCTTTGTGCTTTACTAAATGGCTCTTCGATACTCTCCACAAGATTTCAGATCAGTCACCCCGAGCGATCGATTTTGGATGACCTAATACAAAGTTGACTTGTTGCAGGAGACCTGCACCTTCAACCATGCTATCAAGCACCATCTCACCAATGTGGTCGATTGAGCTACTTCTTTGTACGATGTCGAGCTCTTGTTCTAGAAGATCAGTTTTGGTTTGGTTTCGACTGCCACTTTGTCTCGAGTTGTGTTCCATCTTTGCCGACTATGACATCATCCCCGCCCAGATCAAGCCCAACTCTATCACAATCATTATGACCGTCATCATGTTATGCCGTCTGTCGAGAATCATGCGGTCCTTGAGCTCTTCAATCATTTGTTTTCGTTTTAGGTCGACACAGACGTGTTCTACTGATTTTCTTTGTTCTAAAAATTCCACCTTTTGGGGTCAAAAATAAAGTGAAGGAATGGAAGCCTTGCTTTTGTTTGGGTTCCTTCATGTAGAGGTGATATATCTAGATAGACCTGCCTGAGGAAGCCTCATCAAAAGCGAAGTGGAAAGCATCGTTTAGGGCGGAGTCCAATCAAATTATAGGATAAAAGTTATCGATCCACCATATATTGAGTCAGTGCTTATTAATAGGATGTTGTAGTCGGACACCTTCAAGGAGATGACCGAAGAATATTGGAATGCCTTTGATTCCTGCAAGGCTGAGAGGGACTCGATGGAGGCTACTTTGCTGACCAAGAAGAAGGCCTGCTTGGTTTCTCTCCTTGAAACTACCAAAGTAGCGAATTAATCAGTGCCTAAGGTGGAAGCTTGGACGGTGCATAATTTGTTTGCTTTGTTTCTTATTCAACTGTTATTTTTAATTGAATTGTGACAGAAGAGCTAATCCCCATTGAGAGGTCAACGCTGTTGGTGCCAACTAAAGTTCTCTTTAGCTTGTAGGTCTTTTGGGTGTATAGTAGTAGTATGCAAAGAGGAAGAGAAGCCATGGGAAGTCAAGCTGCCATGAGGGGGAAGCTTCGGTGGGAAGGTAGCAAGCTTGCCACTTTGATATTCATCAAGATATTGATGAGGGATGAGGTCAGTTGCCTTGTTCCTAGTGGCTTGACTGAATATCTTCAAGGAGACCGCCTGGCGGGGTTGTCGTCAGAGCACACTGAAGAGTTAAATCTGCCTGGGCCAGTCAGCCACGAGGAGTGTCCCCGTGATGGGAAAGCCCCAATGACCGACTCGAGCAAATTGCCTATTGGTTCATCTCAGAAAAAAATGTAAGGAGCCCTCATTCAAGTGGATCTCGATGCAAGGTGAGGAATCAAATGTGAGCAAGAGCTCAAATGGTAAGTTTGTGTTGATAAATCTCCAAAGAGACTGATATTCTGACGTTGTTGCAGCGGCTTGCTGCCCCTCCATGCTAGCGGACATGATATGATCTCCCTTCTTCAGAGAGACACCTCTTAAGCAGAGTTTGCTATTCATGTCTCGAACGACTGATAGATATCATTTAATGGTCTGGAAAGCTTCTCATCTTTAGTCGACCATCCTTCATCAGGAGCACCATGAATGGCTTAATATTGAGTAGAAGTTGGCCGAGGCTGAAGAAAGCTGCAGCAGAGGTGCTTAGGTAGTCGGGGTTGCTTTAGAAAACTCAAGAGGAAAACTAAATCATGAAAGACAAAATGGAAACAATGAAGACTCAAGATGAGTTTTCTGTCAAGTTCTCCTCCCATCTAGCTTAAGTGGCTCTTATTGCAGAGAAGTGCAGAGATGGGACCTCCTTTGATGTTGGTTGTCTGGCGAAGGCTCAACTGGTTTCTCCTAAAAGGATTGATATAGGGAAGTTTTTCACATTGATGTTTGACTCGGGAGTGTTGGAGGACTAGAGCAATCAAGAAGATGGTGGGTCGTAAAATGTGTAGTTGCTTTCGATTTTTTCTGTAATTTTGCTTAAAGAGATTTTTTTTTCCTAACAATTTTAAAAAAGATGTTAGAATAATTGTAAACCACTTTTTGATTATGAATGAAAAATAAAATTTTTTGTTTGGTCCCACATTTACTTTTGTGCTTTACCTTTACTATGTATATATATATATATATATTATATCCTCATATTAAATGATTTGATTTTTTATGAGTGTCTGACTATGAGAATTGATGAGTCAACAAATTAAGAAATTTTTTGGCCAGTTCACCGAGTTATTGACCAGCTCGATTCATACACCACCCATGTCTTGGTCGCTCGATTAAGTCGTCACATTGGACTCAGATGTATTAAGCAGATCTTATTGCAGTCTTCACGTGTAACCATCCAGACTCGTTCCTAGGGTGATTCATATGCTATCTATTGTAGATCTTGTCACTAATGGGTAGAGAATCTTGTTGTCAGAGCTTGACTAATTCCAAGGTATGAGACATGAGTTTTTATGATGCATGAGTATTTTGGGTTGGATCTTGTAGAATCTTCTGATCAATTATCAGGCGTTGTTGTCAGTTTTTTAGAGAATTTATTAATTGGACGTTACTCATCATTGTAAGTTTTGTCGCTCGGGAGGAAACATCTTTGATGGATCGGTTCGAGTTTCATAAGTATCAGCTGGACTCGACGATGTCTTGCGTGAAGTTCCCCGAGTATTGGTCGACCCTAGGATCATATGCATTATCAGAAGAAATTTTACTCATTCATTTTTATGATAGTGATGAACAAGTACAAAGGTAAGAATGATAACACTTTTTTATTTATTAGGATATAAATTTTTCTAGGGATAAAATATCTTCAAATTATCTCCACTCCACGCCCGAGACACCCTCTTTCCCGTGTAGTTCTTTAGCTTATACGATATGGGGACCCTTATGTCAATGATGAATGGTACACTCCACATCTGGTCGAGCTTCCCTTCGACTTGTTCTCACACTCTTGGGTTGACTTTTTTCTGCACGAGATCTCTGTCGGTGAAAGTCTTCTCCGAAACATGCTTGTTGTAGCATCAAGGCGTCTGTCTCTTTACCTCTTCCTGCCCAAGGGCTGAGTTGGCTTGTGTCTCCTCTTCAAGTTGAGTATGAGCGTCACTTCTTCATCATTAGCTTCCTGTCACTAAACCAAGTTTGCTTCATCAAATGTTGAGGTTGCCACCACTATTTGAATATGATGTCTATAGTTAACTGGCAACACCAATTCCATCTCATGTGACAACATAAATGTTGTTTGTTCGGTTGCCATGGAAGGCATTATTCGAACCGCCCAAAGAAGAAACTCTAGAACCTCGACCTAGTTTTTCTTAAGTCCTTCAACCTTTTCCTTAACATGTTTTGGATGATTTTGTTGGCTGCCTCAACTTATCCATTCATTTTTTGGATGGTGGATGGATGTGAACTTTAAGTTGATCCTCTAACTTTGACAACAGGCCTTCACCCATTGATCAACTAATTGCGTTTCATTATTCGTGAAGCTTACACATTGTGCCGCATATCAAAAGATTAAAATAGTCCAATTAAAATTTCGAATGACCTCTGTGGTGATCCAAGTGAATACTTTAGCCTCAATTCACTTGGAGAAGTAATCTATAGTAATAAGCATGAATTTTCACTAGCCTTGCAATGGAGGAAAAGACCCGAGAAAGTTAAGTCCCCATATAGTGAACGAGCATAGACTGACAATGGGTTGTAGTTTGTGAGCCAACTGATGTTGCAGCGGTGCATACTTTTCATATTGTTCACACCTTATTGAAAATCCCTCGACAATCCTTCTATAGTGCCGGCCGGAAATATCCTTGTCTTTATACTCGGTGTGCTAATGTCTTCCATCTCGAGTGGCTTCCACATTCTTCTGATGTACTTTCTAGAGGACTTCTACCTCTTCTTCTTTGATGCATTGAGGCGCAACAAGATGACTGACATTCAAAAAAGTTTTTCCTCAATCATAAGATATTGAGCTCCTTTAATCTTAAAAAGTATCAAGTTAGTTGCTTCTTTTGAGTCCTTTCCAATCTAAAGGAATAAGATGTATGGATCCATCAAGCTCGTAATCATTCAACTCCCAATTCCATCACCTCAGCTTCTTCTATGGTCAGTTAGACAAACCTCAGAGGCGTTCTCTCCCCCAAGTGAATGGACTTGCATAGGAGGCCTACTACTTTGTTGTCTCCTTGATTTGTTCAATCTTGAAGTCTTCAAATTTCTCTATCTCCATCTCAGCTTTGTTGTGGTTCTCATCTATAAATCCTAATTGATTATTTACTTAATTAGCCACCAACTGTGAGTCAAATTTTACTTGGAAGTGTCACATGCCAATCTTGTAAGCAAACTGTAACCTGGTAATTAGGGCTTCGTACTCAGCTTGATTATTGGTGCCTTCAAAATCCCACTTTTATCTAATGGTAGAGATCATCTATGATCGGATTTTTTAGATCACGATCGAGCCCCGTCCCAATTTGATTAGACGCTTTATCGATATGCAGGATCCATATACGATTGTCGGTCATGTTTCTTTGATGGGTTCACTTGACTTGAAAAGTCGGCTAGGAAACCGACAATGGCTTAAGCCTTGATGGCGATTCAGAGCATGCAATAGAGATCAAACTCATTTAGTTTTACCTCCCATTTGAGAAGCCGACTCGAGTATTTCAACTTAATGAGGACTAATTTGATTGGAGGGTTGGTGATGATCTTGATCGGATGCTTTTGGAAGTATAGTCGTAGCTTGTAGGCAAAAATAACAAGAGAGAATGTTAATTTTTCCATAATTTGATACGTAAGCTCGGTTTCTTAAAGGACTCGACTGACATAGTACATTGGGAATTGTTTCTCTTGCTCCTCTCGGACTAAAATTGAGATGATGGCCTCGGGTTTGACTCCCAAGTACATGGAAAGTTCTTCATTTGGCTTAGGACTTTAAAGGAGTGGTAGTAATATTGTGGAGTCTTTTAATTTTCTGAATGCTTCTTCTAATTCATTTGATCAGAGGAAATTTTTCACTTGCCTCAACATTTGAAGAAAGTAGAGCAAATATCACTAGATTTTGAAACGAATTGGCTCAGGACTGTAGTCCAACCTGTTAATTTTTTTATCTCCTTGGTGTTTAGGGGAGACGTATGTTAATCACCATCTGAACCTTTTCCTAGTTAGTCTTTATTCCTTCTAGAGTTAGGAGATAGTCTAAGAATTTGCCTGTGAATGCTTTGATTGTACACTTTAGAGGATGTAGCTTCTTATTAAATTTTCTTAAAGTTTCGAAGGTCTCTTTTAAATCATTAATTCATATTTTGCTCTGCCATTTTACTTTTCACTAAATTATCATCCACAACAATTCAATGTTTTTTTTCCTTTCTGTTTAACAAAAATTACATCCATCATGCATTGGATGTTACATTATACAATCCCTCATTTATGATGAATGTAGTCTTTTCAGTGTCAACCATGTGCATCTATATTTGATTTTGGTCGAAGAAGGTGTCGAGAAAGCTCATCACGACATGACCAATCACTATGTCCATGTGCCCGTTGATCTATTGTAAGTGATAGTTGTCTTTTCGGCAAGTGTTGTTTAAATCAGTGAAGTTAACACACATTATCCACTGTGTCATTTGATTTCTGCACCATGATAATGTTTGACACTCATGATGTGTACTAGACCTCTTAGATGTAGACGACCTCCAACACCTTTTGAACCTCCTTTTGAATTGGCTTGGCCAGGTTGATGGTTGACCTCCTCATCTTCTACTTTATCGGTTGGGCTGTAGGATCAACGTTCAAGCGGTGACAGATGATGTCAATTGGTATACCAAGCATATAGGTAATAGACCATACAAAACCATCGTAGTGGTTTCGGAGGGTGTAGATCAACACATTCTTGTGGTCTGCATCAAAAGCTTCACGTAGTAGAAAACATTTATCAGTGTTGCCTTCAGCCGCAGAGATCTGATGGGTGGTCTCGTTGGCCTTGAGGACCCCTTCTCATAGGTTGATGAGCTTAAGGGGTTTCTACCAAACGCTTCTGACCTCCTGGAGATAATAAATGTGAGATTGCTTAAGATTACCAGAGACAAGGATCACCTCTTCATCGCCCTGGAACTTCACAATTATATGATAGGTAGAAGCGACTACCTTAAAAGAATTAAGTGGGCAATCAAAAATACCATTATAGGTAAGTGGCGAGTTGACTACTATAAAGTTCGCCATATTGGTGTATTGCTTGTCTTTTTCTCCTCACGGAACTGGTAAAGCGATGGTTCCCAACACCTCATTTCTCTAACAAAAAAAAAACCATAGAGTGGCTCGGCTATGACTGTCAGTCATTCTCTCTCGCGACACATCTTGATGAATACCAACTTGAAAAGGATGTTCACGGAGCTTACATTGTTGATGAGGGTGCTACCAATCTACTAGTTGGCCAGTATTATGGTCATGATAATATCTTCGTTGTTATTGGACCAGTCTTCACTAGTGAAGACTATGGGAGGATGTGAAAACTACATTTGGGTGCAAGGAAGCATGCACAGAGCTCTTCGACTGGAGCATCTCTTAGGTTGGCTTGGTGGGATGAGTTTTCATCTCTCCACAGATGGCAGAAACTATGCTGACAATATGTATTTTGTGAACTCATATTGACTCATTTGATATTTTATCAATTAGAGCCTTTCATTGCCATTGTTCGTTGCTCCTGGCACCACAAATTTTTTTAATTTTTCAGATTTGATTAACTCGTTGATTCAGCTCCAGAGGTGTCATCAATTCTCCATGTCATACCTGTGATCATGAAGATAGACATAATATTTCTTAGGGTCTTGGATATATGCTCCAATTTTCATCGGAGGCACTCTTTTAAAGTAGTCTTTATTTTGTATTAACTCTACAATGTCGACCATTGAAACTCTCAACAGAGCTAGTTTGGGCATTTCGTGATTAGTTAGGGGGTGTATTTGTACTGAGGAGAATGATGGGTCATGATACCCAACTTTGACTCCCTCTGTGATTTGTTCTATCGGCTGCCTTATGATCTTGGGGCGGTTGAGCGTCTTCGTGACGAGTATGGGTGTAAGGATGTGAAGTGTGTCTCGGTTTCCACCATTTGCCCTTAGAGATCCTTTTCTATGAGTGATGGGTGGAGGATTTTATTCTCGAGGAGGCGAGGCTAGAGTTATACTCCTCAACAAATATTTGGTTGTTTGAGAGATCAAACAACTCGACTGGCGTATTGTAGGCCTAAAGTGTATTGGAAGGTTACTTCAACCCTTCAGCGGGCGACCGTGGGTTCCAGGTTCCTCACTTCTGACATCTTCTTCAAGAAGATGGTGATGAATGAGCACAGACTCTCGCTCAGTCCCCGATGGAGCTGTAAAAGATCCTATGAGTTCTTTTGAAGCTTCTAGGCATTGACAAATTATGTCACAAACATTCATTTGAAATCAACAAATGATGTGAACCAATGATAATCTGTTGAACCATATGAGGGCGACTTCCTCAATGTGGTAAGAAAAATATAACATTTCAATGTACCAATGATTCTCAACATGAAATATGATCGACTCAAACATGGCTATGTGGTCGGTATGATCAGTACGCTCCTTATAGGACTCCAATGCTGGGCTCTTTAATCGGGTTGGCCTTATAGATCTTCCGTGACAAATCATTCTTAGGCTGAAGAGGCGCCTCAGTATGCCCGAACCAATGCAGATCGATCGGCGCTGACCCAACCCTGTTAAAATTCTAGGAGCCGCCTTCCCTCTCAAAGGCTGGGACTCTTTTGTCGTTGGGCACCGACCCTTCATCTTAGGGCTACTAATCCTCTCACGGCTTAGTGCACCTCAAATGCTATCCAACATCAACTTATGGATTTGTTGGGTCACAAATTCTTTGGTGCACTACATATTGTTGGTGTTTCTGTTATGAGGTTCTTCTCTTTGGGCAACTCCTATTCTTATTTGTGGCATGATTCATGCTCATTGCACATTTTAGGATATTTGATCTAAAATTGTCTGTGAATCATACCAAATGAATAGAGTATAAATAGGGAGGGAGGAAGGGAGAGAGAGTGTGTGTGGGAGGAATGAACATTAATCAATCAAGTCATTCATAAAAGGCTCTCCCTATTTGTAGAGGGCAGAGTACATTGATGATATTATATTTTTGTCCATGTTTGGAGTATTTCTAATATTTTACATGTATGACCTTATAGTCTAGCTGCTTTCTGGCTCGACCGACTAAGCTTAGCTGGCTCTGGGACGATGAAATCAGCTCGCTTGACCTAGATTAGCTGATATGAGTCGAGCAGTTAATCTAGCCTTGTTGTTAATCTTTGATCGTTGGTGAAGCGTCTCTGGGGCGTCCATGAGATGATTGAAGATGTTGTGGAATTGAATCTTCCCTCTAATGTACGGGTCAACTTTTTTATATTGGTTGGTTCAAATGCTATTTTATCTCATTTCAGGCTGAATAACCTTCGCTTGTATAGTCTAGTCATCTTTTTGTCTGTCACGTGGTGTCGGATTTTGGCCTCTTTGGGTTTGTTTGTATGGTTTTGCTTTGTTGTTTAAAAGGGTCTCACGATCTTCTGATTATAGGTCAGCTTTTGCTGTACTTTTTTTTTCCTGAACCATGGGATCACTTTAAGATTAGTGCTGACTTTTTTTAATGTCAAATAAGATTTAAAAGTTAAAATTGAAACTTAGTATTAAGTTGAAATCTATGATCTCTATCTCCGGCTGGTGTGTTCTCTTGCTCTCGCGTCGCTGTTTCTTTTATTTACTCCTCTCCTTCTCGTGTTCTTGTTCGGCTTCAGCGACGCAGACCGCTTGCACACAATCAGTGGCTGCGCCTCGATCACCTGCGTCTGCATCCCAACGAATTCTCTTTTCACGTCGCTTGCCTTGCGACCTCGATGGCGACCACCACCACGCTCGCCTCACCTTTGCACTCTTTTCAAATTCCTGCGCTCTACCCGTCTCATCGTCCACGCCGTCCCACCCCTCATTTGTCGACCCTTGCACCCGTGGAACCGCCCTGCCCTCATCTCACGCAATCCTCTTTTCCCTCACCACACTCCCGGCCGCATACTTCTCGCAAGCGATTGCTCATGTGATCGCACTTGACGTTGCATGTGCACTTTGTGCACGCCTCGCTCGACAGTGATGGGATCAAACTATGTACATTTTCTTTTTTTTTGGCGTCCATTTTGCTCGTTGGTTTGGGTCGTCACTCGATCCTGGCGTATGGTACCTGGCCGAATCTTCTTCAGCCTTTTAGGCCGTCTCGGAACATTTTACGGCTGGTTCCTCTTTTCTTCGGTGGAAATCAGAGATATTTCAGACCGCTTATGCTTTCCACAGCAGATAGGTNTACCCGTCTCATCGTCCACGCCGTCCCACCCCTCATTTGTCGACCCTTGCACCCGTGGAACCGCCCTGCCCTGATCTCACACAATCCTCTTTTCCCTCACCACACTCCCGGCCGCATACTTCTCGCAAGCGATTGCTCGCGTGATCGCACTTGACGTTGCATGTGTACTTTGTGCACGCCTCGCTCGACAGTGATGGGATCACACTATGTGCATTTTCTTTTTTTTGGCGTCCATTTTGCTCGTTGATTTGGGTCGTCACTCGATCCTGGCGTATGGTACCTGGCCGAATCTTCTTCAGCCTTTTAGGCCGTCTCGGAACATTTTACGGCTGGTTTCTCTTTTCTGCGGTGGAAATCAGAGATATTTCAGACCGCTTATGCTTTCCACAGCAGATAGGACAACCAGCCTTCTCCTTATAATTAATTGTCGACATTGTTGTAGATTTTTCACGGATTGAAGAACTTTGTTGACAGAAATTTGTTGAATTTTTAAACGCAATTGTTCACTTTAAAGGTATATATTAATTATATGTTATTTGGATTTATGTTCATTGTTCTCTGCAATTCAATAATCATGACATGATTTTCACCTAGGAAGCTCCACTAAAAGTAAGGTCCAGTGTCTGCCTATTGTCTTACCAGCTATTTAGCATGTGTACAGTAGCATCCCTCCAAATGTTGAGCATTTATGTAATAGAAGATAGGATCCTGCCATGCAGGCCGTCTTACTATACAGCTCCCACAAATTACTTCCCTACATATCTTGAGATACTTGATGAACCAAACTTGGTTTGATTATCAGATTTAAACAAAAATATTCTCTTTAACATTAGAGCATCATTTGAATCTTTGTTTGAATTATTCTCATATTGTATTTAGGTTTATTTAACCCTAATTTTCATTGCACTTGGTTAGCAATAGAATTTGGCATTGTTTGTTGAGCAATTAAGCATAGGGTAAAAATCTAAAAAATCTTTTAGACATGTAAACATTATTTACTTGATTATAGGTCAATTTGATGAACTTTCTTGTTTGATTTAATCAATGTGAAACTTGATTGAAATTCTTAGGGAGTTTGATGAAGGTACTTTCTAAAGCGGCTTTCCAGATTCCCTTGGAACCCTGGAAATTTAGGTTAGGCAAGAGTTCCCCAAAGGACTCAACCTGTTATGAAAGCAAACCCTGAAATATTAGAAGAGTCGATTGTGCCTCCATTTGTGAGTCAAGGCGCACTTTCTTATCAAAACAACCTTTTTATGATGTGGCAGGGTAATGATAAAAATACTATGAATACTCTTAACCATCTGTATGATATCAAAAATATTGGAGAAGATTATTTTAAAGAAACATGAATAACCCTTAAAAAGGTTGGGTTAAGTTTGAAGTTCATGCTTGAAATGGAAAACACAAATGCATTGTCAGATTGACTCTTTGAGATGAAATTTTCATCTTTCATGCAAGCATAGAATGGGTAATTGCAAGAGTTTGATTTGTGAAGTTAAACTAGTAGAATCTATCAAAATGTTTTGGAGATGATTTGAAGCAGAATTAGATCATCAAGGTGAAAAACTTATTACTGTTTGGAAAAACGAAAAAAAAAAAACATTGGCTCCAACAAAATTACTTAAAATAAGAGAAAGGTTGTTGAACAAGGCCATCAAACTAAACCTAGATACTTAAAATAAGTTTTAGGAACTTGTCACTTATTGGTGTCTTAGGTAGTTTAGTCAAGTCTAGATTTATTGGTGGTCAAAATATCTAGCTGCAAAGCGAACTCAGAAGTCAGTTTATATGCTCTACAATCTTTAGATAATGAACAACAAAGCACTTACGAAATTGAATGATATCAATGTTATTTTATTGCTAAGGATGTGGAAATAGATGAACACAACCTAAATTGATCCTTCAAAACCTAAGAGCAATTTTTCTAGTCGGATATTTTAAGCCCACTAAAACAACAACAACAACAACAAAGCCTTAAACCCACTACGTGGGGTCGGTTACATGAATCCTTTTTCTCCATTGCGTCCTATTTAATGTCATATTTTCATTTAGTTCTATTAAATTAAGATTATTTTTTATACAATAAGCCCAAGTCTTTCTAGGCCTACCTCTGCTTTTCTTAACATTAGTCGAATCTAAAACATCCACTCTCCTAATAGGAACATCAGATGGTCGACGTTTAATGTGACCAAACCATCTAAGACCACTCGCTCTAATTTTGTCCTTCACTAGAGCAAAACCAACCCTATCATGGATATATTCATTTCACATATTGTCTCTAAGTGTAAAGCCACTCATCCACCTAATCATTCTCATCTCGGCAACACTTAGAAATATGCTTCTCTTTTAAAGGCCAACATGCAGTGCCATTGAGCATTGCAGGTCTAACCACCATCTTTGTCCACCATCTTTGTCCACAAAAACGACGACTAAATAAGCTACAAACTTTTACTATGGAAAAATCTCCTACCACTTAAATACTATATATATATATATATATATTCTGTTTTGTTACATGTATTTTATCTTGAAGTGTAAAAAAATTAGTTGGAATTTGCTTTATTTGAAGTATTTGATTGGATTGAATATAAGTTGAGCGAGATTCGAAGAAAAAAATTAAATTACTTGGGATAGCGTGGAGTGATGAGAAGTGATGTGGGTCGACATGTTGGGAGGGAAATATGAAAGGAAAGAAATGTTGAAAGCTTGAACAAGATGTTCACAATGCAAGATAAGATCTTTGCATGTAGGATGTAGGCTGGTATTTCTAGTTTTCTTCCTGATTAAATAATGCTTCTAGCTGAATTGCATGGACTAATTTTAGCAGGTCCGTATGGCCTCGAGTGAAGTACCACTTAACAAGCAAGGAACTAAAACTCTAAGAATGAAGATCAACTCAATCCTGGTGATTGGAAAGGGCTTCACTAGCACTAATAGATATTCTGTCAACAATACTACACTCGTCCTCTATCACCATTGCACTCAGCCTCACTCTCTTTTGGCTTACTGTAGACAATTTCAATTGTTATCCTTCATCAAAGCCTATAGTGAAGCCATGTACATTATTTCTCTCCTCGTCTAGGCTTTGATTTGATTCATAATGATGAGCAATGAAATGCAATGGGCACTAGAGTGAGGGCGAGAAATGAAGCAAAAAGAATTCACTAGATTTGGACAATTTTCTTTTGTAGTTGATGTCTTTTAGATTCCCTGGAATTTTACTTTACATTCACTTTTCCCCACACCAAACTCTGAAAGAATTAAAGCATATACAAACCTTTTATGTTACACTCCTAATAGTTGCAGCCAACAATTATGAAATCCACCCTTTGATTTTTTATTTAAATAGAGAAGGCTTTTATTTTTTATTCTTTTGTTGCAAGATATAACCAATGCTTTCACCGATTATTTTCAGATCCTGCATGCATCTTATGTAAAGGTTCAAAAAAATTATTCCATGGAAGTTGTTCCTTACTTTAAATTCTTCAATATCAGTCCAACCTGTCCTTATTAGTTACTTTTAATACTTGTGAATGTGAGTCTCTCTACGATTAATTACTTGTAATTCTTGCGTAGTTTTGTTAACTTGTCATTTCAGTATTCCCTGTCATTGCTACAGTACACATCTATCACAGGACCTCTATGTTTAGTGCCATTAGCCTCCATACTCCATAAAAATTTGATAAAGAAGCAATTCCTACGTAACCTCCAATGAATTTTGATGCAGTAGGAATATCAGATGCTTCTTGTTTTTTTTTTCTTTTTTTTTGGTCCATTAAAAAATACATTTATGATAATTCCCTTAGCCAAGTTTCATAAAAAAAAGTAGCAATTTCTCTTGCATAGTTGTAAATAAATGTTATGGTTGATTTTATTTGTTATATTTGGTGCAGTATCCAGTTGTCTTGTGTGTGCATGTGAACGACTAACTAAACCATGTTACATACATGTTCCTTGTTAAGAGAACTTCTATTTGTGGGTTCATTTGAATACAAGATACATGTGATTGGCCATGTTACCAGCATGCATGTCCACCATTTTCTGTGGGGTATTCAGCATTTCTAAAGGTTTCTTTAGAAAGGCTGCATGTGAATTTCCGTGTTACTTGCATGTATGTCAACCATTATCTATGGGGTATTCAGCCTTTATAAATGTTTCTCTATTTTATTGGCATGTAGTACAAACTTAGAGGCACAAATATTTCCATATGGCGGTCATGTCTGTGTTAGAGACATGTTAGACATGGGCATGGGTCTAGCACGTCCAGACACGTCCCACATTTCAAAAGTTGGTTGAAGGTTTTTTAGGAAGAAGTTAAAACTCCAACACTTACCCAATTTGCATATACAAGTGATACATGGCTATGACACGAAGGGACAGTGAATCTCAAAATAGCATAAAGACTCTAGGAAGCACTTTTCTTTTAATATTGATAGCTCTAATCAAAGATACTCATATAATCATATTTTATTTTATTATTTTGAGGATGATATTGGTATTTATTTTCATAGATTTTTGGATATTTTGAAGCTAATAATGATTTTGACAAAATATGTGATAATTATAAATGATTGATGAATGCTCATATTTGATTTTCTTTTATCATTATAGAGTTTTTTTTTTTTTTATAAAAGTATACTTTATAATGCAATATTTTTAATAGAGAATAGTAGAAATTATATATTTTAATTTTAATAATTTATTTAAGAAAAAAATATCTTATGGCATGTTGTGTCGTGCTTTGCAATTACACCGCACTGCCGCACGTGTGTTGTGTCGTAGTCATGTCTCCTTGTTCATTTCCATGTTTGATAGGATTTAAACTTAAGTAGGCGTGAAGGATGTTTTCCTTTTTTGCTAATAAATAGCATAAATTATCGCGTTCATTTTCACTGCATGTTTCATATTTATTTCCGTGCTTAGTTCCTTGGGCAATCATTTAGTACTCTATCTCTTACATATAAAAAAATTATAAATATTTTTTCAACTTTATCAATGGATTATTTTATTTTACTTTTCTTATTCAGATGACTGCTACCTCATAATTACTTTCATGGCTAAAATTTGTGCCAAAAGTATTGTATATAGAGTTGGTACCTAATTTAGCATTGAATAGGCAGAAACAGAGAATTCAGAAAGCTTCTTTGAATAGTTGGGACAGGGTTAATTGTGTTGGTGATGATGATTATATTACATCCATTGTTAAACTTTGCATGTAGAACATGTGCTAAAAATCTATTGACATAACTTTTAGCTTGTTTTCATGCTGTAGAATGTCATCCTTTTTATCCTCATCGTTCGCCTTACCCTAGTTATTTTATAGCTCAATGCTTTTAGACTTGGGCAGATGTTTGGTGGGTTGCTTTAATTATTGTTTAACTCTCCATTGCTCTCACTCTTTTCTATTACCAACTATGTATAGCAATTCTAGCTAAGATAAGATTAATGGATTCCATTTTGGCCATCATCATCATCATCATTTGCTTCGTCCAAGCTATTTGGGATTAACTTTATGAATTCTTATTTTTTATTCATTTTTGTTGACTGCTGCTTCAGGTGTTAAATCAAATTTTCACGCATCATTTTGATTAACTTCTACTATTTCTTTTTCTTTACAATTTTTTTAGTTTAGGTGATTGAGCCTACTACAAGTGATATGTTTATTCTTCGGGATAAGTGTATTACTTGTGGTATTGTGCTTATGTGTGACCCGTTTGGTTTCATCTCTTTTCAAAAATTAAAAAAATATATTACTTTAAAAAAAAATCAAAATTACATTTTTTTTATTTAAGCTATTTTCATATCCACAAAATTATCTCTTTTTCAAAACTAGAAAATTAAAACAACCGACAATGTCGCAAGCCCTTATCAACCATTTCCTCCATGTCTTCACACCTCACTCGCTCCTTCCACTATACCTGTGATGCCTTCTTCTTCGCCTCCTTGTTAGTGCGTCCCTCCTGCCAAAAATCCTCTCTGCTCTTCCCTCATGCAATCCCGGAGCCAGTCGCATCCCTAGTTGCACTCAAACGGAAGGCCTCATCGCACGATTTCCTCTGCCCTAATTTTGCCCTTCCCTCTGCCTTATCTTCTCTGCGTTTCAGCCAATCAAAATCAAACTCCTCTGTATCAAAATCCTTCGTCTTTCTTCCCCCTACCTTGCTCACTCGAGCTTCTCTTCCTATACCGAAGCCAATAAAATCTCTGTCCTACCTTAGGAAAGGAAGCTCTGCCTCTGCGGGCTTCTTATCCTACCCGACCCCGTAAACCCGAGCTCTCCTCCCTACCTCTCCTCGTTTTCCTCCGCTTGATTCTTTTTGGATGGAACTATGGAAGCCAGTGACCTTGCCCTGACATTCACATTGAACCCCCTGTTATTATTCAAGCCCTGCCCGACTATTTTTCCCTACTCGAGGCATTTTTTTTTAAAGTGTTTATGTTCGTTTTTAATCATTTATTTCACTTTATTATTATTGTTATGTTGCATTAAAAAGAAAAAAAAAAGCAATTTGTGTTGTAATGTTGTGTTATTCAGTCGTTGACGTCAAGGTCGTTAGGCTTGAAAGGTATAAATTGTGGTGGCAAAATTAGATAATTTTCAAAATATTTATTTGTGGAAGCGTGAGTCGCTGTTCGTGAGAAAATTAATACCGTTCAAGGAATAACACACTCATTTGGAAAATATTTTTAAAAGATAGTGATTTTGAAATACTCGCTGTGGGAAAGTGAGTACCCGTCCATGGGGAATCGAGTCCCATTTGGAGAAAACAAAGTACCACTCAGGAAATGCTAGTTTGTGAGCTAATCTTTTTGTGAAGGCACAATGAAGCCCCTCTATGTTTTTTAAGATCGCGGTTTAAATTTACACTTTTGCTCCCAGGTCGCAGTGTCTTATGACACTGACCAACTCATCTCTTAAGATAGCTGGTAAGGTTGACATCCTCTGGTGCCCCTAAACGGGGGTTGTCGACGTAAGGTTGCCGGACATTTTGGTGAATTTTGGACTTATAAATAAGAAATTTTTGGAATTTTTTGGGCTTCAAAAATTTTAAAAATATATGAATCATTTGAAATTTTAAAAAATTAAAAATTTTAGCTTTTGAAACATAGGCTCTTAGGATTTAAAAAAAATATTTAAAGTCTTGTACTTTTGAAATATAGACTCTTTGGGCTTAAAATTATTTTAAAATCTGGGCTTTTAAATATTTAGGCTCTTAAGATTTTAAAAGTTTTAAAATTTTGGGCTATTAAAAATATAAATTTTTGAAGTTTAAGATATTAAGATTTGGATCTTAAAACGAGCTCATAAATTTAAAAATATTTTAAAAGATTCAGCTTTTCAGACTTTAACTCCTACAGCTTGGAAATCAATTCAAAATTGGATTGTTCAGGCTTAGGCTCTTAGGGGAGAGTGAAACATAATTCAAATATGAAACTTTATTAAAAATTTGCAATTAATCGCCTTCCGCCACCAGATTCACAACATGTATGTTAGCAAATAGAAGACTCTTCCTTTTGAAATGTTTTAAGCTCCAAACGACTTCAAATTTTATAAAAAACTCATGGTTATTCCTTAAGTTAAATGTGATGCCGTGAAATATGAGACCATCCTCAAGACTTAGAAGGGTTCCACTTGAGATCTTTTGTAAAATTCATATTATGTTCACGACTTAAAATTCATGCAAGTTTTTAAAGCTTATAAAAAGATATTCAAATATTTGAAATTTAAATGTCTGCATGTGCTCCAACTAATGTATTAAATGTTCAATACTATGTTCGAGAATGTTGCGCGGGCTAATCAGGTCGTCTTGTCGATATGATAGGGTTGTAAGTCTCACCTCACTAATCCAATTATTCTTTTCACAATGACTGAAGTTGACAAGTCCAGTGAACCCTAATGAATGTCCAAATCATAATATAAGAATTTACAAGTCCTAATCACTCTAGTAATCTCATCTTCCTTCTTGTAAGAACTAGAGTTGACGAGTCTAGTAAGCCCTAATAAATGTCCAAATTATAAAATAAATCACATAGTCCGATCCTTCTCCTTATAAGAATAGAAGTCGATAAAACTTATATCATAAAAGTCTAAATTGACAAAATTAAATGTCCTATTTTAAAGATAAATGCTTTAAATGTGTAATTCTCTGATGATCGTCGTGTTGATAAAAAATTTCAACCAAATTAGTCGATTTCTTAAATAAAAATTTTCAAAATAACCAATGAAAATATTCAAGTTAAAATAAATCATTAAAAGCTAAAAGCAAAATCTATCCGCCCTCCGCAACAGTTTGTCGATGGTGATAAATTTCTTATTGACTTCAACTCAGAAAGAGTTTGCAAATGTAATATCAAGGGTGTCAATATATTCACAATCAAAGCAATTGTATGCTAGTAAGGATGTGGTCTTAGTCCTATGTCTGCGTGGTTTTGTCGCCAATTGACACCACAAAATAGCAGTTACGATCAGAGCACTTTGATTGAGTGGTTGCCGCTAAATGACACCATTATATTACAGTTATAGTCGCAGCCCGTATGTTCCCCGACGACTTTCTACATTTTGAGTTGTGAATCATAAAGGTACAATTGATTGACATAAAGTCTTCTGTCAGCTAAAGTCAACTTAAATTTGTCCCTTAGGAAAACATCCACCCCAGATCTACAAGGTTCTTTTGGATGACACAACCCATAGCTGTTGACAAGGATCATTATGTCAGGTTGGGTTAGCCACCTCCTCTGACTAAGTAGATCAGGGCCACGACAACCGGAGATGACTAAACCATGGGATCTTGATCGGGTTTCGTCTTCATTCCATCACCATCCTCTTTAAAGCTTCATGTGGTGAATTCTACAATTTAAATCCTAAGTATGCTGCTAATATATGTTCAATTTTCAATTCATAATGACTAGCATTAATCGAGAGTGGTTTTCCCATTATCGGGAGGGGTAATTAGCCATAAGGTTTTGTGCTTATGGGAAATATTAAGCCTCAGATCAAAAAGTCATTGCAAGATGAGGGCGAAATCTCTAGGTAGTGTCTTATCTACAATCCAATTTGCCTTTTGAAAATTCGAGCCTCCAAAGCTCTCTCAAAACAAAATAAAAACAAATTGCAGAGTCTCCCGAGGTGCGGTCATAAATTTTTGGAGCCCATAGATATCGGAGCCCACAAATTTAATTGTCAACGATGGATTTTATCTGTTTGTCTGGTAAACGTGCATTTTTTACCATTTATTATACTTATCTTAACTACATAACATCTGCCTTCAATAATTGTTGCTCTAACCTTTTTTTAATTTAATTTTCTTGGTTTTTCTATACACCTATCTTAGCACTTGTTATTTCTGTCACGCTTATATTAGCTGTCAACATTTTTTTTCCTATCCAACAATTAGATTGACTCGACATTTTTAGTGTTATTGCAGTTTTATAAAGGTTTTTTGTTAGCTTTCAATGATATCTTCTTGTCACATGATACTTTTGAAGCTCTTCAAACGGAGTCCATTTTTTTTGGGACAACATAACTCAATATATGCATAAAGGAACATTTGGGAGTTGAGTATTTTGCATGAAATCTGAGTACCGCTTTCTATCATTAACCTACCTTCACTTTTGGATTGTCAACAGCAACATGCCATTTATTCTAATATTAAAAAAAAAACAGAAAACATTATTACTTTTATCCACCAATGAAGTAAATCATGCAGCAATTGATTACCTCGACAACTTCTTACTTCTAGGCAGAGAAACGGCTGTCATCATTGAAAGAGCAGCTTTCTGCAATTACCTTTTTATTGGATGTTCTTGAAGTGAAAAAAGAAGAAAGATTGAAGCAGTTTTCTGATATAAAGTCACAGATCGAGAAGATCACTGCTGAGATAACAGAGAATGGCCATAGTAGTACTTTTGCTTGGGAAGAACAAGACCTTTCAATGAGGAAGCTTAATGAATTCCAAACACAACTTCATGCACTCCAGAAGGAGAAGGTATTTAACTATTTATTTAGTCAAGTGCTCTTTTATAAAGTTGTTGAATTACCTCAAAACTTACGTTTAGATTTTAACTACTATGTTTGCTCCTAATTGGTATGATAAAATTTTTTTATTATTATTATACTAGTGTTTTGTACATGGATTAATTAGATTTGTATAAAACAAATTTTTTATTTTTCTAATAGGAGCTGCTATATTAAACGAAGTAAAATGTCAAAATAGTACCGTGACTATTTACATTTGGCTATTGTAGTCCCAAAGTGTATAGAAGTGTCGATTTGGTTCTCAGATTTTTTTAATGGAGGCTAAAATAATCCATTTTGGGGACCATTTCAGCCCATATTACAAAGTTATGGGGATTATTTGGCTCTTTTATAAACTCTAGGACTAAAATGACTCCAGCAAAGAGTCGGAGGACCATTTTGACACTTTTCTCATCGAACATTATTTCTTTAGATATTTAAAATATTTTTATAATGATTCTTATTTCTCACATATGCTACCTTAGTCATTAAGCATACACCAGATCATTTTAATATAATTTTTTGCTATAAGCTAATTGGTAAAACTGGCAATCATAGTAAAAATTACAATTTTGTATATTTTGAAAGTTAATCTTATATGGGATATCATCTTAACTTGTTATGAAACATCCTTCGAATATCTAACATAAACTGTTCCAAAAGCGAATGATATTCTGTTCTTCACTTCCATAATGATTTTTACCTATGAAAAGGAGTAATTTTGACGATATTGTTGATATAACGCTGCCAACTATGTTCATTCTATTGCCTGAACTCATTCCAGGTATTATAGTTTTTTTTTTTTTAATAAATAGAATACTAATTTGATTTTTTTTTCTCTAATATCTGGTTTGGATCAAATATCTGCTTAGTCAGCAATGGTTCCTCTGAAAATTTATGTGTAGCATCCTTCTTGTATAGATGGGAGAGTTATTTTCATTCTTCATCTATTGATATTTGAAGACTTTTTTATCTCGATCATGTCTTACAAATGAATAATGATTTATGCTGCCTACTTCAACTAGTTGGAGCGTGTCCAAAAAGTTCTCGACTACACAAATGAGGTGCATTCCTTGTGTGGTGTTCTTGGTCTAGAATTTAGGAAGATAGTGGCTGAGGTGCATCCCAGTTTACGTGAGACCAGCTCTGGAGAATGTACAAATATCAGCACTAGGACACTCGATGGTTTATTTCAAACCATCGAAAAACTAAAGGAAGAAAAAAAGTTTCGAACTTGCAAGGTGTGTAAAATTTTTTTCCTTATTGTAAATAATTCCTTGCTTTTGTAAGCCAACTCCTTTTCCTCAGTTGCGGGATAATTTGAGATCACTGCTTGAACTCTGGAAATTGATGGATTCATCGGAGAAAGAGAAGCATCATTTTGGGAAATTTACTCGCATCCTTGATTCACCGTACGGAGAAATTACTGAGCCAAGTCTCCTGTCTTTTGATATCATCAAGCAGGTTAAACGGTTAATACCTTTATATCTATTCTGGAAAATATTACAATTGTTAGTTGTTGAATCTCCACTGCAATGTTACAGATAGAAACTGAGGTTGAAAGACTGAAAAAATTGAAAGCCAGTAGAATGAAAGAGCTTGTTCTCAAGAGAAGGCTTGAACTGGAAGAAGTGTGCAGAGGAGCACATATTGAGCCTGATATGAGTACTGCTCCTGAAAAGACTGTCGCGTTGATAGATTCTGGTATATTTTTCCATCTACTACACTTCAAATATTTCATTGCATGATGCATCCCTACTATATACCAAATGTGCATTAGATTTCTGAATTATATGATAATATTGTGCCTTCAGTTTGATTTTGATTTGATAATTCTATGCTTAAAGTGATTTTGTGTGATGGAATCATCATCAAATCCATGAGGCTTCTCTCCTAATTTGCTTAAATATTTGTTATACTCATGTGGCGGCATAATGCATCTTTTTGTGTTAGCTTTAGAATTGCACAAAAAAAAAAGAAATAAATAAAAAGAGAGAATATTTTATAGGTTGGTCTAAGGAAATAAACTGGAGCTTGCTTTTGTAGAATATGAAAAAATGAAAAAAAAAAAAAGAAAGAAAGCTTTGAACTTATGAATATGAGTGCTATTGACATGGAATGAGCATTGATTTTGACGCCAATTTGATGGTGGACCCTTATTGATAATTCCAAAACACTGATTTCTTCCATTGCCCCGTTGAAGTTGCTTTTGATTGCTTTTCTTTCTTGAATTATAGGAAATTCGGTCATGAGAGAATTTTGTACCTTGTGTTTTCTCATTAAAGCAATAGTTGTGAGGAGGGAGAGGCGCAGAAGGAAATATTAGAATTCAAGCCCTGTGGTAGGCGATACAGGGCAGGTTGTCTTGGGTTGTATGTATAACGAGAGAGTGATTAGTGCATAAAGTTTTCAATTGTGAATTAAAAGTTGGAGAGAAATTGTGGGGGTGGAATAGGAGTGATAATGGTGGATGAATTCCTGTAAGCTTAATTCATAATTCATTATCCAAATGGCAGTCATTTCTTCTATTCATAAAAATAGGGTTTCAAGTTAAAATTAAGATATTTTGAATTCAAATCTAAATAACTATTAAAAAAACAATCATCTATTTTAGAATAGAGATAATCCTACCAATTAATTGAAATTAAACTGAAGTAAAATTTAAAATAATCCATAAAATTAGAATATTTTTGAAATAAGATAGAATTGTTTTTTACACAGTTTTGTATAAAATCAAACCCCCTATAGTTAATAGAACTTATCTCCAAAAGCACATGCAGAAATGCTTTCGTTGGAAATATGAATTTCATAACGGAGTGGGCAATACAACTGGTTCATGAATTTGTATCATCCCAAAATATAGGAAGTAGAATCTTGAGGTTTCAAATATGGAATTTGTTCTATAAGGACTCATTGATGTTGTCATATTGATAAAAAATAACTATAATTCCATATAAAAGTCTCATGCTATGCAATTCTGTAATTGTTTCATCCAATACCTTTAGGAAATAAGTTGACCCATCATCATCAGATATACTTTGTAATACCACTTAATGTAATTAATGGTGATAGCGGCTTATAATTACAAAAAAGCTTCTATTTCACCCATGTTTAAACCAGATCCATAATAAGAAATGACAATAAATTTATGTGATGCCAAATAAAGAGACTTTTACGTTTTTGATGTTTCTTGGGTATAATTTATGCATCTTACAGGGTAATTTTCTTGGCTTTAAAAATGTTATGGCGGTGTTGAATGGGTAATGGTTAGACATGATATGGATTTCTAAGGTTTTAAAAAAAATTTCACCAAGAAATTCATTTTCGACGCCAACTTGATTTCAAAGATGATGGATCTTGATGTCAATTTGATGTTCTATAAAGCTCCAAGAAAAATACAATATAAGTGACAAAAGTAAAAGTATGAAGGTGCAGACATCATATGAACAATAAAAAGCTAATATTGAAAGAGATAAAACTAGGAAGAAACTAAAATCTAAAAAGACGTCACTCTTAGTCTGTTTCATTAGACGAGTTGATCGATGATAAGCTTAATTTTTTTGTTCTTATCATCATCAGAGTTATCCATAATTTGAAAAACCTTTATGTGATATCCTAGAGGGTAAACTTTTCTTCAATAGAATCTAGTTGAATGTGAAAATCTGACATTTTTGTGTTCAATAATAGTTTGTATCTCAATCGTTCTTCTATGTTTATTCTTTATAATGATGACTCAATCAATTTTTTCTCTTATTCTACCAGGGCATCAAAGATAATAAACTTGACTAGCTTGACGTGCTAGAATAAATAGATCAAATTTTTTATATATATTATGTACATTTGAACTTCAGTAATATGGGTTTAGTGTCTATGTTCCTCGATTAGGAACATGATCAAACCACTCATAGTTGGGCCCCCAAGTGTAGTCTCATAGCATGGATGTGTGACAAATGCTCCATAAAGTCAAAGAAATCAGGAGAAAGTATTCGCTTGAGTTTGAATAATATTAATGGAATGCTTACTTTAAGATTTCTCAATAAATCAACTTCCAGATTCCTTGTACCCTAGCCATTGAAGCGTGCAATTATTTCGATCAATGAATTAAATATTAGATTTGGCAAAGCACTAAATGCATTGGCGGTAAACACTACAAAAAAATGTGGCAGTTATGATTTTTTATGCCAAATATCTTCTCTATTCCCAAATCAACGTTGTGGCTCATGTTAGACACATCCACTAGGAAATTTCAAAGAATGCATTCATTCACATATGGTTCTTCGCTGATCTAATGCGAGACAGTAAGTAGTATTGGACTTTATTAGTTTATATGCATTTATCTTTTGCAGTTTCATCATCCTTCTATTGCAATACTCATTCAAACTCAATCTTGTTTTGACATTATTTTTTGTTTTGCTCTTAGTATCCATCATAGTATTGAAGATATTATCAAAAAAATTCTTCTCAATATGCATGACATTGAGATAATATCAAATCAAGTTAGTCTTCCAGCATGAAAGATCCCGACAAATTCTATATTTCATTCAATTATGTGTAATATTGAAATAGAAAGATTTGAAATTAGTTCTCATGTCTCAGTGATACTTGATATTTCATTAATCATGTATCATAAATCTTTTCCAATTATTTTCGGTGGATGACTTGTTCTTTCTACTCTATTTTTAATGAATGCATCTTTATTCTTTCTGAATGAGTGATCGTGCGCTAGAAACCTTCGATGTCAATCAAACATGGAATTTTTTCTTCCATGTTTTAAGTTGAATGTCTTTAACAGATCCATACAGTAAGGACAACCTAATTTTCTTACAGTGCTCTAACTAGATAGCATCTCGCAAGCTTGGAAATCATTAATCGTCCACATAAGGGCAGCTTTATGTTGAAATTTTTTTTATTGCAATATCATTAGTCAATAGACTTATTTTCCACAATATTTGAAACTTATCTATTACAGGTTTTAAGTAGATATTATTTTTTTCCATTGGATTGTGTGGACTTGGTATGATCAACATCAAAAATAGAAATGACATGGTCATGCACACATCAGATGGTAATTATATAGCGTAATAATCACCAGCCAACATGAGTAGGATGTTGCGACTTGATTGTATGGTATGAGCACATCTGCACATAAGTCAAGTTTAACGATGTGTGGTTCAACTAAACTTATGTATTACATATCTAACACCTAAATTTTATTTTTTTTGCACAAAAATCACTCAACTCTTCTGTATTACATATCTAACACTCAAGCTTCAATTTCTTTCATATACCACTCAATTCTTATGTATTACAAATCAAACACCTAAACTCCAATTTTTAAATACATATTACTCAATTTTTGTGTATGTATTACGCATCTAACATGTAACTTTCAGTTTTTACATACATACTACTCAATTCTCATGTATTACATATTTAACACCTAAACTTCAATTTTTTGCATACAAACCGCTCAACTCTTATGTAATACATATCTAACATATAAACTTCAATTTGTTACATACACCACTCCATTTTTTTGTATTACAAATCAAACACCTAAACCCCAATTTTTACATACATACCACTCAATTATAATACATTTGTTACATATTTAACATCTACCGTTCAATTTTTACATATGTACATCTCAATTCTTTTGTAATACATATCTAACACCTAAACTTCAATTTTCATACATACAAACCACTCAACTCTTATGTAGTACATATCTTACACCTAACCTTCAATCTCTTACATACACCACTCAATTCTTAGGTATTACAAATCAAACAGCTCAACTCCAATTTCTACATACATACCATTCAAATCTTATTTTTGTATTACCCATGTAGCATCTAACGTACAAATTTTACATACAGTACACTTAATTCTTATGTATTACATATCTAACACTTAAACTTCAATTTTTGCATGCAAACAACTCAAATATTGTATATTTATTACATATATAACGTCTAACTTTCAATTTATACATGCATTCCACTCAATGCTTATGTACTACATGTCACATACATTCCACTCAATTCTTATGTATTACATATTTGACAACCAAACTTCAATCTTTACATTCAACCCGCTCAATTCTTATGTATTACATATCTAATATAATTTCCACAAAAATATAAAAGGGGAAAGCCCTAAACAGAGAAAATAACTTTACCTAGCTTGGATATAATATCAGAGAGGATAAATACTTGTCTAAGCTGTGAAATCACCAGTGCAAATGCCCCCGTAGTTGTCTTATGCTCGGTGGAGGAGTCATCATCGGAGCCTTAACCAAAGAGATGAACCAAACAATAGAAGCGCGAATGAGACTAGTGGGCCCGGGAATAAAATTTTAGGGTTTGTGTGTCGCTTTTACATCGGCATTTACCAATGTAAAAACATTAGTGTTGACATTATCTCCTCCGATTAGTCGAAGTTATTAAGATATAATGCGTCGAACTTATTCGACGCGAATGTCAACACAAACGGTTAATGTTGGCGTATCATCGATGCTAAATTTTCCATAATAAGCTTCATAAGAAATCTGACGTAAATTCAATGCAAACTTTGCGTCAAAAATTATTTAACGCGAAAATGAACGCTAATAGCCAGCATTCATGTACCGAGTAGAGACAAATCTATGCCTTGGCTTTATGGTCAAGTATAATTAGACAAAAATTGTTTGCATGGTGAAGAGACAAAATTGAGGAGGGAATTTTTTATGTTTCATTTTTTATAAATTATCCAAATGACATCCTTTTACTCCTATTTGTTGAAATTGTGTTGGAAAATCAAATCAATTTGATTTCAAATCTCGATAAGCCCTAAAAAATTATCATGTAATTTAAAATAATGAATATCTTAATAACTAAACGTTACAAAATAAATAAATGTTATATAATCCAACATGTTGGAAAATTATATAAATATTTTCATATTATTTTCATGCATATCTTATGCTGCGTCAGATATTGTAGTCAATAAAATTTTGAATATTATGAGTATGTTGAATGATTGTACGAGAATCATTTTGATATTAATATTAAGAATGAAAAGATGTTTATGATTATGATAGTTATAGAGTTTGTCAAATTTTGTTTCTTTTAGTGAAATTGTAGAAGAAAGTAATAAGAACAAATTTGTAAGTTTTTGTCAATATTAGAGGATCAATTTGACTTCCTGCTAAGAAGATTTTTTATTTTGAAAGTAGTTTTTTTGTAAAAGCGTAATGAAAAAGCATACTAAGCAAAGAATGAATATTCATATGATTTTTATTTGATTTCTATATGGCATAATTAATTGCCACGAGAATTATTTTGCTGCATCGAAAAATATATATCAAATGTATGTTGAAGTTAGTAAAGACGCAAGAGTTAGAAGTTTGTACAAAGTGATTGAAGAATTTTCAAGCCTATTAGGATTAGATAAAGAATTAGCATTAAGTCCATATTATTTTGTATTAGTTGTGAAAATGTTTATAAAAGATATTCAAATGAGATCATTTGTTGTAAGTTTATGCAGCTGACATGTTTTCAATTTGCGAGTTAAGTATATAGAAATTCAGAATATTGAAGAATATATTTTGAATATCGAAGGCTTTGGATTAGTTGAACAAAACATTATGAGTATGTGACATAAAATTCTAGGGGATATTATATTCACAAGTATCAATGAATATTATTAGAAAAAAAGTAATACCCATTGTGATAAGTTTAAGAGTATTTGTTCGATTATACAAACTAATGCAGATAGATGAGGATATCATTTCTAATGTTAATTTTTGGTGGTTAAAAAGGGTAAGTGTTTTAATATTATGCAATAAGTGTACATCATGGAAAACGAGCAATGATATATAGAATCATGGGAAGTAAAGAAGTTTGGCGGCAAAGTTAAGTGTAACAGAAATGTGAATGTTTAAGATGGTTTGAAATAAAGAATTAAATCTTTTGGACAATTATTATGAATGATAGAAATTGCACTTATTAGGTGGTAAATAAATTAGTGTCAAATGATTACGAAGGAAAATGATAGACTAAAGGCAATACGAATAAATGTTAAAAAAATTGCACATTTGAGTTTAATATTCAACGTAGCACTCAATAGGAACAAATATAAGTGCTTAGGTGTATAAAATATGGATCTATTTTTTTATTGTGGCATTGTAGTATAAATAAAGCAATATTTATTTGTTTACATGACTAATGCATCTTCTTGCTGTATTGATTCAGGTCTTGTGGATCCTACAGAGCTTGTAGCTAATATTGAAGCTCAGATAATGAAGGCCAGAGAGGAATCAATAAGCAGGAAGGAGATTTTGGACAGGATAGGCAGATGGCTTGCTGCTCGTGAAGAAGAAAATTGGCTTGAAGAGTACAGCCAAGTAGGTTAATAATAATTATTGTTGGCACTTTATATGTTCTTTTTCTATTTTAAGTTCCCTTGTTAATAATTTTTTATCTTACCATTTGCCTTTTTATCATGATAATCATCTCCATTAGCCTTTTGAAAATTATTTAGGATTAGCTTTTTGGATTCTCTATTTTATTTTTGGTAGTACCAAATAAAGTTTCGATTGGATTTTAAGCAAGTCTTTTCACACTTCTACTCCATGTTTTATCACCTTTTTCTCTCCTATTGTGTCCACCTATGTTTCTAGAGCAATTTCTTCCCTTTGCTCCACATCGTAAGCCTCCTCAATTTATTTTTCCTATCTTATTCTCATTATTTTCTACTTTCATTCTCTTGCCAAAATCATCATTATTTACTTGTATCCTTTCGCATATTGCCACAGTCAACTTTATATTCTCATTTTTCTCATATTCAACTGACTTATTTGTCTCTAAGGGCTGGACTTCAAGTAGATTATTGTTTCAGATGTAGTTTTATAAAATCCATCTTTTAATCTCCATTATTCTGTTGTATCATATTGTGCATTAACCTCCCAACTTCAACTTTTCAAATCTCTGTGATACTCTTTTATTACATGAGCTGCTGTGATTCTTGTGATCTTATCTTTCTTATATTGTGGAAGTTAGACCCTCAATATTTCTAATTTATACTCTGACAAAAATCTTAACCTCAAATGATAAGTAGCTTACTTTTGAATCAGGATGGGAATCGATATAGTGCAGGGAAAGGAGCTCACCTAAACCTAAAACGTGCAGAGAAGGCACGTGTGACTGTAAACAGAATTCCAGGTATCTCACTGCACCCTATTTCACATCACCTTGATAATTAAAGCCTGCAAAGTATGCTATCTTTACTTATGAGACCTCTCTTTCTAGCTATTTTAGACAATCTTATTCTCAAAACCTTTGCTTGGGAGGGCCAGAAAAGGATGCCGTTCTTGTATGATGGGGTGAGTAGATTTGTTCAAGTTTCACCACAAACTAGTTCTTTTCAGGATTAACTTTACCTATTCACGCAATTTTAGTTCTTCAGGTTCGTTTAATCTCTATCCTTGAGGAATATAGACTGAATAGGCAGCAGAAAGAAGCAGCTAAAAGGCAATACAGGGTAACTATTGTTTGCTTACTTTATGAACTGAAACAAGGACCAGTACCATAACCCATCGCACATCTTGCTTCTTTCCACAGGAGCGGAAGAAGTTACACAGTTATCTAGAAAAAGAATCGTTATATGGTTCCCAACCAAGCCCAAGGAGGCATAGCAGTTTTGATTCAAAGGCAACTGGGTATCATATGAATGGAAATAGACCCGTGACCCAGTCTCCACAAAAGCTCACTTCTGGCTGTACAACTCCTCGCTTTCGGAGACCTCAGTCCTATTCCAGCCACCAACCCTTCGGGCATATTAGAAGGCTATCATCACCGCATTTAAATTTTATCAACTTACCAAGAGAAGATACCTCATCGTCCTTTGCATCCATCAGTGGTTCGGAACCCGAAGCTTTATCACTTGGCTAGTATTGACTGGTAAGTTCCCCCTCAGACTTTTACACTTGACTGATTTAGCAATTCCTAACTATATATGAACCGTATGACATCATCACTGGATTGTTCCCAACTATCCTATGTAGTTGGCATTCATAAAAAAGTAATCCCATGAACTCTTAAAGCTTAATAACTTATTTCTTAGCAAAAATAGTTTAATTAGCGTCAATTTTGATTCTATCTTGTTCATTGGACATTATTTTTAGGAACCAACTATTAATGTTGTAGATTAAAAAACGAGAATTCTAATTTCAATCCTTAATTTCTTTTTTTTCGGTTTTATTATTGCTTAAGATTAAATTGTTCGAGCTCCAATCGTTGTCATGTCTGTTTACTAGAATTTATTATGCAAGTAGATTACTGCTAAGGAATGGGGTTTATGTTTTTTTCTTCTTCTTTATAAGGATACTTTATGCGCAATGGCGGATAGAAGGGCTCCGAAATTTTATTGTCTTGATCCAATCCACTCCTGTCCCAAAAATAAAACTACAAGTCTCATGCCTCACGCCACAAGCCCCTCCGACCTCATTCCAACCTCCTTCCTGGTCTCCCAGCGAACAAACTTACCCAGCCCTCACCATCACAATGGCGGTGAAGTAAGAGAATTCCCACTTGATCTTCCCATTGCAGCGCTGCCAAATTTTGCCCTAGTAATTTTCCTTTCTATTTCCCTTTTTTTTTATTTAAATGTTTTTTGTCAACAAGTAGCCATTGGTTTTTCTCCATCATTGTTTAAAGTGGAATGCCTGGAATTGGGGGATACATACTTGGTTGATTGGTTTGTGTGCAAAGAAACCTTATGACATATAAAGTTTACTGAGATTGATTAAATCTGTAGTTTTTTTTAACATTTGTATTTACAAAAGCAAAATAATTTGTATTTTACCGTTCTGGATTAATTATCGATCAGTTTAGTCATCATTTATATCATTTATCTAGGTTATATGCAGTATTGTAAACTTAGCACCTTGTGTTTGTTATTATTTATATTACTATCATTGTGAAATTAACTTTTTGTTCGAATTTCTAGATAGATTCAGTTTTGATTTTCAATCTTAACTGCATTTATATCAATTTATATTGATCCATTTAATTACTAAATAGCTAAATTACTTTATTATTTTAGTCATTTTTGGGTCCAAAATTTAAAAAATCAATAATATGATCTTTGGACTGAACTATGAAAGGTTTTGAATGTCGGTTGTAAGAACAGTGTAGCTTTGTTTATGTTACTAATTTCACTCATAATTGTGTTTTTTTGTTGCTCTTCTTTTTTCATATTTAATGTTTTTAATTTGTTTTATTAGGTTTGACTTAATTTTTTTTTTCAATTTTACTGATTGAAGACGGGCATTTTTTATTTTTCTCATACTATAGTTAATAATATATGTTATATCAAGTAGTTGATAAAGAATCGACAATGAAATAGAATAGGAGTGTGATTGAATGATACATTACTCACTTATATAAAAAAGAAATATTAATTTTCATCAATAATAATATGTCATTGAATAATTTTAGAATATGAAGGTTGGATGTTATAAATTGTAAGCTTTTAAGATCATTATTATTTTATCATTTTATATGAATAAATTCTAAGATTTTTTTCTTAAACCGTCAATGCTGGTCTTAAACCTGAATGAATAAAATTGAGGGAATATATATATATATAGTTTGTACACTTGTTTCAAAAATTTTCTGATTATTCCATCGTTTATATTGCCTCTAATGTGATTTTTATCAGTATTAACTTTATCTATTTCCCTTTTTACTTGCTCCTGTTGACTGTTGTATGAAGTGTTTACTTTTGTTTTTATTATTACTCGAATCATTTTGCATAATTTCCGTTTTACTTTTGATGCACTATTTTTTTCCAAATTATGCTGTATTAATTATCTTTTTTCCTATTGGATTTCGTGAACATTCTTCTCCATTAAGCACGCCCATTGAACCCTATCACGGACCTGCAATGCTCTATGGCGCTGAATGTTGGCCTTTATAAGAGAAGCATAATCCTAAGTTAAGTGTGTTGAGATGAGAATGATTAGGTGGATGAGTGGCTTTACACTTAGAGACAAAATGCGAAATAAATATATCTGTGATGGGGTTGGTGTAGCTCCAGTGACAGACAAAATTAGAGAGAGTCGTTTTAGTGGTTTGGTCACATTAAACGTCGACCATTTGATGATCCGATTAGGAGAGTAGATGTTTTAGATTCGACTTATGTTAAAAAAGGCAGAGGTAGAACATAGGAGACCTTGGGCTTATTGTATAAAAAATGATCTTAATTTATTAGAACTAAATGAAAATATGACACTACATAGGATGCAGTGGGATTAAGTCTTTGTTATTGTTGTTGTTGTTGTTGTTGTTGCGTCTCTTCAAGAGTTGCTAACCTCATAATCTCCTTAATCTATTCATTATGCATCGTTTTTATTTTGCTATAAACCCATCTTAGCATTTCTCACTATTGCTGTAGTTTAAGTTGGCTATTAATGAAACGTTCTCATCTAAGAAAAAATTACAGACGCACTTCTTTTATCTCAACCATGATATTAAATTACTATATATACTAGTTTATTTCTTGAATGAGGCTTACAGCAATGTTTTATTTATCCAGGAAATGCTCATTATGGAATGGGAATATCGTTACTGCACAGTAACTAGCATTGCCAGCTTGTTGCTTTCGATAACAATAGGAGCAGGTAGTTTACAATGGTACAGGTTTTGCTGACATTGTAATATTTCTATGAGCTCGTTGTTCATTCGCTGAGAGCAGCACGTTGATTGTGTTAAAGGGTTGTTCTGCTTTGTAACTATACTTGATTTTTTTATTTTGTTATTATATAAATAGTATCGAGAATTTGCATACACTGGTGGAACTAGAATTTAGAGAGGGAAGATGAAATAAAAAGTTTAGGGGTGATGAATATATAACTTTAAATTTAAAAAATAAATAAATTAAATTGTTATAAGTGTGATTATTAGTTAAAAATTTAGTTAATATTAAGTTATTGTTAAGTTTTAAATTTTATAATAAAAAATTTAATGTATTATATAATATTAAAGAATTTAGAAAAAATATAGGGGTCCTTAGTCTTATTTTGTTTACATGTGTCACGACCTAATTCGATGCAACCCGTCATATCGAGGTGGGTTTGCTCATATTGAGGTCATAACATATGAAATATTATCCAATATTTATTTGGAAGGAATATTACTTATTTAATTTTTCAATTTTCATAAACATAATCACTAATATCATCAATTATTATAAAATAACATTACACAAAATTTAGTCAGATTATATCTCTATATAATAAAAAAAAATATGTACAACGATCGTGATTTAATATTTTTATCATCAAAACATAGACATCTTGATTGTCGAAAATTTAGATATAAGATATTAACATACATAATATCAATAAACTAAAAGTTTCTATTCAATTTATGTTTTTTTTTTCTTTTTTTGAAATAATGCAAGCAAGGTAAGGGTGAGTTATCACAATTCAGTAGGTTGCTCAAAATATATATTAAAAATATAGACATGTATTCAATGTAAGTGAATCTAATATGTCAAAATATCATCTGTAATATCTATTGCATTGCTAGTACCGAGAATTTAAAACTACAACAAGCATATGTTGAGGAGTATAAACAATATAATATCATAAATACAGTAAAATAATATGAAAATAAAAAATTCATTATTTATTTAAATAATTTAAAATTTTGTATTCGTCTCTTATACCTTAATTTCTACTTATAACTCTACTTGTTCATATTTTCATTCCTTATAACTTCATTTTCGTTTATAGCTCCACTAGTTCATATAGGTTCAAGTGTATTAAACGCACAGATGAATAATCACATAGAATCTAAAAGACCTCTTACTCTTGTACCCTCTAATCATTGTTGGGGGTTATGAAATTTGGTTTACGGGTTTATTGAGTTCATCTCTGATCTCTTACTCTCAAATGAATCACTAAATACATCAATCTCACTGCTGCTAAGATCACTAACAACCTTGGACTTGTCTTATTGACGCATTATTGGGGGGTTATTTGAGTTGTTTGGCTGGGGTTACTTCCCGCAATAATTTTGGGATTAGAGGTGTTTTCTGACTTTGGAAAAATTAGAGGATTTTCTAATTATGCTCAGGGGTTTTTAGTTAATTTAAAATAAAATATTATGTAAATGTTTTCAAAGTTTGGTTCATAATGTTCTTCTTTGTTCAAGGAGCACATGACTTGTTTTATTTTATTTTTATGATTTTTCTATACCAATATATGAATTTTAGATTTGTATTTAGTTTTGTGGAATTATTTAAATAAAAAAATCCAAAATTTCTTAACTCAACCACTCCGACGTTGTGTCATCCTCGACGGATCCAAACTCCATGCCTGCGGTCGTCACTACACTAATGTCGCAAAAAAAATTAAATAAAACGGTAATAAAACCCGAATAATACCAGTGTAACACCAGGATAACGCTGGGAAAAAGCCATGAAAACTTCATAAAACCATGTGACGGGTTATTGAGGGGTTATTGGGGCGTTATTGGAGTTGTTCTGTGGGGGTTATATAAGTGGAAACGCGGAGGTTATTGAAGTTGTTCTGTGGGGGTTATATACATGGAAACGCGGAGGTTATTGGAGTTGTTCACCGCATGCTATTATTGAGGGGTTATTGCGACATTACTAAAGCGCTTATTGGAATTGTTTTGTTGGGGTTATTGAATCGGGACTACGATGTTATTGGAGGGTTATTGAGAGGTTATTGCAAAGTTATTGCAGTTGTTTTGCGGGGGTTATTGAAGTGGAACTATTGAGGTTATTGCAGCGGTTCACCGCGTGATGTTAGTGGGGGGTTGTGGAACCGCGAAGGTTATTGGAGCGATTCACCGCGCTGTGTTATTGGAGGGTTATTACCATGTTATTAGAGTTATTCTACAGGGATTACTGAGGTGGAACCGCGGAGGTTATTGAAGCGGTTCACCGCGCTATGTTATTGAGGGGTTATTACGATGTTATTGGGGTGTTATTGGAGATGTTTTGCGGGGGTTATTAACATGGAACTGCAAACATATTGGAGATCAGTTAATGGGTGTTATTGTGGCATTATTGGGGGTTATTATAGCATTTTAGGAGCATTTACATTCATACCTGTTTAGGATACTAACATCTAATGAAAGAAATTTCATCACGTCAGTCCTATCACTCTTTAATCAGTTATTAGTCACTTGCAGATGTTGGAGCTATAGTTGATCTAAATTATTTACGCAATTATGCAATTGTGAAATAAAACTAATGCAATTAAGCTATTCTGGAAAACCAAATGTAAATAAAAAATGCATAAGTAATGCCTACAATATTGGTAGATTTAATATACTTATTTTTACACACTATTCTACAAAAAAGAATAATGTAATTGAATATTTTTTGCTGAAACTATTCTCATGTATGTAACCCATCATTAATTCGGTATATGATTCCGTGGGCTGTGGTGTAAACCAATTCTGCAATGTTGGAATAATCATGAGTGAATGTTTATGGACGAGTATATATATCTTTAATGATTTGATTGTAGGTTATATCAACTCCTTTCATTTCTAGAACTCACTAAAGAACTTCTCTTGGGACCTTACCGTAAGCTTTTTTTAAATACATCCTCCTTTCTATGTATTTCTCCAACAAACCTCTCAAAAGATTTATAGCTTCTACAGTCGTCTTGCCCATCATAAATCCAAACTGATTATGAAAAATCTTTTTATCACTTCTTAACCTATGTTAAATTACTTTCTCTCGTAAATTTAATGTATGACACATTAACTTAATTCCCCTATAATTTGCACACTCTTTTTTCATCCCATTTATTCTTAAAAATGAGGACTACAATTCTTCTTCCGCTCCCCAAGCAACTTTTTAGTTTTAAAATAATATTTAAAAGTTTAATAAGTGAAGAAACTTCTAAATCTCCTAAGTTTTTGACACTTCTTTTGGAATGTCATCAGGTAGTACTGACTTTTCACTATTGGTTTTCTTTAAAGCCTTGTCAACTTCTTTTTTAGTAATGTGACGATAAAGATAAAACAAATTATTATTATCAATGATATTAATATCATTAAGGCTAGTCGTAATTTTTAAAACTTTATTAAAAAGATTATCAAAATATCTCATCTATCTATTTTGATTAACTTCTCCTATGAAAAGTAATTTTTTTTATTTTCAATTTTAATAAACTTTACTTGAATTAGATCTTTACTTTTCTTTTCTCTTTTTTTGACTACTTTATACATACATCTTTCATCATCTTTAGTATCTTATTCATTATAAAGATTACTAAAAGCATAAGTCCGAGATCACAAATTATTCTCTTGGACTCTTTATGGGTCATCTTATATTTTTTTCAGTTCTCTAAGCTTTTATATTTAAACCAATTTTTATCACAACTTTTTTATGTTTTATCTTTTCTTGTACATTATTATTCTACCACCAATTATTTTGTATTTATAATTTTTTTCTTTTGATTCTCCAAGCACATATTTTTCCCTTTGTTTAATAATGTTTGTTACTTTATCTCACAAAAAAGTAGCTTCTTTATGAACACTCCAAATCTTGAAATCTTGAGGTTTACTCATAAATATAGTTTTATTCGTCTTTTAGGTGCATCAATGTAATCCTATGATAATATGTCATTGCATTTTTTATCTTCGAACTCCTCTTCTTTAAATCCAAAACTGATAATTAATGTTGAGTACTTAAATTTTTTACTTTGAATGACCTTACAATCTTTACATTCTCAACGATCCATTTTTCCCATAAGAAAATGATCAATAAGTGTTTTATTAGATCCATTTTTATAAGTAATAATATGCTCATCGCTTTTCTTAAATAAATTATTGACAATAACAAATTCATAAGCTCAAACAAAATCTAACATAGTTCAATTTCTTCATTAATCACTCCAAAATTATAGGCTCCATGAATACTTCTAAAATCTTCCATTGCTCTACCAACAAGACCATTTAAATTTCCTTCAATAAAAATTAATTCTTTAAGATGTATCATTTGTATTAATTCTTCAAAGTTTTTATTTTTTTATTTTTTAAACTTATATTTAAACCTACTTGAGAAGCATAAACACTTATAGCATTAAAAATCTTAGTATCAACAACAATCTTTAGGGTTATAATTCTATCTCCAACTCTACTAATTTTTACAATACTATCTTTCAAGCCGTTATCTATAATTAAACTTACACCATTTCTAGTGCGAATATTACCTAAATATTAAAGTTTAATACATAAGCTATCAAAATGCTTAGTATTTCCTCTAACCCATCTAATTTCTTGAATGTATAAGGTATTTATATTCCTAATATTTACTAGTTTCATTAATTTACCTATGAGAGTATCTATATTCCAAGATCTTATCATAATATTAGTTTCATGGATTAACGTCATGCATTCGTCCATAATACAGGAACCCTTGCTTATTTAACACGACACCTGAGCTCTATTTTAGGGGCTATTGCACACTTTTTCACTGTATTCAGGCCATACAGTGCATCGCTTCAAGGAGATGCCCTATCATTTACATAATGATTTACAAGATTCATCTTATGATTATTCGACAAAAAAATTATGTCAATTGTTAACAACCTAATACATCCATCCATCTTTTGCAGACGAGGCTTAGGACTGAGTAATGAAAGATTTTATCATAATATAAATTTTTATAATAAAATTAAAAATTGATATAATGGTAATTACAGAATTTGTTATATTGTTAAACATTCACTTTATATAATATAATTTATAAGTCTCCAAAACTCTTAGAAAAACAGTTAATAATATAAATAAGAGAGAGTGAGAGGGAGTATATTACTCTTATTATTATAATTCCAACTCAGCATAGAGTTTATAGTTTAACTCAACAGGTGCATACAGTTGGTGATTGGTCAATACCACCTATATTGTTTATGGTTTGCAAATTTCTTAGCATGACATGTTATTATAGGAAGTTGGTTATGGGCCTTTCATGGATTGTAGTTTCTCTAATTATGTTAACTCAAAAGGTTGTTCTTTTAGATTGAACACCTAAGTTTTAAGCTATTTTTTAGAAGTTGAAGGATTGCTTGGTGTCAATGACTATTTTGATAATTCTAACTGATGACGAGGGTTTTTCAAGTCTTCACTGATGCTTCTTTAATAGGATTGAATTGTGTGTTGCAACAAAAAAAAGAGAGTTATTGCTTATGCATCCAAATAGTTGAAACCACACGAGAGAAATTATTCTACTCATGATTTGGAGTTGACATCTATTTAATTTGCATTGAAGATATGAAAACGTTATTTATATATAGTTAGATGTGATATCCATACAAATCACTAGAGTTTAAAGTACATTTTCACTTTGAAGGAGCTAAACTTGAGACAACAAAGGTGGTTGGATTTGACCAAGGATTATGACCTCAACATTATATATCAACTTGGTAATACAAATGTGATAGCTGATAATTTGAAGAGAAATTTTTTTGGTGTGACATCTTGTTTGATTACATTTGATGAGACTTTAATTTGAGAGATGAAGATGTTGGAGTTGGAAATTATTCATTTTATTGATGTGAGTGTAGTAGTTTCATAAATGATTGTTCAAGTTTCTTTGTAGGAGAGGATTAAGAGAGCTCAAAGGTTAGATGACGAGTATGCCACATTAGTTGATCGAATTCATTCAAGAAGAAAACCTAATTTACATGTGAATGATCATGAGATGTTGACTTGTGGGCATCAACTTTGGGTTCCTGCTAATGATGATATGAGAAAAGAGATAATGCATGAGGCTCATTATTTTGGATATACATTTCATCTTGGTAGCGGTACGAGGTATCATGATTTGAAACTTATGTTTTAATGGTTTGGATTAAAGTGTAAGGTGGTTGAGTTTATTTTGAGATGTGAGACATATTAGATGATGAAAACAGAGCATCAGAAACCTAGTAGTTTGTTGCAACCTTTTTCTATTCCTGAGTGAAGCGGAAGAATGCTACTATGGATTTTGCTATGGGTATTCTAAGGTCTAGGCAAGATTAGGATACAATATGCGTGGTGGTTGACCGGTTAATGAAGTTAGTACATTTTCTTTTTATGAGACAATCATATTCAATTATTAAGTTGACACATCTATACCTATTAAGATTGTTAGACTGCATGGGATACCAAAGTTCATTATTTTTTATAGTGCTGACATATTTACTTCTAGATTTTGTAGAGATATTCAAGAAGGTCTGAGGTCGAAATTAAACTTTAATACAACTTTTCACCAACTGATAAATGGTCAGCCTGAGAGGATTATTCATGTGTTGGAGGATCTTTTGAGGTCATGTGCACTTGATTTTGGAGGAAGCTGGGGGGATCATATTCCTTTGATTAAGTTCACATATAATAATAACTTTCAGACAAATATTGATACGACACTATATGAATCATTATATGGTAGAAGGTGTAGGACAACTTCATCTTGACAGAGGCGGGTTAAACAAGATTGATGAGTATTGAGTTAGTTGATGATGCTACCGAAAAGATTAGACTAATACAAGATAGATTGAGAGCAACACATGATAGGAAGAGAAAGTAAACTTGATTGTAGAGTACTCTTAAATATAATAATATGGATTTTTTGGCATCTCTAGTTGCATCTGCCCTAAACACAATTTACCCTACATTCAAAAGCGGGTAGCAGTCTTGGGAGTATGTGCAGTGCAATAGGGCAAAGTAAGCATGATGTTAAAGCACCATTAACCGTTAAGGGGCTGTATGGTAGCCGATTTTAAGCAGAATTTAAGCTAAATCATACCAACAATAAAAAACGTCTTTGTAAATCTTGAGCTCCCATAAATCCCAAAATGATGTCGATTTGCGATAAATTTGGAATTTATTAAATCCAGTGAATTGACAGATTTAATAAATTCGGGATGAGCGAAGAGGAAGAATGACGCGGACATGCTTGCATTTCTCAATGGTTTATGGTAGGAGCGGAGTAGAAGGATGAGAAAGATGGGAGTTTTAGTAGTCTCTGTAACCCGCACTCCCGTTGTTGCCTTCCCAACTAGCTCTAATGACAACCATATTGCAAATGTTCATTCATCAAGGTGATGGTTTTGTGCAAAACTGGGAGGGGAGCGAGGCTGATGGACAAAGATTGGAAGTGTGAGCGAAAGCGAGAGAGGGGGAAGGTGCAGACAAGAGTTTCACGTGGAGAGGGGAAGAGAAAGATGAGTTTGTGGTTTTAATTTNGCAGACAAGGGTTTCATGTGGAGAGGGGAAGAGAAAGATGAGTTTGTGGTTTTAATTTATTTTTATTTAAATTAATTCTATCAATTAAATTAATTGATTAGTAATTAATAATTATTTTTTATTATTAGAAAATTAATTATAGTTAAATAAATTTATTTGTAATTATTTAATTGTTAATTAATGAATATAAATATATTTTAAAATTTAACTTATTTAGTAAAATTTTAAGTAATTCTTATTTTATATAATTAATAATTAATTACTATTAAATCATTATTTAATAAATAATTAGTTTACAAAAATAACTAATTATTAATATAGATAATTAATTATTAATTAATATAAAATAGCCTTTTTTTTATCCATTTTGAGTCTTTGAATACTTATTTATATTTTCTTTTATAATTTAATATTTATCTTTTGATGTTTATTAAAATAAATTATCCTAAATCCTTTTAAAAGCTCCTTAATTTTGATTTATTAATATTTACTTATTTGCATGTCAAATAATTTTCAAGATTTAAACACCTAAAATTTGATAAATTCAAAGTTAGCCGATTTATTAATATTTAATTTGCAGCCAAACAGCCCTGGTCTCTTCACCGAATTAACCGTGCCAATTGTTGACAACAAGAATGGCGCTCCTCACAATTACGGCGAAGCGGAGGCTCCTCTGCAGCATCTTGCTCCTCCTTGCCACCTGGACGGCGGCGCTTGTCAAATGCGCCGCAACTGAAGATGCCTCGACTTCCTGCTCTTTCTCTTCTCCGGCCTTACACCACGATCATCACCATCATTTTCATCATCATCATCATCCGCACGATCATGATCACGATCACGATCACGATCACGATCACGATCACAATCACAACGAGATTCAAAGTCGGAAGCTCCCAGAGGAGTTGGCGGAGGAGGAAGATCTGGCTCGGGAGGGATATGTCTTCCACCACCATCACCATTTTCACTCCAATGATGGTTATCAGCATGAGATATCACATTTAGGTACTTGTTATCTAGTTGATGTAATAATGATCTGTTCAATATGGAATTCTATAAGAAATTCCATGATTTTTCACTTTCTGTTGGATTGGAATTGGAAATTGAAGGCATTTGGGTGCGGGCCATGGGATGCTCACTGCTTGTGAGCATGGCGTCACTGATCTGCCTCATCATACTGCCTCTGATATTCTGTAAGTGTCTCTTAGAAGTCTTTTTCATTGAGTTTTTATTTGATTTTTAGCTCTTGCAGTTGTTTGTTTTCAGAATTGTTTGAGCTGTCTTTTGGGTTCTTGCAGTCCAGGGAAAACCTTCCAGGGCAGTGGTAGATTGCTTGGCTGTCTTTGGGGTAAGTTACAAACTTTTCGAATCGTGGTGCAGTTGGAAGTCAGACCAACGTACTTAAATTAGTTTTCTTTGTAAGTTTAAGCTGAAGATTAGGATTTTACGTCTTTACAAATCCAGTTAAATATTCTTACGCCTTTATGATTGCTTCCGAGAAGTGTTTATTCATCCTTTTTCATTAGGAAGAATAGGACTGTGGTGTGCGGGCTATTGAACTTTTGGGTTTATAAAGAACATTGAAACCCAACATATTCACAAAATATACAATTCAAGACATTGGATTTGAACTTGTTGTTATGTGTGGAGACTGATTTGAAGAGCTGTATATAGAGACAGAGCACCTAGCACATGCGCCGGGCTGTGAGCGCATAAGCGCCCACTTGAATGACAGAAGCATGCCCCAACCTATGGGCACATATACGGCCACTTCCACTTTGGCGCATACAGAGAGGGTGGCGCATATTGGCGCATATGCGCCCAACATTAGTTGCTACGCTCCTTTCTTACAGAAAGGTTGGTGCATATGCGCCAGAGATAGTTTTTGACTGGATTTAGTTTTTTTATCTCGATTTCGAGCGGTGTATCAGATGTTCCTACGCAAGGCTTCTTCGATGAGTTACTGGTGAAGGAAAGAAGTGTCAGAGAGGACATTTTTTGGGTTCTCGACATGTATTTTTCACATCAGATCAGAGCAAGAGAGTTTGGAGCGAGTTCTTGTAAATTTTTATGTGTGTAGAGAGGAAATTTGTGTGTTCTTTGTAAACTCTCTGAAATTCATAGTGAAATTTTTTCGGTAGTGTGGCTCAATGATTTTTTCTCGTTCTTTTTCACATAAAATTTTTGTGTTCTTTTTTGGTTGCTTTGATTGTGCTTTCTATTTAGTTCTTTGTTTCGATTTTATCGAATTGGTGCGATCCTGTTATTTTACCGTGTGGTTTAGTTTTTAATTGATTCTAAGCTTCGATAAAGTTGAGAACCGCTCTTGTGAATTTCCTATCAAACTGATATCAAAGTGACGTTAGATTCGAGTGGTAGCTATGACCGAAGAAGCAGAAGTTTAATGTGATGAACTTCACATTTTAGAAGATGCAGGTGGAGAGTTTGCTGTATCTGAAAAAAATTATGTTTGCCACTACAAGAAATCACAAGGAAGCTTGAGTCTATTCTTATGGAGGGATGAGAAGTGTTGGATCAAACAAAATTGGGATCTGGTTGTCTCTTTCAACATTTGTTGTGGTCAACATTGTGAATGAGAAAACTACGGTGGAACTCGTGAAGGCACTGATTAAGATGTATGAAAAACCTTATGTTTCTAATAAGGTTTTTCTGATGAAGATGTTATTCAACATGAAGATGGTAGAAGACAGTTCAATGACAGAACATCTCAATAACTTCAACACTGTAATGAGTCAGTTGTGTTCTGTGGGGATCAAGTTTGATGATGAGGTCCGAACACTGGTGATACCATCTTCATTACCGGATAGCTGTGATGGTTTGGTAATGGTGGTGAGTAATTCCTTAGAGACTTCGAAGTTAAACTTTGATGAGTTCGTGGGTCTAATGCTAAATGAAGAAGTTTGCAGAAAAACAACGAATGATGAACATTTAGGTTCTGCGTTGAATGCTGATAACAGGGGAAAGAATATTGGCAGGAATACATGTAGAGGCAGATTCAAGTCCAGAAAAAGAAAGCCCAAGTCAAGCAGAGGAGAATGTTAGAACTGCGGTAAGAAGGGGTATTTCAATAAGGACTGCAAAGCTCCAAGGAAAGCTGGTGGTGGAGGACATGATAATAGTTACTATTCTAATGTCTTTACTGGTGAAATCCAAAGTGACTCCCTAGTCAGCACTGAATGTTGGATGGTAGATTCAGATACCTTTTTTCATGCTTGCCTCAATAAAGAAGTGTTTAAAAATAACACTCAGAGTGATTTAAGGAAGATTTATTTGAGAGATAACAAGACTTACATCATAGTAAGAAAGGGTAATGTAGTCTCTGGTTGTCAAATGAAACAGTCTGAAAGCTTACTTAAGTTAAACATGTTTCTGTTTTGAAGATAAATCTTATCTCTGTGAGCCAGCTGACAAAGTCAGGACTCGTGAGTACTTCCACAGGTGGTCCGTGAAAGGTGACTAGGGGCATTTGTGATGGCTTAGGGCAACATTGAACGCATCTTTTTTTTGATCAATTTAATGACTGATTTCATTGATGTCGCTGGAACCAGGGCAGATGCAGGTCTGCGGCATCGTAGACTTGGTCATATGAGCGAGAAGGTTTGAAGCCCCTACTTTCAAATAATAAACTTCATGGTCTGAAATCAATTAATTTGGATTTTTGTGAATACTATATATATGATAAGCAAAAGAAAATTTCTTTCTTTAAGACCTGTTCAGTGGTGAAATTAAAGAAACTGGAGTTAGTGCATATTGATGTATAATCTCCTACTTCAGTTCAATCCACTCGCTATTTTATCATGCTTATTTACGATCACACGAGAAAGATATGAGTTTATTTCTTAAAACAAAGATTTGTTGTATTTGAAGTCTTTAAAAAATAGAAGATTACAATAGAAAATGAGACAAACTTGAAGTTAAAGCATCTTAAATCAGATAATGGGGGCGAGTATCATGATCAGGAGTTCAAGAATTTCTATGCTACAGAAGGGGACATAATGAGTTCATTGTCCCAAGGACATCGCAACAGAATGGTGTGACCGAATGCATGAACAGAGCAATCACGGAGCGTGCTAGGAGCATGAAGTTGCATGCAACTTTGTCAAAACAGTTTTGGGCTGAAGCAGTAAACACTTTAGCTTATCTTTGAGGAAGACTTACCTGCAGAAGTTTGGAGTGACAAAAATGTATGTCTATCTCATTTAAGGGTATTAGAATGTTTTGCATATGTGCATGTTGATGCAGGGTCCAGGAGCAATCTTGAATCGAAATCTGTCAGGTGCATCTTCATTGGATATAACTCAGATGAAGTTCAGCACAAGTTCTGTGATTATCAGAATAAAAAATTCATCAGAAATAAGGAAGTCACATTTAATGAGATGTATATGTTCAAGGGCTGGGTCAGAACTCAAGATAGTCCGTCAGCTACTTCTGAAGAATTCAAATATATTGAGATAGAAGATACTGGTGATTAGGAGGATGGAGAAAGAAATATTGCTCAACTAGAAGGAGCATTGAAAGTTCCTGAATCACCTGCTACATAAGTTAGAAGATCCAGTAGAATGACAAGACCCGTACACATGTATTCTCCTTATTTAAACTATTTGTTACTAATTGATAGTGGTGAATCAGAGTGCTTTGAGGAGATCACTCAAGTTGAAGATTCAAGTGAGTGAGTGCTTGCCATAGATGAAGAAATGAAATTTTTATTAACGGTACTACAAAATGACAAAAGAGCACTACACAACAAGTGTGTCTATAGGCTGAAAGAGGAGTTAGATGGTAGTAAGCGCTACAAGAGATTATTTGTTGTAAAGGATTTCCAACAGAAGGAAGGAGTGAATTACACAGAGATCTTCTCCCCAATGATGAAGATGATGATTTTCAGGGTTGTGCTGAGTCTAATAGCAGAAGAAGATATACATCTGAAACAGATGGATGTAAAACAGTTTTCTTACATGGAGATCTGGGGGAGGTACTGTATATGGTGCAACCATAATGTTAAAAGATTCCACGCAAAGAAGTTTGATATGCAGATTGAAGAAGAGCCTTTATGACTTGAAGCAGACCTCGAGACAACGATACATAAGGTTTGACAGGTTCATTTCAAATAGTGAGTACTTGAAGTGTCAGACAAACCACTGTTGCTTCATCAAACATTTCGATAACCATTATATATTGCTTCTTTTGAATGTGGATGACATGCTGATTGCAGGGGCAGATATAGAGAAAATCAGGGACTTGAAGAAACAATTATTAAGTGAGTTTGAGATGAAGGATTGAAGTTCAACTAGGACGATCATCGCGATGAGAATCAGTAGGGACAGGAGTGTAGAAACACTGAAGTTGTCTCAGGTAGAGTATGTTGAGAAGATCTTATAGAAGTTCAACATGAGTGAGGTGAAAGCAGTTAGCACTCTCTTAGGAAGTTACTTTAAACTATCTAAAAAGCCATCGCCTAACTTTGAAGCAGAGCAAACACAACTTTGTATGCTTCAGCAGTTGGTAGTTTTATGTATGTGATAATTTGTATCAGACCAGATATTGCATATGTAGTGAGAGTGATCAGCAGGTACATGGGCAATCCAGACAAACATCATTTAGAGACAGTAAAGTGAATTCTCAGGTATATGAGGGGAGCGGTCAACATGACACTTTATTTTGGAAGTGTAGAGATCAATCTATCGGGACTTGTAGATTCAGATATGGTAGGAGATTTGGATATTAGAATAAGTACAACAAGGAATATCTTCACATTAGGGAGCATAGCGGTGAGTTTGGTTTTCAAGTTATAGAAAATCTTTGCACTTTCAACTACGAAGGACAAACATATTGCTATTACTGAGGTTAGTAATGAGATGATTTGGCTACAAAGTTACATGGTAGAATTGGGCAAGGAGCAGGGTATCGAAAAGCTCTATAGTGACAACATGAGTGTGATTAATCTTGCTAAGAACGCTACTTTTCATGCCAAGATGAAATACATTCAACTGTGGTATCATTTTATTCGCACTTTTCTTGAAGATGGGCAGTTGTTTCTGACGAAGATACAAACAATTTAGAATCTTGTGGATATGTTACGAAGGTGTTGACTATTGAGAAACTCAAGCTATGCTTGACTTCAGTTGATTTCATGAAGGTTGAGACCAGTGGTGTGCCACACCACGATACGTGATTATGAAAACGATTCAGATGGAAGTGCAGGTACAAAAGACTTCTGTTGGGTGCAATCAGTCTACAAGTGAGAGATTGTTATGTGTGGAGACAGATTTGAAGAGCTGCAAATAGCACCTAAAGCATATGCGCCGGGTTGTGGGCGCATAAACACCCACTTGAATGCTAGTGGCAGAGAAGCTGGCGAATATATGCTAGCCTATGGGCCCATATGCGCCACTCCCACTTTGGCGCTACCTTGATACAGAGAGGATGGCGCTTATGCGCAAGCCTATTGGCGCATATGCACTAAAGGCGGTTTTTGACGGGATTTGGTTTTTTTAATCCCAATTTCGAGCGATGTATCTGATGTTCCTGCTCAAGGTTTCTTCGATAAGTTTTTGGCGAAGGAAAAGAGTGTTGGAGAGGAGCATTCTGGGATCTCAGCTTGTATTTTTTGCGTTGGATCGGAGTAGAAAGAGTTTGGAGCGAGGTTTTGTAAGTTTACTTGTGTGTAGAGAGGAAATTTGAGTGTGTTCTCCATAAGCTCTCTAAAATTCATAGTGGAGTTTTCTAGAGGTGTGGCTCTATAGTTTTTCCCCTTGATAGGTTTCTCCATGTAAAATTCCCGTGTTCTTTTTATGTTACTTTGATTGCACTTTCTATTTAGTTCTTTGTTCTGATTTTCTCAATTTGAGGTGATCCCGCTATTCTGTAGTGTGGTTTAATTTGTAATTGATCCTCAACCCCAATAAAGTTGGAAATTGCTCTTGTGAATTTCCTATCACTTGTTAGTGTTTTGTCAACAAAAATCATCACACATGAATAAAAAATTAAATTTTGTATGAACCTAAATGCTTGTGGGTTTAATAATTGACCTGTCTTTCCTTTTATAGAAGTATGCAATTGGTGTTTGTTTTTGTCTTGTGTTCTTATTGTACTATGCTTTAGAAATATCATCTGTTGGTTTAATGTTTCATTATAAAGCCATTTGGTGGTAATTATCTATTTATTTTTTCAGTTAACCAGAGTAGGGTTCTGGGCTTTTTGTTTGAATGGGTGAGTTGGGCTCATTCTGATGAGTGCATAAATGATCAACCTTTTTTTACATTACCATTCTCTTGAAATTTAAAAATATCCCAAGCAATTTATAACTTGTTGCATTTTTGAGGATGGAATTAAAATTTAGTATTTACTTGATCGACTTAACATTTCATGACATGGCATATGATTTTCTCTTGGTAAATTCACACATTCACACACACACACACACACACACACAGATATATATATATATATAT
>JXCR01145491.1:305311-381730 GCA_002079205.1 Phalaenopsis hybrid cultivar | reverse complement strand
ATATATATATATATATATATATATATATATATCATTTCAGTTTGGATAATGTTTTCAGGGTTAAACTTACATCTGTTTAACATGGAAATCCTCTACTCTTTAGCAACTGTTTACGGCAAGCCTCTCACGGTGGATAGTCCTACGCTTGTTGTCACCAGACCCTTTGTGACTTGTGTTTTAGTTGAGAGAGATATTACTCAACCAGCTCCGGATGAGATATAGATTGACAGTATTCACAACGGGTATTGACAAAAGGTTGAAATAGAACCACATCCTCCTTATTGCTCTCATTGTAGTATATTTGCCCGTAGTTCTACTATTTGTTATCGCTTGCATCTTCATCTAAAGCCGAATATCACTAAAGATCAGCCACCTACCATCCTTGTTGAGAAGGTCCAATCCGATTCTCTTTCCAACGTCACAGTTCCACATGAAGAACACCTTACTACAGGTACAGATCCAAATGTGTTGATACCACTTACTGTTATTGAAGAAGACCCACTTACATGTCAAGACACACGATAGTGTTTCTTTGACCCGATTGAAGATCAGCTGGTACAACAAGTAGTTGTTTCTAATGTTCAACAACCTACACATATCATGCACACTACAGACCATTCTGCTGATCAGGTCAACCAATCTTCGGATGAGGAATAACATGTCTACACGAGGAGGAAGAAAAAGAACGGAGGACGACTCGAGCTAGGGAATCTATTGGATGATTCATTGGTTACTACTGACAATGACACTCATTTGACCAATTTATTAGCTGGCTCCTTCCTTAGAACTAGAGGCAGAGGCAAGGCAAAATCGGGTTGCTCTCCAGCTACCTGATACTTTTATTTTGGCAGCTTTTGGTTTTTTATTTAGATCTATTATGTTTTTTGTTGTATTTTCTTCTTTTTTGTGTGAGTTGGGTTTCATGTTTGAGACTTTCAACAAACTTTATCTGTACCCCACTTTTTATTTAATATATTAGCCTTTGGGCTTTCAATATATATATATATATCTGTGTGTGTCAATATATATATATATATATCTGTGTTAACTTTTAATCTTCACCATGCATAAAGGTTCATACCTTAAGTTTATAAAGACTCGTGCCTTGGGCTCATCCTGTTGCTTAAATACATGATCAAGCTTAAAACTCACTAATTTCTTTGTGATGTCTTAACATTTCATCTCTTTCCATATGATTTTCCCCTGTTAACATTCAAATCCTTTCTTATTCTATGCAGTCGTAGGTCTTATTAGGTCTTAATATCCATGCCTTAAGTTTACAAGGGAGACAAACTTTTTCTTTTTTTACATAGTTACATGTCTTAATTTTAAGGTAGCTATTTTTTTATTGATCCTACATTGTTTTTTTTTACAAAAGAATAATATAATTAAACTTGCAATAGCTTTTATCTCATATAGAGCACTATAAGACTGGTTATTAACCAAATAACGGTTAAATGACTGGGGATTTCTTCGAGGAATGCTGTTGTGAACATTCATTCATTTGAGCAATAATCATGATTTTAGTGAGAACAAAGTCGTGAATACCAACATTTTTGTTAAAAGGAACAAAACTGTTGAAAACCTTATTCTATTCATTTTGGTTTACCGAGCGAAAGTTGTGTTTATTGGGAACATGTTCTTTTCCTCCAAACAAGAAATAAAGAACTAAAATGTTTTCAATTTGATTTATCACCGGGACAATGCCCTCCACAAATTGATTCCACTTGTTGTGGCCTTTCATGTTGTTAAAATTAATTTTTTTTTATACATGTTATGAGAGCTGGTTTTCATTGACTTTCAATACGCATTAAATGGAATCCTATATCTGTTAAGTTGATGACATTATCTGATAATCTATCTATAATCATTACAATCACACCACTCTTTCTGAACAACAACAGTCACTATCCCCTATAGTTCAATCCAATCCACATGTCGCCAATAGCTGGATTCATTCCCTTCATCAATCTATAATTACCATTAAAATATCTACAGGGACTGCCCTTTAATGTATCCATTACAATACAAGTCCAATACCGTGAATATGATTGCAATCAACTAGCTTATTCATCTCCATCTCTGCTTGCTAGTTCTCTGTTTCTAACCATTGCAGATATCCCTCTCCCAACCTTAATTTCATGTTATCGGATCTATTCATTTTATTGGAATAGCATCTTTCTCAGCACTCAGGCAAAGTCCTCAACCCTGAGCTCTGTTTTCTCTTTTTTTCCCTCTTTCATCTCTCCATCAATGATGACTCAGCCACTTCCTCAACAAATCCACAATCTAACAGTCACCCTACTCTTCTCAAATTTGGAGAAGCTCAAATGCCATCTTCTTTAAAGTTTCTCAAGTCTAACATAAAAAACAATGTCAATGTTCGATTGACTGGAGATAACCTTTGGAGACTTCAAGCTCTCAAATAATTCTCAACAAATGGTTTTGAAGGCTTTATCACGAGCTCAATCACTTGTCCAATCAAAACTATTTCATTAGATATCATATTTTACCCAATAATGAATTCACAACTTGGCTCCTTCTCGATCAGAACCTTGCAGCTGTGTTATTTTATACGATCAATCCATCCATTTTTTCATACATCCTCAATCTCAAATCCTGTTTTGAAATACGGGCAACGAGAGTGAAATGCTTACAACTCACAAGTTGATCTAGAGCAATCCAACGTAGAAATGTGCTCCATGGCATCACCATGAAGAACCAAAATATGTCCCAATAACATAATACCTTTCCTCAATCAAATATGTAGTAGAATATAGCTGATACAAACTCTCGTATATACAACGAAGAAACTTTACTTCACATTTTTAATGATCTACCACTTTAATATCAATTATTCAAAGTTGCAATCAGGAGCAAGCAGACCCAATCGTCATAGTTGAATTGTTTTCATTATTTCACAATGAAGTGATTGACATTCTCAATCAACTAGCCAATGAACTTTCACTAAAAAATTCTCATATGGCATTAACAACCATTCGTAGATTGGGCGCCTTTACTGGAAGAGCCAACGGTCAAAACTTTAATCGATGAGGATTTGCATTTTCTCTTAGAGGAGGCTCTTGGCTCCACAAGTTTGTTGTCACAACCCCTCTAAAAAATGAATGGCGATAGTTTACTTGAGGTTCCAGGATAAATTTTTAGAATGCAAATGAAATTGTAGACAAGATACTTCCTATAGGTGTACACCTCTATGGTTAATTAACAATCTCGATAATAGGAAAGCACTTTCGATTAATGCTTGTCATTGAGACACTGATAACTTAGCGTATAGTAGCATCAATTTAGAAAATTATATCATGAAATTTGATTGAATTTTACTTATTAAAAGTTCTATCTCTATTTACTAAAAAGCTTAATGTTGGAGGAGTGATGATGCACTTGATCAAGATTTCGTGGTTTCGTCATCCTAGATGATGATGGAATATGATCTACTTGGTCAGAGGTGGTAGTTGACCCAACCTGATAGAAGGATTCTGATCAGCAGCCATGGGTTGCTTTGTTCAAGGGGACGTTGTAGACCTGAGCTGAAGTTTATTTAAGGGGAATAATTTAAGTCAATCTTAGCTAACAAAGGGTATTGTGCCCTATCAAATATACCCTATGATTCACATCTCAAAGAATAGAGCTATGAGGGAACATACGTACTATTGCCTTGATCGTAGTTTAATGGTGCCACTTGTCGGTAACTACCCGTCAGAGGACTCAGATCTTAACCACTTTTTTTGTGGAGTCGGCTGACCAAGCCACACAAATAGAGTACACTGGCCACGTTCCTATTGTCGTAGATTCATTTGCGAGTGAATTTAATAGTATATATGATATAACACTGCTATATGTGAATTTAGGCCAATCATAAATTTGTCTTCCTCTACAAACTGGTGTGAGAGTGGATAGATTTTTTTTTGTTTTAACTTTTAATGATTTTTATTTCAATATTTTATAATTTTTATGAATTTTATCAAATTTTTGTTAACCTCATTTTAGTAAGGTCTAAATTATTCTCTTAGAGCTTAGGATCTAGCCAATAAAACTTCCTATTGACTATGCTAGAAGATTAGTGATGGTACCCAACCCAATTAGAAGTTCAAACCACCTCCTGGCTCTTTTTTTTGAAGTCTCACATGGGTGATCTCAAATCTTCAACACTTGATTAAGAGGGTTAAGGCCAACATGAGGAAGCTCAACGAGAGTTCTCATAGGATCATGAGGCTTTAGGAAGATCCTGGTTGGCTTAGCCACTCACCGCCCTACCTTGCCATGCACATCACCACACTTCACCCTACACATCACTACATTCACCACACCCTCATAAACCTCTCACCCACATGCGTCACCCGTACACCACCATGCCCCATAATTCCCAAATTACCCAATTTTCACCTAATTTACCCAAAATTCCTCCANAAAATTCCTCCAAATTTCCAAGTTCACCTAAAATTCTAAATTTTCACCAAAATCTCCCATATCAAAATTAAAACCAAAATTTCTCGAAATGTCAAATCAATTCCACCAAATTTCAAACTCAAGCCCATCACCATGAATTTTAAATGCCCAATCATTAAATTGAAATTAACCCTAAATGAAGGCCACCATCCACCATGACATGAAATTATACCCTCATGCCATTTGATTAAATCAAACCTTAGGTTTTAAATATAATGATAAAAAATTACCCAAATTTGGCTCCATGGAAACACCTTCTATAAGCCCCAAAACTTTTTAAATCCTTTCTCATGACAAGCCATCTAAACCATGAAGCCTTACCCAAGCTACATGTGAGCCACCAAAGCCATGAACATGTCATTAAAAGTGCTTAACTTTTCTCAAGATCCCCTAAAAAGTGCTTAACTTCTCTCATGACTCACTTAAACCTAAAATTAATCTAAATCCCCATCATTGGGACATGGGCACCCAAACCCCAATGTCATGCACCAAGTCCAACCTTCATGGAGAGTGAGCCAAGCCTTTCCCATGACTCAAATCCAAGTCAAACCCAAAATCTTCTCTCCTCCATTCCACTTCAATTCAACACACCTACCCATGCTCCAACTCAATTGGCCTCACCAATCTCCACCACTGACTTCCCACAGTCAGATGGTGACCACCCAAGTTCCACAACCTCACCATGGCCGGCGGTAAGCCCAAACCCGAGAGCTACCTATGGGGGGAAATCTCAAAATTCATCCAATTTGGCTTTTCCCCATTGGACTTTCTCCTTTGCTAGAGCTCCCCCTAAGGTGCCACCTAAGCTTTTATACTAGCCAATTGAAGCTCAGCTTCTCTTCCATGGCTGAGTTTATAAATTAGGGCACCTCGCGGCTAAATGAGCAGAAATGCACACACCTTGGGGAAACTCTGCCGAAATTGCTCTAAATCCTTCCTACACTCATACGAAGCTCATGCCCACCATCCTTAGCTAATGTTTCCCTCCACCAAACCATAATTTCACCATAAAAAAACTAAGACCTTTTTGGTCATAAACTCAACCTCACAAAAACTCCAAATTGATTGTTCCAAAAGTTTCACCACATCTCAAAACAATTTTTCCAATCGAAATCCCCCTCTCCCGCAGCCTCTACTGTGGTCCTAGACCACACCCGAGCCATCCCATGTTCTAGGTCATACCTAGGCCCCATCTCAGAACAAACTATCACTTGGAGGGGGTTTGTGGACGCAAGGCGAAGCTTCTCAACCAACTCAATCGAGACCCCACCTCTTGGGCATATATATAATTAAAAAATCTCTAAATCTCCATCGATTTTGGTTTTTTATGAAGAATGTGAACAATCCATGTCCACTTAGCCATATATATATGTTTGTCTCACTTAGATGAAAGTTTAGGAATAAAATACACTTAATTTGGTTAAGTATCGAAGGAGATTTTAGTTCTAGAGTGTGAACGGTTCTCGGGTTATAACACATTGGAGACGATGAATAGATGTCTTCTATTCCGTGTATTTAAAACAGACGGCGCAGATCAGTTTAGATGACGGGTCGGTGCGATAGAAGATCGCAGATCGTGGGTGACGAAGCAAGACACGTGGAAAGTGTAACCAATGGGGAGGTGTCGCGCGACGGTTCGAAGATGCCGAGGATGAGTTGGATGCCGCATGGTTAAGTGGATAAATGTGGTATTTTTTATTTAATTAAATACAAAAAATTAAATATAACTTTAAAAATCATTTCTTGGTGTGGAAAAATCAAGAAAAATAAAATAAAAATATCTCCGTGCTCAGTAAACAGATAAGAGTTTAATGAACCCAAAATTAAAATTAATTATGTTATATTTAAGTTTAAATTAAGTAAACACTCTAGAGAATGTTTTAATCATAAATAATTAAATATTAATCACCATGACATGAAATTTCAAAAACTTATTCTTCATGAGCCTAGGGATGTTCTCTGATTTTTCCAGGTTAAAGAACATCTCTAGTACCAAAAGCTTTAATTTTCTATGGTAATTACCTCTGATTAATTAAAATAATTATAAAAGATAAAACATGATTCAGAAAAATATGAAGTGAAGTTTGGTGAGTTCACTGAAGTCAGAGGGGTTAAATAAAAATGAAAGTTGATTTTAAAGTTAAAAATGTATTTATTTATTTATTTTCTTATCAAAATCAATTACAAATTATAAAAATTAAAATATAATTCAAAAAATTATGAAAATAGTCTTGATTGGTCCTCTAACTCTAAGTGACATCATCAAAATTTTTCCAAGAACTTAGAACATATTTTAATTGATTAAATTAATTTTTCTTAAAACTTTACAATTATGGGTTTAAGCAGTTACAAAAAATAATTTGAAAAGAGAAAAATACCAATTCACGTCTAATGTCTTAATTAGCATATGGGTAAGTGGTTAGCAAAGTTTCACAATTATTGGAGCCCTAATGCGAGAATTATAAGATGAGTGGCCTTAGGGTATAATTGTAAATTTGGAATTCATACTCTAGTCACTCATTAAAATAATTTTTACGGTAAACCAGAGGAAAAAGGGTAAAATTTATGATGATGAATTCACTGAAGTGATTCAACATGAAAGGTAATTGGGGTAGTAAACCATTCATGGTCTTTTCTAAAAAGGGGTAAAATTGTAAATATTTAAATTATTTGGTATAAGAAGATGCAAATATTTGGATGACCAAATGGTGAGGGGGGATGGATTGTAAGTTTCATAATTCACTGAATTGAACCTTAAATGTTGGTTGGAGAGAGTTCATTAATCAATTGATAAAAATCAAATACTTTCTACATAATTTTCAAAATTATAAATTTGCCCCTAAAGCCTTAAAGGAACCTTGTAGTGAGTTAGGTTTAACTTATAACCACTAAGGAGCAATCCAAGAAAGTGTAAGTAACAATGAAGCATCTTGAAGTATGATAAACTCAAGTTCGATTGAAGGATAATAATGTGGAATCCCTCGATATTTACAAACATACACTTGCAAGTTTCACTCGTATAACTCTTACAACAAAAATATAAATTGAGCATTTGCCGTTCTCATGGGCTAATTAAGACATCACCAAGATTACACTGGGCACAATTTAAATTATAATAATATAACTCCTAATCCAGCACGGGTCGATCAACTCAATAATATAGCAAGACCAAATGAACTTGGACTAGTCCATGAGACTTTAAAGTTGTTCGGAGTCACTCTCCGTATACTTTTATAATATTTTGGAAATTCCATATGATATTTTGACTTTTTATAATTTGTTGAGGAAAACCATCCTTAAAATATAAGGACTCACCGAGATTTGATTCAGGCCCCTTCAAATTAATGAGAATTATCTCGTTACAACTTAACATACTCAAACCCTTTTAAGCAACTATGAATATTTAAAATGTGGCCACATACAGATCATTGACCTGGTGTAAATTGGAGGCTTTGGTGACACAAAAGATGATGAAAAATGCATCTAAGTATGCAGGATAGTGAAATAATATCGTATCTCCTAAGCCAGAGGACCTTGTGAGAATGCGAGATTGATTCTGCTATTCACCAACATTTGGTAAATGACTGCCCTTGTTCTCGTGGGCTACTGGTGGTTTTAGCCCATCAGTGTGACTGACTCATGAATTATCTAATTCACAAAAATGTGTAAACATATAATATAACATATTTTCCAATAACACTTATATATTTTGCCTGCTAAAAGAAAAGCTTAAATTATTTATATATGACAAACTAATAATATTTTAGTGTTATTTTTGGCAAGTTCGTGTGTTAGTCACATAGATCGGGCTGAGGGTTACTCTCTCTTGATTGCCTTGCTAGTAGTCTTTTATCGTATGTTGGGTCTCATATACATGGTTGCCTACAGATGTCATTCGAGAAATTGTTAGGGCTTCGGTCCTGATTCTGATTCCCCCAACTTAAAATTCTTATATCTATCCCTGATCTTATATATGTGCTATTTAACTTGATCCACCTGCTCATGTTTCCTCGTGTTTTGTTTAATTTATGTACATTTGCATGTTTTATTTATAATGCTAACCTTTTAGCAACAACATCGGGGGCGACAGGTACGTGCTATTACTTTTCTTTTATACATTTTCATTTTACTGTATCTTACAACATGTTTTATTTAGACATTATTTAATATATCTGCAAAGACCTCTAGGGCAGAAAACAATAGACCACTTGTTTAGGAGGAACCCGGCAAGAACCGAGACCCAACAATAATCACAAGTTCAAACATAAACCCTAAACTTAAAACCATCATAGCAAGGAGTTCAGAACAAGTGGTAAGCGGAGGGAGGACAATTTCAGATGACAATCAAAACTCAACAATGAAGCAGATCTACTTCAACAAAACTTTTCCTTGGTTTTAAACAACATAAACCCTTAGGACTTCGAGGTTGTTCGTTTAACATAGTGTAAATCCTCTCTTTATCTTTAGGCCTTTGCACAGCCGTGTTGTACAATATAAGTTCTAACTCTTTTAATATTCTAAGGTTGTTCGTTTGGTACGAAGTAAGCCCTCTTATTTTCTTATGCTATTTTTATGACTGTGTTATGCAAATATAAGCCTTAATTCTAAATATACGACAAAAGTAAACATCAAAGAACTTCACTTTCAAGATGTAAAGTCAAACAATTGGATAATTTGGGAGATCATTGAGATTTGCCTCAGAGTTTGTAACAACCCCTACCTTTCGCTCCTTTAACTCCGATAATAATTGTTCCTATTTGGTCCATTCCCACTTAACTTTTCTTACAATAAATCGTGAAAACTCAACTTTGAATTCTTGAAGATGAAACCTCTAATCATTATCGAGAGCTTTCTTAAGTGATTTCAATCATTTAAGATGTAATTAACTATAGGGACTTGCTCTTATAGGAAATTAGGAACTCAGATAATATAAACCCTATCTAATATTTATACTAGGTAGGACAATTATATGTCACAAAATTCGCAGACCAAACGTATGTCATGAATCTGTTGGTTTAAATGGTCGAGTCTACTAACAAGTATTATGCCCGCCTCTCGGGGTGGTGTATTTCTCGTGGTATTATGCTCAACTTTTTAACCTATTACATGAATGATATTTTTATGGTCTCATGTTTCAAAATTAAGACACTATTTTCAAAATCAAAATTATTTACATATTTAAATCATAAATTAATTCCCGAAAGAAAATTGACTGATAATTTTAATCAGAACAAAACACTATCAATTTTATATTTGCCTGTAAATGATTGGGTATGAGATTGACACATGATTGGATCAGAAACTTGCCTGGTCTACACTGCCTACAAAGTATCAATGTCATTAATTATTTCAATTGAATTCACCCATCGGTTAAAATTTTCTATCAATTTGATTATCAAAGTTTTGAACCTTTTTAACTCTGTTCTGCTTATAGAGGATCATTTTTCAGAAATTGAGATGATTGAATTCATTTATTATATTATAGACCATGTCAACTCTGCCCCGTTCATAGAGGATTTGATCTATGATTTGATCTCATTTATTCATTTTTTGGAAAGTACAATAATATTGAAGATATCTGCTTGAGATAATTTATTGATCAAAAGCTTGATAATTTCATATGGATATAGTGATAAATTATCAGCCATTTCGTATATAAGACCAATATTCAGTTATTAGTCTATCTTATCAATTTCAATCTCTACATGGAGAAGGATCAGACTAAGTGACACTTAGTCTCGTCAACTCTAGTTCTTATTAGGGGGAAGATTGGATTGGGCCAGTGCGATTTACGATATTGTCTTATAGATAAGACAACCCGATCAGGAGCATGCACAATTTGATATTTAGATTTAATTTTGAGAAGAGATTGTTTTTGTAAAATTTGCATATTTGCATGCTTTTTAGAGCATAGGAAAAATTGGCATTTTGAGATATTAACACACTTTTAAAATAATATATTTTAATATACGATTCATTTTAAACCTGCACAACATATTCAAACCGTACGATCAATCCTTCAACATCATGGTCGGAGCACTTACGGATTTATTTGTAGTAATGATTGTATTTTGAGGTAGATGCATACTAATTGATGTTTTTTCATAAATTTTAAAATAACATCTTGTAGTTTAAAAATAATTTTAGTCTTGAATTCATTTGAATTTGAGTATGTGTGATTAATTTATCATTAAATTGCACGCAAATATTTTATTTAGGCTCAAATATCTCCTTTTGTTTGCTCGTACGGGGGGTTGCAGATCCGGTGGTGAATTATGCACATTTTATATTCTTGATGGTTCTTTAAAAATATGACATTTATTTGTATTCAATTCATATTTTGTTAAATATTGAATTTCAATAAAAGTTGATTCAAACTGAGTTCTCTCCCACCCCATTTTAAGTTTCATTTGAATTTCAATTGTCTTTTCAACCCGATATGATAGTTTGAATATTCATTAGAGAATCTTGCACGTGCTTGTTGGCGGGCTATGCAATTTATTGCAGGTCTTATTTATGCTTATTACTGAGTGACTGAGATTATTGCAGTTGCATTCGTGCTCGTCAATAAGCTATCGAGTCACCTGTAGGTTATGCTTAATATTTAAATTTTTTTTTCATATTTTCACATAAACTCCTCTTTTTTTATTATGATTTTGCAATTTATCTTTAAATAAAATTGAGTTCTTTTATATTTTGATTAATTTGACTTATCTCCTTTTATTTTATTTCAGTCTAATTTTCAGTCAAAATTTTGGCAGTGTTCAGGAATCCCTTTCTCAGTTGGGGAGGTGATTAGCTAGACTAATGTCTCCACCTATCTAAAAAGATGCGCATGGGTAGTGTTAAACACCAGGGCTATGTATTTTAACCTACCCGTCCGCGTTAGGCCTTCGAGTACCTGTATGAATGACCAAAACAGATCTCTTCGTCGAGTTAGAACAACCAGAACGGGTACTTAGTTGCCATGTGTGTCTTCTAACCTACCTGCCTAAAAAATGCTTATAGGTCTTCAGGTAATTGCGTAAGTATCCAAAATTGATTTCCTCGCTGATTTGGAACAACCTGAACGGGTACTTAAATGTGCCCCTTGTTATACCTTATATGAGGCGGGAACTCGTGGCAACAAGACGCCAAATTGTTTGGAAGTCGGGTGATGGTTTGGTGATTTTTCGGGTTGAGAGAAGTAGTCGCCGGTTTGTGGTGGAGACACGATTGGGTTGAGCCTTGTGGATCCACAAAGGTAAGCATTGGTATGGGGATATGCAAAGGGAAGCAACGATTATTTGTGATGGGATAAGGCAATAGGATTTTTTGTTGGCTTTGAATGTAAAATAGGTCACGAGCCGGTCGCTGTTTGGGTGAAAGCTTGCCGATGGGAAGAGGAGGTTGGGCATTGAAGGTGAAGACAGGTGTAGGAAGTCAATGGGTTTGCTGCATAAGGTAGGCATGAGGGGAATTGAAAGTAACATCATAATTTATACTAAAATTAATTTTAGCTATACCCATTAATGGAAGTACACTTGAGAGACTTCAAATTAAATAAACTCTTGGACCCTGCATCAACATGAACATATACAGAATAATTAAATACCTTCAGGTGAGATGGATTTATCCATTTTTCACTCCAAACTTTTTTAGACAAGCCTTCCTTCAAAGGTACTGACAGATCAAAATTGGTCAAATAAACAATAGTGTCCACTAGTTCTGCCCGAAATTGCTTATCAAGCTGGATGGAATCTCATACTGCTGGCACACTTTATGATGATTTTATTCATGCGTTCAACCGCACCATTTTGACACAATTTTGTTGTGTGCCTTGGAGTGAAGCCATGTATGATCTTCTCTGCTGCTCAGTACCTCCTCAACCTCTAATTATGACACTCGCCACCATTATCTGAAAACCACAAATTTACTCGATTCAAAACTAAAATCACACCAATGAAAAACACACCAATTCGAGAGATCCAAAACAATAACAAAAGCACAAACCAAAGAACTTAAAAAAAAAAAAAACATACAGAGATTTAACATGAAAAAACTAGAGAAGTAAAAAACTACTGAGTCACACCCACCAAAAATTTCTCATGAAAGGTGAATGGTACAAAATTACACCACTCTTATCCACTCTCTACATCACTAGAACTTGCAATAATTCACACTCATTTCTCTCTTGATCTGATAGGAGAAAGCACTTGCCAAAATCCACCTTTTGCACAGACGTCACTCTGCATCTTTTAAGCACAGTCGAGGAATACACTGTGAGAGTATTTGATTCTTTGTGAAACAAGATCTTAAATCCTTAACTGCTTACAAATTGCTCTTGGCATTATAGCTCCACTTCTGGGTGTTCTCTTTCCTCTCACTTGGGTTAAACTGCAGGAAGACTAGCACCTATGTACCCTTCTATGGCGCTTGAATTCCAATCGCTTTGTTTCTGGACCTGAAACTAGCAAAACCGCGACGCAGACTCCCTGCAATGGATGCCTAGGCGCCCCACTTTGTGCCCGAGCGCCACTTTGGGGTGCAGTGACGCTCAATCTTCTGAATTGGAGCGCTGGGGGGCGTCTGGTTGCTCCCATGAAGGTGCATGGGTGCCCCTTTGAAGGCGCTTGAATGCCTTTGTAGGAACTAGAAAGCTCTGGGGCCTGCTTTTGCAATGCAAACAGGCTCCATGCTCAACACTATATTCTTTCCCTCCGTCAACCTACAGTTGCCACTGCAATTTGTACAGGGATTGTCCTTCAACATATGTTTTCATTGCAATACAGCTCTAACACTTTGAATAACCTGAAATATGCCAGCTTATTCACGTTCATCAATGTTCGCTAGTTCTATGTTTCTAACCATATTAAATATCTCTTATCCAGCTAACTTTCATTTCATGTTCTCAACAATGAACATTCTATGTTTTCTCCTCTCTTAATTGCTTGTTATCCGTTAAAAAACGCTTATGAACTTCCTACTAGCCATCTTATTGATTTTTTACAGAATCGACTATTATTTTTTATGGTACTTCGACTGGGTAGAATTCATCCTTCTAATTTTTGCCATTTTTTTTGGTTTCTTGTTTCCCACAACCTTGTTCTTGTTGTTTGATTTTTTTGTTTGCAGGCTGGAGCTATGCTTGGGGATGCTTTTCTTCATCAATTACCACATGCCTTTGGTAATAAATGGAAATAAACTTAATTTTTATGCATTTTTAAACTTAATAAAATTTTCAAAGTCTTAACTATAAATTTAATTCTCCAAGTCCTTTGATAGCATTTTTTTCTTAAAATTTAATATTATTGAAAAATAATTTAAAGAACTTAAGTCTGTCATGCCAAATCATAAATAACGAATACAAAGTAACCCAATCATTGCTTAAATTTCTATTTTCATTGATATTCTTATGAGTCATAATTTCTTAGTTCTTTATATGAATAATTGATTTATAATGATTTTAATTGATTAAAAATTATAAAATTCTTTAGTTTAATTTTTTCAAATGACCACAAAATAGATTTTCTTTCCTAAATATAATATAAATAATGAAATCATGATAAATTTTAACAGTTGAATTTTTAGGAGTCTAGAAAAGACTTACATGCTTAATGTTCAATCACTTTTTCATCTTTTTTTTTTCTTTTATCTTTCATCTTTTTTATTTTTTTATTCATTTTTTATTCTCTTTTTTCATTTTACTTTTCAAACTCTAGGGATCATCTTTATTGACTAAGAGTTTTTCACTTTAATTTAAAATCTAATATATTTCTCTTGTTCAATTGAATAAATCATTCTTTAAATTTAATTTTATTACCTGCACTATAGTTTTGTCTATAGTAATTCTTTACTACATCGTCTAAATTGATTAAGCGCTGGGATCATATATTATTCTAATTAATTTAATTCATTTTGACTCACTTGTGTGCTGTGTTTTATGAGAAAATTATATTTTTTGGATTACCGAGTTCAATAAAAAGCTTTGTGATGATTTTAAAGTTAACTTCAGTATTTATTTATTTAATAATTTTTTAATGAAAGTTAAATATTTTTTCAATTATTATTTTAATTCTTTTAAATTTTTGAAAGTATTTTGCTAATCAAAGGTACTTAAATTGTAAATCTAAGTTTTGATTACTCTCTAGACAAGTTATAGGAGTTTGTCTAGGAAAAATCAACACAACAATTAGAAAGGACCAACATTGTTGCACTACTAAGCTCACATCACAGTACAAACATTTGAGTTAATATTCAATGATGTAAAATTAAATTTTGAAAAAAAATGAAAAACATAAATGTACAATTCACCAAAAAAAAAAAAAACACCCAACTTATTTTTAAGCAAATAATAATTATAGTGCTTGATTTTGTGTTTATTATGCCACATTTCATACCCGTGCAATTTTGATGTTCTAAATGAATGGTGGTTTTATATTTTGTCAACATATATTCTTTTGATAATAATAAATGATCGAGTCTCTAGAGTTTTTCAAGAAAAAAATGAAAATGATTGCAAATTAACCTTTTTATTACTATGAATATTATGGATGGATTGGAGGGTTAAATCCCATAACGATCACTTGATTATTCGTATATGGCCAATTTATTCCCTCAGTTATGCACAATTCATCCAAAATGGTCTCTTGAGAAATAAGTTGTGATCATTTCTTTATAGTGGAGTGACTAATTTGGGATCAATATTCTATATTCGAGGGAAATAAATTTTGTATCCCAATTTTTATATGAAATATCGTTTTGGATCAATTTTGTATAGCCAAGAGACTAAATTGGAGAATGTGATTTTTTGTGACTAAATTATCCACATGCAAATTGTCAGGGACCATTTTGAGATTTAATCGATGGATTGGAGCTAGTTCTAATGAGAAGAGTAGCCGGCTTTTGATAATAACTGTAATTGATTGACAAGTTGTGAAAATTTTAGAAGATTTTGTTAGGATCAAAGGAAATTTAAAGAGTAAGAATAAACCCACCCTCATACATTATGAAGGGAATTTGAAAAAAAATATTAAATTGCTCTCCATGTAAATGTGAATTAAAAGATTCTTAACAAGTTACTTTGTAAACTATAAAACTTGAATTTGGGGGATATAACTTTCCAGCCTTTCCTGCATTACTGAAAGTGTAGCACCATCATAGCAAGTTTCGTTATGTTTTTCTTGGTGTCTAATATTACTTTGGCTTTTTCTAAGCCTTGATGTCCATTTATTTGAAATTTGATGCTCACAAGTCCTAGTTGCTCAATTCAGTTTTTTTGGGAACATCTTAGCTGCTGAAATTAATACCAATTCTTCCAGGTGGCAAACATTCTCACTCACATGATGACCATATTGGCAGTTTTGGCGAGGCTGATCATGCACATGGACATTCACATGCTCATTCACTTGAAGATCTTTCAGTTGGGTTGTCAATGCTGTGTGAGTTTATTTCAACTTTCATATGATATATAGCAGCTCAAGAAATTTATTAGAGTTGGACTCGATGGAAAATTTTGATGTTCTTATATAGTTTGGAAACTTTTGATAGATTGCAACAAATTTTCAAATTATAGTGCTCATTTATATAGTCTTGTATGGATGCAAAAACCTATCTTGACTACAGAAAATTGATTAGTCTATTGAAGGTTTACATTTGTTCAGGTAAGACTGGAGGCTATTGGAAGGTTTACGGTGACGGGATTATGCTATAATGCTGAATATCTCTTGTTCTTTTTTTTTTTCAAAACTTTTATTCGATTAATGGTGCGCACACTGGCTTGACACCTGAGGAATGGATTGGCTAAAAGCTTGTGCTAGTATTTTATTGATTGACTGCCATGTAGGCATCTGTATAACCATAAAATACTAGATGTTATTTTTAAATATTCTTCCTTTTATTGCAATATAAATTTTTTAAAAAACTCCAATCAGATCTGTCAACTGTCTTTTTTGCAGCTGTTTGTCGAGATTTAATCAGTAATTTATCTTGGTGAAGGTTTGAACTTAGAAGGAATGTCATGTCCTTTGGCTTTTTTGGATCATCGACTTGTTTATAAATTTATGCATGAATTTTACAATTTTCAAAAGGTGCATGGAGTCCCTTGGTCTTTGCATGTTTTTGTGAACGATGTTTGACAATCTTTACTTTTACTTTAAAGCACTTTTAAAGCTTAAAGCACTTTTAAAGCCTTGCATGCACTTTGTAACAACTTTTGTACCGTTAGCTAATTTTTTTTTGCGAAGAAAAGGGCATCATGTAATTGATTCCTCATTTGAGAAATAAACATTGTATTTGTACTAAAAAGTTTAGTGATCTGCTTAGAAGACCCAATTTTCCCCCTTGGTATGTATGTAGAAGGCCTATGGGGCAATGTTTTGCTGACTAATGTAGTCCTTGATTAAATTAGTTACTATTTGCAAGTTGCAACAGCTATGATGATGAAATTGTAATAGTTGGGAAGTGCTAGATTAGAAAGATGTTATAGGAAGAAAGTTCTGGATTGGAAGGCCGGTCTACAATTTTAATATATGTTTATAAATGTGGATATTATCCTTTTGTCTTTTCTTTTTAGATTTTTCTTATTTTTCTACATGTAAGCACTTTTATTCAAGCAATCATGAATAAAAATAATGCTTTTTCTTTCATTTATGGTTTCAAAGCTCGGTTAGACATTTTGGCCTAAACATTGCCTTTCCCATCTTCTTTCTTCTCATTCTCTCTCTCTCTCTCTCTCTCTCCTCTCCTCTCCTCTCCTTTTCTTCCATGCCAATCTTGCTGCTCCTAGGTGTAACATTCTTACTTGTAGCTCTTGTTTGTTTGCTAGCTTTATGCACTCGCTTCCTCACCTCACATATTCACCCACTTGCTTCATGCCTCGCTTAGATACTTGTTTGCTCACATTATGTGCTTTTCTACACTTATACTCTCTCATGTCTTGCACCCACCAATGCACTTGTTTGTGTTATGGGGTCGTCATCACACTAAATTATGCGCTCTTTTACCTCTCCCATGAGTCATGCGTTAGCCAGGTTCTCACATTTTTGTGCTTGCATGTTCGCTTGCACACGTAGTGCACAAACTCACACTCACTAATTTGAATCTATATGTTGCGTTCATCTTGATTTATAATTGATTAAATCTTTATCATACTCTTTTCATTTCTCTGGGAGGTGTTTCATGATGTCTTCTTCTTCTACTTTTTCAAAGAAAAAACTCATCATCCACTATTTGTATATTTATTCAGTTCATTGATTCCAACTATCTTCAATGATCTCATTTCTTCTATTTTCTCATGGGATCTCTTAAGTAACTTAGTCATTTGTTTACTTGCCATTTGAACTTATGAACGCTATCAAATACGCCGAATGACACGTTTTTGACTATTTTGCTCTCAAATGGCTGCTCAACAGCCTCAAACCTATAATTTCTTCTACCATCATTTTCTTGGGTGCATGACAAAAGGTTGTGGTATTTTTTCATCCCATTTACTCACAGGACAATAACATCTTTAGGGCATACACCATCTACTTTCACACCCTCTTTGGAATAGGGAGGCAAATCTGTTCGAGAGTACCACAACACTTTGATACGCAAATGATTTAAAATTGTTTAATTTTTTCTCTTTATCATTGATTTGACTTCAAAGAAAAAAAAAAAAACTAAAATGAAGATTTTTTTGTTTCCAAGTTTCTCATTGGTTTCCTTTCAGCTCTTTAATTTATTCAAGCTTAGTTAATGTCCAACTCTACTATGCTAAACATCTCTATAGTTTTCTCATCAATTCTCCGGGGAACCAAGTTATGTACTCTGCTTTCTTTCGATCACAATTAGACTGCTTTTTTTGTAGGAACAAGGAATAGTCGTGACATTTGTTGATGATGTCGTCATGGTGATGGCCATGGCCATGATCACAGCTCTTTTTTTGTAGGAACAAGGAATAGTCGTGACTTATCACTCATTTGATCGAACATCTTGAACGAAAAGAATTGGGAGTCGGAAGAACGAGAGCGAAGCGAAAAAGACGAAGCCCCTCCGAGACCTCGCGATCCTCCGAGACCTCTACCCCTCTGAGACCTCGTGTGACCTAGCCCGATCGCTCTTCTCTGCTCTACGCGTTCTGTGCTTCTCCTTGCCGCGCCTCCCACACGCGCAATCCTCTGCCCTAGCCCGATCTCGCTCTTTCTTTGCTCTGTTGCTGCAGCGCCAACTGTTTCATTTCGCTGGCTCTTGTTCGTTTCCTTTGTTTTGTGCCTGATTCCTAGCCGATTTCTTTTGTCCATTTTCCTTTCAGATCTGTTTTGCTTTCTCATTTTTTCTTTGGTGTTGTTGTTTTCTTTGGTTCTTTGTGATGGTTTTTCCCTTATTTTATCCTCTACATTGGGAGCTTTCTTTTCTCGGTTTCTCCTAACTAGGCTTATCCTTTCTCTGTAATTTTGGCTTGTTTCTTTCTATCCTGCTCTTTTCCATGGCTTATGCAACGCCGTCCTTCAAAGATGTGGTTTCAATTAAATCTTTTGGGTTTGGAGAAGTTTGTTTCTCTGAGGAGTTCCAACAACAAATAAAGGATAGTGATAACGGAGGTTTGCTTCAAAAGCCTCTCGCAAGAATGGTAAACCTACACTTCTTTTTACTGAAGAAGATACAGACATTCTCACTGAACCACTAAAGTATACTTTAGTTGGTAAATTTTATTTTACTCATCCCAAAGTTGAGGTTATTCGTAAGTTCTTTTCGGATTTGCATCTGGTTGGAGGATGAAAATTATGGTTAATCGATAGCCGTAACTTAATGATTAAGTTGTAGCTTGAAGAGGATTATACCTCTCTATTTGCTAAGAAAATCTTGACCATTGAGAAATGTTACTTGAAACTTCTTAAATGGACACCTGATTTTAATCCTACCGAAGAGATCCTTATTGTGCCTGTTTGGATTCGCTTTCCTGGACTGAAGCTACATTACTTCAATCCGAAAGTTTTTTATTCCTTGGGATCAATTTTTGGTAAGCCATTGAAAATGGATGTTGCTACTTGTAATTTGTCTAGGCCTTCGATGGCTAGAGTGTTGGTTGAACGTGATGTTACTTCAGTTTTCCACGATTCTATTTGGATGGGGAAGTCTAATGATGGTTACTGGCAGAAGGCTGAACAAGAATTTGTACCACATTATTGCACTAATTGTAAAATATTTGGTCATCTTCTTTCTCATTGTTATAATGCCTATCCTGAATTGCGGAAAAATAAAAATAATAATAAAGAGATGAATAAAGAGTTGCATTTTGAGGCTAATCTTTCTGGAGAGGGTTCTTTGCATTCTTTAGATGATCAGTTTAATTCTTCTATGAATGAGCATAATAATATGGGTACTATATTGGTTGATAATGATTTGATTACTGAAACTGCTAATGCTATTCATTATACCTCTGCTATTACGACTGATTTGGTTAAGAATGATAATATTGATACTACTGTTATGGTTCAAGATATGGATAAGGTCGATACCCCTGAAATCTTGCAATTAGATAGATAGATGGTTCTGCATGATGGACTGACTACTCAAGAATGTTCAGCTCTTACTCGAAATGAGTTAGAGGAGGATTGTATGATTCAAAGATCATCTCGGAAAAGAAAATTTAAAGGTGTTTGTGAATTACATTATATGAATCCGAAGGCTGTTCAAACCCAAGTGCAAGGTAAGGATGTTGCTAAGCCTTCTATGGCTATTATTACTAGACTAAATAAGGGCAAACTTGTTATTGATGAAGTTTAACACTTTAATCTGGAATATTAGGGGTATTGCCAAAGTGTGTGCTTCTAATAGACTTAAAAATTTAATTCGTGTTTATAATTTAAGATTTTTGGGTGTTCTTGAGCCTATGGTTGCGGGCATGAATAATGAGGTTTATGTCCGACGTATTGGTGCTTTTATTATATTGCTAACTCTAATAATAAGATTTGGTTCTTATGGAAAGAACCAGTGAGTATTGAGATTCTTATTAATCACACTCAATTATTACATTTGAGAATTCTTTATCTTAATGAGTTTTTTCTTTTTTCTATTATTTATGCTGGATGTACTAAGCAGGTTTGTTTGGAGCTTTGGGATTTGATTAAATCTATTAAGCAGGAGAATGAAGCTTGGCTTATGGGAGGGGATTTCAACATTATTTCTTCTCCTCTTGAGAAGAAAGGTGGAAATCCTCCAAATCTCAATCTAATTTCTAATTTCAATGATACCTTGCTGTATGCTGGGCTTTATGATATGGGCTTCCATGTGAAAGGTTTTTGAACGTCTTGATAGATTTGTTGCTAATCCTTCTTGGATTAATATTTTTTCTCTTTTTAAAGTTCAGTATTTGGCCATTAATGCTTTGACCATGCTCCATTACTTCTTAAAATCATGGACAACAATAATATAAAGCAGTATAATTTTAAATTTTATAATATGATTTTATAATATGTGGACCCTTCATGACAGACATGCTCAGTTTCTTATAGATAATTGAAAATCTAATGCTATTGGTTCTTCTAGGTATAGACTTAGGAGCTTACATAAGAATTTAGCTAAAGCTCTTAGAAAATGGAATTGGGAGGTCTTTGGGAACTTGCACCGCAACATTGAGCAGCTTGAAGATAAGGTTGCTTCTCTTGAATCTGATTTTGCTAACAATTCTATAGAGTGGGATGTTTTGTTTCAGGGGCAACAACAACTTAATGAGGCTATTGATATTGAGGAGCAATTTTATGCTCAGAAAGCTGCTAAGACCTATTTTTTGGATGGGGACAGAAACACTACTTACTACTATGCTTGCATTAAGAATAGACATAAGGTTAATTTGATTTCTAAAATCATTAGCCCTGATGGTACGGTGCTCAATAATATCAATGATATTGCTCAAAGTGGTGTTTAATTCTTTTCCAATATCTTTAGTAATAATGCTGTTTATTTGACTCAGCTGGATATTTCTCTTTATAATGATGTTCCTTTATTTGGTAACTTGTTACTCCTAGTCATGCAGAAAATTAAAAATATCATTGATCAGATGAAGGTTGGCAAAGCGACTGGCCCTGATGGTTTCACGATTGAATTCTAAAAACATGGTTGTAATATTATTCAGGCTGATGTTGTATTGGTTATTCAAGATTTTTTTCGTTGTCATGATTTGCCTAATTGTTTTAAATCCTCTAATATTGTCTTGATTTCTAAAGTTAACAACGCTAACTCTTGGGATGCTTTCAGACCCATAAGCTTGAATACTATTTTGTCTAAGATTATTTCTCAAATTATTGTTAAGAGATTGCAACCTATTTTAAATAAACTTATCTGTCTGAACCTGTCTGCTTTTTTGAAAGGCAAACAGATAAGTGATAATGCCCTTATTGTGCAAGAGCTCCTTATGGATATTGATAAAGAGTGCGGAGGAGGGAATATTATTCTTAAAATGATATTAAGAAAGCTTTTGATACTATACGTTGGGATTTTATTATGAATATTCTTCGTGCTAATGACTTTAAATGATACTTTTTGCAATCTTATTTTTCGTACTCTTAGCAATAACTATTATTCCCTTCTTATTAATGGGAAGAAATATGATTTCTTCAAAGCTTATTAAGGTATGAAACAGGAAGATCCCCTATCTCCTTATCTTTTTATTCTTGAGTTTGATTATTTATTGAGATGTTTAAATGCTTTGTTTAAGATCTATCCTAGTGTGAATTATATTCATAAAGGTGGTATGAGTATTTCTCATTTAAGTTTTGCTGATGATCTTATGATCTTTACTAGTGGTAATAAATTTTTTATTAGGAAAGTTTGGGCTGCTCTTGTTGATTTTCAGAAGGTTTCTGGTTTAAATTTTAATACTTCTAAATGTTTCTTCTATTGTTCTAAGGGAATCTCTATTGTTAAAAAGAATTGGATTTTGGATTATACTGGTTGCAATAAAACTGTGCTGCCTTTGAACTATTTGTGTTTCACTTTTAATAAAAGCAAAATGAGAAGTAGCCTTTGTTTAAATTTATTTGATAAAATCAGACATAAGATTTTATCTTGGAAAAATAAATTTCTTTCTTTTGGAGGTCGTGTCACTCTTCTCAAAAGTGTTCTTACTTCTCTTTCTCTTTATTCTTTGCAAATTATGGATATTCCCCAGGGTATTATTAAAAAGATTGAAAATCTCTTTAATAAATTTCGTTGGGAAGGTAATGGTAATACTAAGATGCACTGGACTAGATGGCAAAAGCTTTGTAAACCCATTGAGAATGGTGGTCTTGGTTTTAGTAGCTTAGCTGATTCTATTAAGATTAATTATATGAAGCTTTGATATAGATTTCGTAAGAATAATTCTGTTTGGGCTATGCTAAATATAGTTTGAATAGACATCCTCTTTCTATTACTTATAATAAGAAAGATTCTTTTATTTGGTGTGAAATGCTTAAAGTTGTCAGAATTACTAATGATCTTATTTGTTGGGATATTGGTAAAGGTGATTGTTTTTTTTGGTTTGATGATTGAATGGGGAAGGGGGCTTTAGTTGATTCTTATGGTGGTCCTGTGGCTATTGATATTAAAGTCAAAGATCTTTGGTATGAGAATCGTTGGTGTTTTAATGAGCTTAATAGGACGGTTCATAATGATGATGCTCTTTTTATATCTTCTATCCCTTTTAACAGTGGTAACATTGATGTACCTAAGATCAAAGGTAAGATGGGTGATTCTGTTGCTAAAAGCCTGGCTAACTCTTTTCATGACTTTCAGGGTTTGGATCTTCGCTGGATTTGGAATCCATGGGTCAAACCTTCCATATCTTTCTTTGTTTAGAGAGTTTTGCATAATTTTTTACCTACTGATGATTTGCTTAAGTTGAAGGGGTTACGACTTCCTTCTTGCTGTGTTCTCTGTAGGAATCAAGAGGAGGCTAGTATTCACTTTTTTTCTAGCTGTATATTTACCTTGGAAATTTGGAATCGGGTTACTATGAAATTAAAATTACTGAATTCCTTTTCTCAGTATGTTAGTATTTCTGATATTTTACATTACTGGAGACATAAAGACAATGGTTTAATTGCTGCTATCTCTGGGTTATTATATGGTTTATTTGGCTAACTGATAATGATATTAAGTATAGAAATGGTGAGGCTAATATTCTTTACACGGTTGGCAAGATTTTATCTTTTCTTATGAAAGGAATCAAATTTTTGACCCCTAATAAGAAGATTACGAGTAGGATGGCTTGTATGATGCATAATTTGTCTCTTTTTGTTTGCTCCTCTAATAAGAATATTACTTTGTTGCATTGGTGTAAATCTTGTGCACCTTATATTAAGATTAATATTGATGGTTGTTGGAAGGCTATTAGTGCTAGTGTGGGGGTGTTTGTTGTGACTCTATGGGTTATCATTTCTCTATTGGTTTGCGGCTAAGGCTGTTCCTGTATCTCCTTTGGTTGCAGAAGTTGATGCGATGGTTTTTGGTCTTCAGGTGGCTAAGAAAATTTGATCGATATTTATTGTTTTTAAAACTGACTCTTTAATTTTATGGAAGTATTGCAGATTTCAGGATGAACATCATTGGAGTGTTAATCTGCAGATGAAAAGAATTAAGGATTTGTCCAAGAACTTACATATCATATGGAATCATACTAAGAGAGAAGGCGACTTGGTGGCTCATTGGGCAGCTAAGCTTGGATCTAATTTGAATTATGCTGTGATTTCCAAAACTAGTCCTGCTGTTTTGGCTCAGTTTGCTTTTTTGAATGTTTCTTAATTGTTTTTTTGTTTGTTCTTTTCTTTTGCCTTTTCTTTGCTGTTTTGTATTATTAGTTGGTGGGTGTATTTTATTTTTCTTTTTTGGAAATGTCCTTTTTTATTCGTTTTGTAGGGTGTGTGAGTTAGGACCTCTTTCCCGCTTTTGTTATTTTTCTTCGTGTTAATAAAATGAGAGCAGATTTATGCTCTTTAAAAAGAAAAAAAAAATAAATTATCACTCATTTGACTATTATTTAGCAAAAAATTAGTTATTCTCTGGTAGCTCTGCTTGTTTCCATTACTGCCTCCACTAGATCTATACGTTCTCATCTGAATTCTTTCTCACTTCTCACTAAATAAGTTTGTCAACTACTATAGTTTTAGTTTCTCATGAGATTTTCTCTTTTGTTTCGGCTGTAACTACTCATTCTGGTGCATCTTGATTTTGTAGATTTTGGTGCTTCTTCTCATATTATAGTTACAAAAAAAACTTTTTCATTATTTATAATGACCTTCTCCCCACCTATCATTGTTATTGATAGATCTTTCTCACTTTTTGCTTAAAATAGTATTTGTTCATCCATAATTTGATTTTAGAAATGTCTTATTGTGTTCCACAATTTTCAATTAACCTTCCATCCATTCATTTCCTTGAAAAATATCATAACTTTCCTTCCCATCGTGTTTATTCATGATCTCAGCATGAAGCGTCCAAATTCCACATGAAGTTATGATTCTTAACTTTCATAATCAGTCAACTATTTATATTGTAAACAATCCCATGTTCCATATTGAAATTGATTGTCATGTCATCAGAGAAGCAATCCCGCCAAAGAAGATTATCACTAACACACCACTAGTGAAGAGCCTAGTTGTTATCTTTATTGAGGCTTTAGGTCCCTTCTATTTTTCCAATTTTTGTAGTAAGCCGAAACCTATTGATATATATGCTCCTGTTGAAGGGAGTGTTATTGTAGGAAAGTAGTAGGCTTAGAAAGATGTTATTATATGAAAATTCAGTCAGTGTTTCTTTCATTGCCAGGAATTGTTTTGTTTTTTATTATTTCTTTGGCATATTCCAGCTTTTGTTAATCTACGTTTTCATAATAAGGGGTAACAAAAACACTTTTTTGGTGGATTTTCATCCTTTGAGCTATTATTTATGTTCTTATGCATTTCTCAATTATTAACTTGTTTACCATTTTGCTTTTAACAGCGGGAATTGTTCTTTTCTTCCTGGTTGAGAAGATTGTCAGATATGTAGAAGATAATTCTGCAAATGGAGCTATTGGCCTAACTCATGGTCATCAGCATCATCATCATCATCAGCAAGAACATAAACTAAAACATGATGGCGAGGATGATAATCAGCAGCTGTCTGATTCGAAGAGTCGAGAAACATTAGATACTTCAGAAATGGAATTCAATGGTCAACCTGTTGCAAGTCTAAAAAATGACATGCATGATAAACTAAAGAATCTTCGCAAGGTATATGATTTATTAAACAGAAATATATGAATTACAGGTACTAAATGAAACTTTACTTAAATAATAACCTTACCAAGGTTCAAATCCTTCATGGTATTTTCACATTTTAGAGTTAGTTCTTTTGTGCAATACAAGCCATTTTCCTGTTTCTTAAAAGGATTTTCACGTTCTACTTTCTTATGATACGCCGCTTTCCACTCATTTTTCTATATATTCCATTCCATTTGAGATATTTAATGAACTTATTTTATTGGAGCATAGTGGAAGATGATTAATTGATGTTGAAAAATTCTTCCTAATTTGCATATTATCATATGATGCATCATCTTTAAAAACTTCTGAATCCAAAATTTTGAGAGTTATCTTCATTGAACATCAAGATAAAGATTTTCTTAATCTTAAAAATTATAACTTATTTCATCATTAATCTTAATGTTTGTGTTAGCTTTATGAATATTTATTTATTGTTTTTTTTGTTGAATGACACTCCCATTTTCGGGTCCCAAGCGTCGGATGTGAAAAACGGAAGATTGCATTAGGTAGTTGACAACCATCATAAAATTTTGCCAAAAAATCATGACATGAAATATTTAAATCATTGTGTAAATGCTAGGGTGTACTATAGAAATGACGAGCTGTATGACCTGAATATTGTGAAAAGTTTACAAAGGCCGCTATATTAACGCTCGTTTGTAGTGTTAAATAAGCAAGAGTTCTCACATTATGGATGGATGCAGACAAATAAGTTAGTCTATGAAACTAATATTAGGATATGATCTTCTAATATAGATACTTTTATAGAGAAATTAATGGAATTAGTAGATATTATGGTTAATAGAAAGATAAATATATTAGACATTTAAAAAACTAAATTAGTCGGAGAAAATGTTAAGGAGATTGATAGCTTAGGCTTTAAACTTTGGTATTCATCTATGAATCACATTAGAAATGGTGTAAGTATAATTTTAGATGAGAGTTTAAAGACAGTATTATAAAAATTAATAGAATTGGGATGGAATTAGTCTTAAAGATCGTTGTTAATACTAATATTTTTAATATTATAAGTGCTTGTATTTATTTAAGTAGGTTTAAATATAAGCTTAAAAGAGAAATTTTGGAATGAACTAGAGAAATAATATGAATGATATTTCTTAAAGAAAAAATTTTTATTGGAGGAGATTTAAATGATTATGTTGGTAGAGTGAGAGAAGATTTCAGAAATATTTATGGTGTGTATGGTTTTGGAGTTATTAATGAACGAGGTAGAATCATATTAGATTTTGTTTTAGCTTATGATTTTGCTATTGCTAATACTTTATTTAAGAAAAAAAGATGAACATATTATTACTTTAAAGAATAGATCTAATAAAACACAAATTAATTATTTTTTTATTGAAAAAGAGATCATCGATAATGTAAAGTTTGTAACATTATTCGAGTACTTAACATCGATTATTAGTTTTGAGTTTTAAGATGAGTTGGAATATAAAAATTATAATGAAAATTTGTCATAGAATTAAATGGGGCAACCAAAAAAACACAAATGCAATTAATTTTATGAGTAAACTTCAAGATTTCAATATTTGGAATGTTCATGAAGAAGTAAATTCTATGTTGGATAAAATAATATGGACTATTAAACAAGTTGCAAAAGACTTTGGAGAATAAAATGGATAAAAATTTGTAAATAAAAATAGGTGGTGGTAGAATAATAATGAGCAAGGAAAGATAAAATATAAGAATTTTGTTATAAAAATTAGTTTAAATATAAAACCTTAGAGTACTAGAAAAAATATATGGTGGCCTGTAGGAAGTCTAAGAGAATAATTTATGATCCTAAGATTTCTGCTTTTAATCATCTTTATAATGGATTTAATACTAAAGAAGATGAAATATATTTGTATGAACTAGCCAAATAAAAAGAAACGAAAAATAAAGATTTAATTCAAGTAAAGCGTATTAAAGATGAAATTCAAAAAGTGATTTTCTTAGAAGATATTCAACATAAGTGAGCGAGATATTTTGATAATCTTTTCAATAATTTTTTTGATAATACAATCAGCCTTAGTGATCTTAACATCATTAATAATAATAATAACTTTTTATTTTTATCGTCACAATAGTAAAAACAAACTTTAGGAGGCTTTAAAGAAAATAAAGGGTGAAAAATTAGTAGAAATTGATGATATCTCATTAGAAGTGTGGAAATATTTAGGAGATTTAGGAGTTTTTTAACTTACTAAATTTCTTAATATTATTTAAAAAATAAAAAAGATCCTTGCTGAGTGGAGAAATAGTATTTTGTACCACATTTTTAAGAATAAATGAGATACACAAGAGTGTAAAAAACTACAGAGGAATTAAGTTAATGCATCATAGATTAAAATTATAGGAGAGTAATTGAACATAGGTTGAGATGTGATACAAAGATGGATTTATGCTAGGCAAGTCTAATATGGAAGCTATACATTTATTGAAAAGTTTGATGGAGAAGTACACAGAGCGTACGAAGGATCTACATATGATTTTTATTGATTTAGAAAAAAAGTTTATGATAAGGTTTCAAGAGAAGTTCTTTGGAGAGTTCTAGAAAATAATGGTGTTAATGTGACTTATATTGAAGTCATTAAAGATATGCAAAACATAGTTGTTACTTGTGTTTGAACAAAAGGAGGATTGACTAACTATTTTTCTATGTCAGTCGGATTACTTCAGGGATCGGCTTTAAGCTCATATCGTTTTGCTTTAGTTTTGGATGCTCTTATTGAATATTAACTTACAGGAGGGTGTACCTTGGTGCATACTTTTGGCTGATGGTATCCTTTTTTTGGATAGAACTTGAGAAAGAGTCCAGGAAAACTTGAATTAGGGAGGTCTACATTATTCTAAAGGCCTTCGTTTGTGTAGATCTGAAAAGACCTAAAAAGACCTGGGCATGTTGTATAAAAAAATGATCTTAATTTATTAGAACTAAATGAAAATATGACACTCAATAGGACTCAATGGACACTTAGTGGGATAAAGGTTGTTTGTTGTTGTTGTTGTTTATTTTTGTTGAATGTTGCATTAGTTATTATTAAACCAACTTATGCAAATTTTTTTTTCACAATTTCTATTGGTGTTACCCGTTTTTCCCTAATCCTTAATTATTAATTTTATTTATCCATTTTTATTGGTGCATCTTATAATTTTCATTTGTACATGCTAATTGCCTCTCTATTTCTCCCAACTTTATCTTTAATAGATGTTACAATTATTACCCCTTTCAGGTAATTATTTTTTAATATATCCTTTCTAATTTTATCACACAGTTTTGATAAACTTTTGTGCCAAATATCAGCTTAGTTATAGATGACTTCCTTAGTCTCTAACCAAGATTCAAAAAATATAACTTGATTTGTTATAGCTTTATAAAAATTACTTCTAACTTCTAAGTTTTTATTTTTATTCATTATTATTATTATTATTATTTTGGTATGATAATTTTGTAGCGTTGTTTTGTTTTAACCAGTCTTAACTTTAGAATGTATCTACTCATAGTTATTATATTCTATTAAAATATAAATAATATTTGAACTTATAACATCGAGTGAAAATGTGATCTTCTACTATTATTTGTTCATATTTATTAGTATTACAACCACTAAAATTGCATATTATATACCTAATTTTTTGCTTTTACTAATCCTAAATCATTAATCTTCTTAACATTTTTTTTTCATTTTTATAGCACTTATTATTTCAACAAAGGTCTCATTTATTAAAATGATATCATCTGCAATGATCATATTCTAATTTGCTTCACTCTGATTATCTTTTACAAGCATCGTCATAGTCAGAGAAAAGATACTGACAATCTTGATCCTTACATAGTCTGACTCTAATGGTACGAGCTCTTTTGGCAATAAAAAATTACTTTTGATACTAGTTAATGCTTCATTTTCTGTATCATGACAATTTCAACTTATTTTTGACACCCTTTGTTTTATTTAATGTGCACCAAATTTATTCTCTTTGTACTCCTCCATGTGTTGTATAAATTCAATTAAAATCTTATGAAGATTTTTTCTTAGCTCTATAGCATTTCCTTAATTGTCTTAGCATACAATTTTCTTCCATAGTGGAGCTTCCTAATTTAATACTAATGACTTTTTTTTTATTAAATCTATGTTACATATCTTTTTTCCATAATTTCATTGTGTGACTCATTAAATTTGATCTATTATTATTATTATTATTACAATCATGAGCATCTTTTTCTTGAGATATTAGCATCTTTGTTCTTGAGATGCTATGTGAAACCCCTTTGAGCAGAAAGAAATTGAACTCTTAAACATTAGGCCCTGAAAAGTTAAGCGTGCTCACATGAGGCACTTCTCGGATGGGTGACCTCTTGGGAAGTTACACCATTAGGGCAAAACTGTGAGACCACCAAACCAGAGCCAACGATATCTCAGTGCTTGGGAGTTGAGGATTTTACAAATAGTATCAGAGCATTACACTGGCCTGAAGATGAGAACTAAGCATCATGCAGAACAATTTGCCACACCATAAGTGTCGCATCTTAAACCCAATATAGAACAGAGTGTTATATGGTGGGAGTCATGATCTCAGAGTTAACTCAAACAAAAATAAATAAAAAAAATATTATTACTAAATAAAGTCAATTAGTGGTTACAATTAACGATCACAATTGAAATAGTAAATAACAACAAACACGACATACATTTCAACTAGAGTAGTATTTTAAGTTGGTGGTGGTCGGTTAGGAGGGTTTGAAAGTGGTGGTGGTCGATTGGAATGGTTGAAAGGCAATGGTTGCGACAGGGTAAGGGTTATGGGCGCAGCTAACGTCGGTTCATTGTGAGAGTTGGAGAACAACAGATTACTGCTTTTCAGATGACAATAGCGAAAGTGAAAGAGTGATGGCCCTAACAACAGGCAGCAATGTGGGGAAAGCAGGTGATGGGTGGCCACAAGTCGGGAAGGGTAGATAAACAAGGATTGGGGTGGCTAGACTGCAGGTAAGTGGTGACCGGGGATGGTAGTGGCTTCCGGAAGGCCGTGGGTTGCCAAAAATAGTTAGGGGAGGGCTAAAAATTGATTCAAAAGGAGAACAACAAAGATTGTGGAAAGGCGGTGGCCCGAAAGAAGAGAAATACAAGAAATAACATCAACGACGATTGTTCTTGGTGGCAGTAGCAAGGAAGGATGCGTGACAACGAAGCAAGGGATGTGGAGGAAGGGAAAGTCGAGGATACATATCATCTCAGGAGCGAGATATAACTAGAGCTCCACTCGACTCTTAGAGGAAAATCACCACCTTAGAGTGAGATACAGTTGGAGCATCACTTGCCCTTGTATACAACCCTAGAAAGGAAAACATGGAGACTTCAACGACTGTCCCAACAAAAAGTTCACATAAAAACATCTATAATATACGAAAACAACATATATAGACCGAGGTAACTAAGGAGCAGTCCCCACTCATATGTGGCAAACACCTTTTCTTTGCTGATCCTGGTTTAGCCCCAGCAGGGGAACTTGTGCTCCATTCCAGGTTTGGATGGGGTTCCTGCATCGTCCAAGCTCACGAGATGCGACTCCTGCGTCGTCTCGTATCGTGGGTAGGACTCCCGTGTCAATCTCCTGAAGTTCGGTGAGCTTTGACCTTATCTATTAAAGCTTCCGACTCCTTGTAGTTATAGTCAAGCCTAATAAGTTGAAGTTAGCAAAAAAGTTGTAATCCCCATACAAGTCAACCCCTTCGATAATGTAATTCCAAAGCACATCCTGATAGAATAGGTATCCACCCTATTTTGGTATAGTCATAACTGGAACTGCACGTGAATGAGTATCCTCACAAAAAAAAACTTCAAGCCATTAAATTTGTAAATGACTCCTTCCACTCATCGTACTTGTCTGAGTGTATCTGATAAAGTATGTAAGGGGTATTCAACTCTAGGATAAAATTTATGGTGGGCTGGACAACTCTCAATAGTAACCACTTGGGAGTGGCCTCTTCTTCTCTGGTAAAATTTGAATTACACTATCGAATTTTATTTCTCATCAAGGAAATAAGACAATTGCCAAATTTGTCGTTCATCCCTCCGATTTGGTCATCTGTTGGTGGGTAGGGCTGTCAAAAATGCTCGTCGTTTGCGAACAACTCGTATTCTACTTGTTAAATAACTCGTGTTTATTCGTTAAGCAAGCAAGCCAAACTTGAACAATTCTTTTTAGCTCGATTGATAAGTAATTTTTTCGTATTTGGCTCGTTATGGCTCGAAATAATTAAGTAATTAAATAGTAGTATTTATATGCATTCTTTTTATATTAATTTAATGTGTATTTAAAAATATTTGAGTGATAATTATATAAAATAAAAGTTTTGGTGTTAGATATGTGAATACAAAGAGTTTGGGTTGTATGTATGTAAATTTCCCTAAAACATCTACATCCATTGGTGATTTGTTGAGCACTTATAGTAGTGGGAAGGATGGAAACGAAACATAATCTCAAGTATGTTTGAACCTTATAAAAGCAAAAAGTAAGTATATTCATTGAAAGAAAACTTAATGAACCTCACGGAACAATTGAAATGAAGCATATAAGGTTCAATTAAAATAATTATTTTTTTAATTTAATAATAATAATATAATTAATTACATTTTTTAGTCTTATGAAATGAGCAAGTTAATTTTGAGCTTGGCCGACCACAACCTTAATTTGAACAAATGAGTTTGACTCGACCAAACACGAACAATCTATGTTAGTTGAACATGAATAAAAAAATCAAACGAGTGGAACACGAACAAACTTTGGGTTCGCTCAAGTTTGGCTCATTTACACCATTATTGGTGGTTATACTGCTGAATTAAATTTAATATATAAACAACTTCATATAGTCTCCCATCAATAACTCACAAACTTCTTATTTCTGACATGTTGGACCACTTGGTTAACTAGCTAATAGGTGAATTGTCAGTTAGGATGTCCGACAATTCTATCAACAAGAGTTGTCACCTTTAGGTAGCAGATTCTCAAACTCTCAATCTTTTAGAATAACCCCGACTAATCCAGCTAGAGTCTCTCTCATGGGCTTATCCTGAATCATTAGCATCTCTTCCTCATCGGTTTAAAGTTGAGGCTCATCTCTGACATCTTCATTCTTTCGTAAGTCACTATCTATTTCTTCAATTTCTTTTTGCTCAGTGAAAGAGATCATTCCTCTAATTGGGCAATCTGATCCAATATGCCCAAATCTGTGACACTTGAAACACTTCTTGGCTGAGATAAATTGGGACTCCATATGGGTTCCACCTATTCTCCACTTGGTTTGGGAATGCAGATGGGTTCCACTTGTGTGCAGGTAGGGTTGGTATTGGTGGATGCTAGAAACCCTAGGGTAGGACTTGGGTTATGCTAGCTTTAATACCAAATGATACAACACTTCACCCAAAACATAATAAGTAAACTATAATATTATTACTGAAGAAAGCCAATGGGTGAGTACAATTAACACACTGAAATAATAAATGACAATAAACACGTCACAAAACTCAACCAAGGTTGTATTCCAAAAGGCTGGTGGTCAGTTAGGCGGGTTTGGAAGTGGTGGTAGATGTTGGAGTGTTTGGATGGTGGTTGGAAGGTGGCGGTTACAGCAGGGAAGAGGTTCGTGGTCGGTGTTTTGGAGGTGATAGATAGTGTCGACTAGCTAAGAGAGTCGGTGAACAATAGGTTACTATTTTTTGAATGAAGCGAAGGGGAATGAGTGACACTCTTCCTTGAATACAACTCTTGAAGGAAAAACTTGAAGACATTGATGTCTGTCTTGACAGAAAGCTCACGAAAATTCCTCAAAAACATGAAAAGAATAACATATATAGACCGAGGTACCTAAGGAGCGGTCCTCGCTCTTTATAAGCAAACACCGGCCCAGATAGGGTCGGTCGGCCCTTCTTCTTCTCCTCTGCTAAACCCGGTTCAGCCTCAACAAGTGAAACCAGAGCCCCATTCCTAGTTCAGACGCGACTCCAACATCGTTCAGGGCAGCGAAACTCGACTCCCTCATTGTCCCACATCGCGAGTAGGACGCCCGCGTCAAGTCACCTCTTAAATATGTAGTGGTCATCTCTAGAATTCTATTAGTGAGAATTTGGGGTTGTTACAAATGGTATCAGAGCATTACACCAGCATGAAGATGAGAATTAAGTGTCATATAGAACAAAATGCTAACCCTCGTGAGCTACCTCTTGAATCTAAGAGGGGCAAAGTGCTATATGGTGTGAGGAGCCACCTTTGGAATATATAGGGGTTACCTCTAGAATGCTATCATTTTTATGGATGATTTTAGGTTTAGAGCATTGACAAGGACGTTTGTTACTTAAGTGGGAGAGTTGTGAAGCCTTTTAAGGAGAAAGAAGCTGAACTTTTAAACATATTGGTTTAACGGTTAGAATTTCATTAGAAACTTTAAATTTAAATGTGCTCGCATGGGAGCACTCTTATGATGGGTGTCCTCCTAGGAAGTTACACCAATGGGGCAATACCATGAGACCACTAGGGCTATGAGGGCAATATGTCGATAGGTGAGAGTTTGAGTTGTTACAAGCTAGTTCCATGTTTTTTTTTGTTCAATATTTTGGTCTCTTAACGTTTAAAATTTTATTAATGTTAATTTTTCAACTACAGTACTCCAATTATCAAAACAACTCTCCAAATCTTAGCAAGCACCTTATTTGGACCTAAAGCTTGACATTTATTTGTCCTTGGATAAACTAATATGGAGGAATTATAAAGGGCAAGGTGTTTAGCTTAAGCTAACATGGACAGAGTTTGTGCAAAAAAGTTTGGGTAAAAAAGAACTTCTGATGGAACATTCCAACAATAATTTTCTTGATTAAGAAAAAGGATTCATAATGTAGACTGTAAATTGTTAGGATATGGCTAATTTTGTTGATGATTAGAATTATAGTTTATATATATACCAATATTCTGATTTCCTTAAATTGATCAAGTTCTTATTAGATTATAAATTAGTGAAGATACTTTTTGATTTGAAACAAATTTTGTTGTTTGAGTTAACTCCGTATATTACTTAAAAAAAAATATTAAAGGATAGGTACTCCATTGGAAATATATTATATATGCATTATAAAAAATAAAAATTGAAATCACCTTTTTGCCACAGCCAGTGAAATGAATTGTATTTCTAATTTATGTCATTTGGAAGTGTAGCATTATTTTTTTATAAAACCAAGTTCATACAACCGGGTGCACGCTCGAAGGAAAAATTAGAAAAGTTGATCAAATGCTTAATTTGGGATTTTTGAAACAAGTGAAAATGCAGCTTATTTGTCTTTTCCACAGAGAACAATTTCTGATGGTGTCACCAGTGAGAATGAAAATGTTGACAGCAGAAATGTTCAAGGCATCGAAAAGCAGCCCTCTTTGAATGAGACTGTTCCTGTTCATACATCATCAAACTTGGTGTTTGGTTACCTCAATCTATTCTCTGATGGCGTTGTAAGTTCTGCATTTTGATTATATTATGCTTTTTCTCAGATGATGTTAAATTCGATGACTGGTGGTTCCATATAACAAACAGCCTTCTTGTTGTATAATACTACTAAAAGTTTTCGCTTTTTTGTTAATTTTGTAGCATAATTTTACCGATGGAATGGCCTTAGGAAGTGCATTTTTGCTTCATGGATCAGTTGGCGGTTGGTCTCGGACATTGTTTTTACTTGCACATGAGCTTCCCCAAGAGGTAGCATAGTTTCATTATGGCTGCGGTTAAATTTGGTATTTTCCATCTACAGTAGCAGTGTGGAATCTTGACTCTGCAGCACATAACAAATTAATATCACTATGCTTTTGTGTGCATAGGTAGGTGATTTTGGGATTTTGGTTCGCTCGGGATTCTCCGTCTCCAAAGCTCTTTTCTTTAATTTTCTGTCTGCTTTAGTTGCCCTGGCTGGAACTGCATTGGTTTGTTCCCTGTAACCAATTAAATTTGTGCCAATATTGCATGGGAGAAACCTGAAGCTAATACGTCTTGTTCTTATGCAGGCTTTGGTGCTTGGCAAGGACCCAGGACATTCTTCTTTGATAGAGGTGAGGGTCTCTCTATTTTTAGTGCTTGTTTTTTTATTTGCGCCAAAATGCAATCATCCAATGATTGGTTGAAGTTTTCAAGGTTATTAATGCACTTTGCTCTTTTCATAATGATTTTAATTTGCTTTGCTTTTCAAAAAATGTGAGCATTGAAAGTTTTGCTTATGTATTCAAGAATCATTATTTATATATTTGCAGATTAGTTTGTCTAGGTTTGTATGAGTAATGCTGACTAAAATTCAGAGCTAAAAATACAAAATAATGTCCCAACATTCTCGTGGTTTGAGAGTTGAGTTGGAATGCTGTGGAGGATGGGAAAAGGATATGCACGCTGCAAATTTAGAATATTATTTTTTCTTAAAATTAGGGATACGAACAGTGCAAACCAGATGTAATAATATTTTCCTATTAGGATCTTAGTTTATGAAGCCTATAGTTTAGATTGTTGATTGTAGATAAGTAGTCATCTTTTGGAATAGAATTGAAGGTTATAACTCGCATATTGCTGATAAATTTCAAATTGAGTGATTAGTGCTTGAATTCATCTGTTTTAATCTTAGCATTATATTTCGGTTGAGAGTTTGAGTTTCATTATTTAGGGATTCACTGCGGGGGGTTTCATCTATATAGCGGTTGCAGGAGTCCTCCCAGAAATGCATGATGGGAAAACAACAATTAGAAGCACAGCTATTCAGTTGACCTTTCTATTACTTGGAATGGCTATTGCCCTCTGCATCTCTCTTATAGAATGACCTTTTTGTTATATGTATGGTTGCTGAAACCTTGAATTTCTATGGGGTTTTGTAATTTTCATCTTTTTATATTTAATTGTTTATGTTCATTGTTGAATTGTCAATTTGAAGATTTGTATTTCATTGCACATTTAGTTGAAGGAGAATGCTTAGTGGCAATCATTATTTTTAAAAGCGAAAAAATGTGATTGAATCGGTGTTATAAAAAGGGCCAATTACATACATAGCACACAATTCTTGTGCATTTACATGCCACACCTCACTTTTTTATTTACACACGTAGCATTCAAATGTTTAATGTCATCTAAAAAATAGTATTATTATCAATTTTTAAGAGTGAAATACACATTTTCATGCATAATTTTGAAACATCAAAGTTATGTAAATATGAAAATTTAGATGTGAGATATGTAAATATACATAAGAATTGTGTGCTGCGTTTGTAAATTTCACTATTAAAAAGCAGTAAGATGCATGCTGTTCTTTTAAATCTGACTCTTGTTAATTGTTTGAATATTGTTTGATAAGTATTAAGAGTTTACATTTGTTTATTCCAAGCTTTAGCCTGTTTAGAGTAATGATTGATGATATTTCAATTTTGACTTTCAAAAGCAATACAATTTTATAACTATCCCTGAAGTTCACATTCATCATCGATGAGTTCTTTTGCACAACTGTTAGTCTAGAATGTGAGTTATTACGTCTTGTAGTTGGTGGCTGTACTCTTAGAATAATATAAACGAGTTCTTTCGTAATCATGATTATTTGTATTTTGTTTAGGTTTATTGTTATTTGCCATTACTATAGTATATAATTTTATGCTGTAAACTTTTTGATTCTACAATAAATTTGTGTAATTATTTTCATTTATATTGTGCTCTGCTAGATTATTTGTAAATATGGGTTGATTTGCATATAATTTTAATTTTAATGTTCTTTCTAAATAGATCTTGAATATTTGAGAACTGTATATATTTTGGTTGTGATTTAGGGTGGTTTCAGCTTGATCATATATATTATATGAAACACAATTTCTAACCATCACCTCAAACCTGGGTCAAGAAAGAGAAAATCCAAAATAGATAATAGAAAACCATGACATTTGCTTCATAAAGTGGCATGCACGATCTCGCTTTGAACGCATCACGTACAAGGATTTCATTAGCAAGCGAGCCCAGCTTCAGAAAAACACAAAAACTGAAAAAAAATAAAAAAAATAAAAAAAATAACTACTGGTAGGTATTGTAAATTCCGGAAGCAGAGCTATGCAAGATATCTAAGAAAAGAGACGTGCGAACATGCAAGCCACACAGAAATTTTATTATATCATAGCGATACAACAGCTAAAACATACAAAAATTTACAACAAAACACAATCAATCTATCGAATATTTAATCGCTTCTTCCATTAAAATCGCAAAGAAATAATTACAAGCAATAATGTACGCATCACCATCACGCCACTAATGAATAAGGACATCCACATCAATCAAGTTATCAATACACAATATAACAATCCATGTAATTCTAACCTAAATGCACAATATTAATATGCAAGCAAGCTATACATTATACTAAAAAAATACATTAAGTACATCACCTCAATAACAGGTTTAGTTGTCTAAAGAAAAAAATGTGTTGATCCTATCCATATCAATGCAATTGTACTAGATTTGTAACTGTAACAACAATAAATATAATAATAATAATAATAATAATAATAATAACAACAATAATGATGATGATGATGATGGCAAATCACAAACAAAAAAGAAAAGAAAAAAAAGAATAGCGGGCTAAGTTCATTTAACTTGTACAAGACTGGGCGATAGTGAACTGAGTAAGACTTAAGCTCAGCTGAAATAGGAGAGCATCATGGTCATCTCTCTGACACTTAGTATCGATGAATTAAGCATGGGATCTGGGAACATTGTGGGCTGGTCTTCTTCCAACGGCTCCATTGGATGCGCTAAAGGCTTGAACTCGGTGACACATTCAATCTCTTCACTCTCTTCCTTCAACACATCAGCATAATAATCATTTCCAACTTTATTTCTAATCAAACTTGTCCCCTCTTCCTCCTCTTCATCTTCCTCTTCATGTTCTCGGTTTTCCTCTTCCTAAATTTAATGCCAAACACAGTTAGGGAAGAGTCATAATCGCTGAAAAAAACTAGAGAAAATAAGATAGATAGAGAGAGAGAACCAGATGCAGAACCAAAGGAATAGTTGAGTAGGGTCTTCCCTTCATGTAGTCTGAGGAAATAGATCCCATTATTTTACTTCTTTTATTCTGCTTTTTCTTTCTTACGACTGTTGGAAGATTTTCTTTCTTGATTTCGCTTCTTCAGCTTATTCCTCATTGTGAAGAGAGCTGATTAATAAAAGCTGGATTTCTGCTTTCATGCCAAGCACTCAGGCTTCCATGTTCGCTTATTATCTTTTCATATTGATCTCTCTACATCAGAAGGAACTAATTTATTAATTTGGGTTCAACGAGGAAGGGACCTAGCGCCTACTTTTAAACGGGCGTGGGACACACTATGCTTCACGAGTTGACGGACCTCTGATTATAAAGAAATTATCATTTTTTAATGCGAAAATACATGAAAGGAAATATTTACTTCAAATAAAAATATATTTTATTGAAAAACTCAAAATTTTTTTAAACANTGTTCTCGGTTTTCCTCTTCCTAAATTTAATGCCAAACACAGTTAGGGAAGAGTCATAATCGCTGAAAAAAAAACAAGAGAAAGAGAGAGAGAGAGCGAGAGAGAGAGAGAGCCAGATGCAGAACCAAAGGAATAGTTGAGTAGGGTCTTCCCTTCATGTAGTCTGAGGAAATAGATCCCATTATTTTACTTCTTTTATTCTGCTTTTTCTTTCTTACGACTGTTGGAAGATTTTCTTTCTTGATTTCGCTTCTTCAGCTTATTCCTCATTGTGAAGAGAGCTGATTAATAAAAGCTGGATTTCTGCTTTCATGCCGAGCACTCAGGCTTCCATGTTCGCTTATTATCTATTCATATTGATCTCTCTATATCAGAAGGAACTAATTTATTAATTTGGGTTCAACGAGGAAGGGACTACTTTTAAACGGGCGTGGGACTCACTATGCTTCACGAGCTGACGGACCACTGATTATAAAGAAATTATCATTTTTTTAATGCAAAAATACATGAAACAAAATATTTACTTCAAATAAAAATATATTTTATTGAAAAACTCAAATTTTATTTAAACATAAATCATTACTTTTAAGTATAATTTTAATATTAAAAATGTGAATATATATATATATATATATATATATATATAAACATGCACGTACATCCACAAGATAAACTAGTAATACATATAATATTCAAATAGACGATGTTTGTACTTCATCATACCGAACGATTTCCTTACAATTTAAACTTTAATTGTGTCAACTTTGTTGATCATATTAAACCATTTGAAACAAAATGGAAAGCTCGAAATCCAATCTGCACATAATGTTCAATATTTATAAGGTTTTTTAAACCTTAAATCTCTTCCCTATGGCTAAACGTTTACTGTAAAGTTGCTACTTAGGTTCTCATATGACTTATAGTTTTATCATAAATGATAATAATTTAAAAAATTATAAAAAAATCAAATAAATTTGTGAAACTTAGATTATATTGAGGCATCAGATCCAAATTCAAACTTTTTTAAGCCGTGGGTTTACCTTTATTGCCCACATAGGAAGGCCGAATTTAGATCAAGCATTTTAATTTTAGACTCTCATTTTACTTGGTAACTCTTAGCTAAATCTCAATTAACATCACTTGTAGCTTCTAAATCCGGGGAAAAAAAAATAAAGTAAACCTTATTTAAGCTCCATGCCAAATTGAACCCAAACATGAATTTTTTGAGGCTTGCAAAAATTGGTAAGGCTACTACGATATGTTGACAAATACAAATGAGCAAGTTCCATAACATGAGAAAGGTATGTGTGTGTGTGTGTTACCAACATATGGGGTGCAGGGTACAGTCGGCCTAGTTCNATCACTTGATATCTCACTTAAGGATTATATAGGTAAAGACCTTTTGGGGGCAACTTGACTTAATTAAGGAATCTAAAAAATTTGATTTTCAAAATGGGCTTGTAGTGTTTTGAAAGATTTTAAATTAATTATAAGTTATTTTCTAAAACCTCATTATACAAAATTTTGATTAAGCCTAGTTCACTACTAATCCCTTAAGGTTTAATTGGTAGATTTGCAAAAAAAGATTTTTTAAAATTTATATTCTTAATCCTTATCATGAATTGTAAATCATCTCAAAACCATTAGTTGGGGGTTAAAATCAGTGAGTCATGATCTTCTAAAATCAAACCCCTCACCTTATCTTCCTATTTAATTATTCTTCCAAATTTCATTAATTTGAAAATTATATATTTATCTTTTATGAAATTCAAAGTGAGGTTGGTGTCTGCCACTTATCCCTTTTATGTTTCAATCATAAATACATACTATTTTAAGATCACTTATTACCCATTTACCCTCTTAGTTAGACTTAAAATATTAATTAAGCTTTAAATTCCAAAATTATACTTTTGCCCTGAAGACCTTCATACCCTATAATTCATTAAATTAGACTTAAATGACTTAAAAATTTTATGTTACCTCAATCATGGGTTAATTAAAACATCAGAGGAGAAAATGTGATTTTCCCAAGTTTATTTAATTTTTATAATTATTTTTAATGCAAAAATAGATATTTTTAATGAAAATTTAATAACTCTACCAAAGTAAGACTTTTATTCTTAAGAAAGTTATTGTAAGTTAATCTAGGTCAGAGGACCACTTGGACAAATTTTCATGATTTTTAAAGATTTAATTTAATTATTAAAATTATTTGTTTGTTTTGAGTATTAATTAAATATAAAATAATATTTAGATGGAAAATTAATTTTTATATTTTTATTAAATCCCTCTGAGTCCAAGAAACCCAAATAAACAAATTTCATATTTTTTGACTTATATTTTAATTATTATAATAATTTTAGTGAAAAAATTAGGAAAAATCCATTTTTAAGCCTTTTAAAATTAATATCTTGACTTAGAAAATTGGAAAAATTATTTTAATTAGGTCCAAGTGATGAGGAAGCTAAATGTGACATTTTAGTGTGTTTTTATAACTTTGCAATTTTTATGATTTTTTAATTAATTTTTAATTATTTAAAAGCTTAAAATTAGCTCAAAAAATGAAGTGTTTATTTTTATTTAAATTTCATTTTTCATAGGTTCCTCTGATTATAAGGAGCTCCAAAAACCAACTTCGTAATTTTTTGAATTGTATTTTAATTATTATAATTATTTTAATGTCAAAAATGCCATTTCACTTAATTAATCTCTTTAAGTGACCAAATTAAATTCAATTGACTTGAAATTTTTATGGGGAGCTCACCTGATATTATGTTACAGTGGAGAATGATTTTTGTGCCATTTAAATTTATATTTACTCCAAATTAATTTTATTTCATTTTTTAGGGTTGGTGATAATTAGGATTATTTTTAATTAATTAAATCAAGTTTATATTTTTTCTAGGGTCCTCTGACCACAATGAACCTACCAAAATAGGTTTTGTATTTTTTTTATGAGTATTTTAATTATTATAATTTTTAAACCAAAATAGGGACCATTAACTTGAAAAATAGTTATCTATGCCTAGAGATCTCCCCTAACCTTGGAAAAATCATGAAAAGAATCCTAATAATATGTGGAATAAAAGTCCCAAAGATCAAGTCATGGTGAAATATCTATGCAAATAGAGAATTAAAATAAGGAAAACACCATTTAATTAATTAAAAATAATATATGCATCAAATAAATTTGAAAGTAATTTCACATTGTTTTCCTCTCTTCGCTAAGCAACAAAATATTTTTATTTTATTTTTATGATTTTTCTACTCAAAGTTATGGATATTTGAAGTTATGGGAATTAAATAAATAGAAAAAAGCTCCTAATTTCCCACTTATCCGTGTCATCCTCGTACGCGTCGAATAGACACATGTCACCGCAGAACTGGGCGCTGCCATCCGTGTCATCCCGCTCTTTTCAAACTGCGGCTCCGTTCAGCGCGATCAGTACCATCCAAGCAATACACGGAAGATCGGACGACGCGTGGTCATCGTCCCCAATGAAGCCAACCCGAGAATTGTCCATTTTCAAACGCTAATATCTCACTCAATTCTTAGCCAAATCAAGTGCAACTTTTTTTTTAATTACTCATCTTGACTAGAGAACATATATATACGGTTGATCGACCCTTAAATCAATTATATGAGAATGGAGAGTGAAATGAAGCTCAGTTTAGGGTTAACTTGCAATACCTTGGTCCAAGAGTGGAAGCCTCGATTGGATGCTTGTGGAAGCTTCATGGGAGTCCCAAGAGCATAGGGATGGAGCCTCAAGTCGTGGTGAATCGACTAGATATGATTTCTACCAAGGTCGAATTAGGGGGTTGATCAAAGTCCACCTTAGGGTGCTCTGTTGATGGGGCTTCTGTGGGAAATCTTCTTCTCTTGCTGTGGGGATAGAGTGGGTGCAATTAATTTGAATTTGGTGGAGGTTTGAGGGATGTCATGTTACTGCCTAGGGATTGAGCTCCAAAATTGAGCTCGAGCAGTGGATTTGAGTGGTTAAGGATGCTTGGGTTAAGCTCAAGAGGTCTTAAGGAAGCTTTGGAAGCAATTTAGTAGAGTCTCCCCAAGGAATTTCAAACTCTCCCCCTTTGTCCATGGAGGGGGGGGGTTTAAATAGATGGGTTTGGAGAGGCCACCGAAGGCAATTAGTGGGTGTCCTAGGTTGCTTATGTGGATGCCAACAAGGTGCAAAAATCCAATTGGGATGAGACAGCTTGGACGGGTTTAATTTTGAGCTTTGGCCTAGTTTGTGCTTTTAAAATTGGGTTTTCCGGCCACCAAGGTGGCTGGCTGGCCAGGGAGGGGTCACCATCCCACTCAGGGAGATCAGGACTTGGTCTTGGTGAAGTCAATTGGGGTTGGGCATGTGTAAATGTATGAGATTTAAATAATATGGGAAAAGGGTAATTTTGGGCTAAATTGGGTCAAGACATGGCTTGGGTTGGGTTCAACCACCAAGGTTGGTCTTGGGCTGAAGAGGATCAGATGGGTCAGCTAAAGTGGTGTGGAGAAGTCCCCATCCAAAGGGATTTGGTTAATCATGGGTTTAATTGATTCATAAAAAGGGTTAAAAACCTTTTTAAAGAAGCTTAAAAGTGGCTTGGCCTCTTTCCACTAATAGCTTGGTGACGTGGCAAGGCTCACATGGCTTACCTATGGCTTGGGAGTGGCTTCATGGCTTGCATGTGGCTTGGCTAATTTTCATGAGAAGGGATTTTTGGAATTTTGAAATATTTTGGTGGAATTTGGCATAATTCTTGATTTGAAAGAATTTGATCATGAATTTAAAGCTTTATAAATGATTTTAATTGAATGAATGATGAGGAGAAAGAATTGCCATGTGGGCTTTGGACTTGAGCTTTTGAATTAAGTGTAGTGGGCTTGGGATTTTGAATTTGAAATTAAATTTAGGCTAAAATTTTGGCTAATTGAATGTTCAGTTTGGTGTAGGAATATGTCATGAGGGATTTGACAAAGTTTCAAGTGATTTTGAATTGAATTGGCGGGCCAATTTGGTGGATTTAGGCATATGGTCAAAATTGGGCCTTTTTTATTTGAATAAAATTGAGCTTGCAGTTGGATCAAATTGGGCTTGAATTTTATTTATAATAGAATTAGGGATGCTGAATTATGGTTTAGAATTGAAATTGGGCAAAATTAGGGTCAATTGGGCCAAGATTGAAGTTAATTTGGGTACATTTGGGTCTTTAAAGGGCAAATTGGGGCTTTGGTCAAATTGGGTAAAATTGATCAAATCTAGTCAAATTGATGGTAAAAAATTGAAATTGTGAATATTTGGAATTATTTTGCAGTTTTTGGGAATTTTGTGAATTTTTAGGTCTTGAAGGGCATTTTGGTAATTTTGGCAATTTTAAGGGGTATTTTAGAAATTTGGTAAATTTTGGTCAATTTAAGTAGTGGTGAGGGGTTTGAGATGATTTTTGGATAAATTTGGGTATTTTGGGTAAATTTAGGATTTTAGGCAAAAATTAGGGTTGTAGGGGTATTTTGGTACTTTGGGGATTTTGGGCCAAAATGAGCCAACAAGCCATGAACCAATACCAAACCAATAAGAGCCATGTGAAGAATCATTTTGAATGCTCAATATGTTGGTTCTAACCATCTTAGCCAAAGACTAGGGGTATATGGTCATCCATATGAGCTCTCCAAAATAAGTGAGGAGACCAATCTAAGGGGTCCTAGGGTTCAGGGTAAGTGAAAAAGTGTAGTGTATGCAAGTTAGCCCCACCAAAATCAGAACACTCAGGGCTAGTCCTAAGGTCTGACCATTCTATGGGGGACTCCCCTTGAGCTCCTCCATACCGACCCCACCTACTAAGTGCTAGAGGTTATGACCAATATGTGGAACTTCAAGTTGAGCAAAGAAGGGTTTAAAATTTCTATTGGTGAGGGTCCCTTTTCTAGTCCTCTAGGAATAGTCAACAGGAAAATCCTATGGCTAGACCCTAAGCTACTAAAGAGGAAAAACTAGACCTCAACCAAAAATGAGGTCAACAAATTTATGTGTTTTCTCTACTAGTGTTTGGAATATAATAACCTAATTTTTCTTAGGTTTTTCCTATGATTGTGCGACTAGTTAGGTCTGGATTTCTTTAGGCTCTTAGAATGTGAGATTTTCTACCTAACATTAAACTTAACATTTTTTTTTTGAAAGTTAAACTCTTAACCATAAAATAAAATAATATACTCAAGACTTTAAAAAATTACATTTATACCCAATAGTGTTGCATCAACAAGCATATAATAACTAAGCATCTTAAATAAAATTTAAGTAGCAACCTAATAATTAAGGGAATCAAATACACATGAAAACATTAGATTGTATTTTTCTCTCATATTTTTTGGGCTTTCAACTATTGCACAAAAAGGGGGGATCCAACTTTTGAGAATCATCGCCCTTATGGGATGAATCTGCCTTTCATACCTGACTTAGCCTTATAATTTTTCTAGCATGCATCATATAAGAGCAACATAATCCTTTCACAGTAGCTTGCACTATAAGTTAGAGTCTCACTTATAAAAAATAAAATTAAAGAAATATTCCTTGATCGATTGCTTCTAATTGATCAAGTATATCATCATTATTGTTTGCTCAGTCGACTCGACATTTTCTTGTATTAATAATTAGATTTTAAATTTTAAAATGATAATATTTAAGTGAGTGGAGAACACACATCTACCCAGGCCACTTGATCTTAAAATTGAGTTATAAGTCACAATGTAATCTTCTAAATAACAACCTGCCACTTTTAATGTGCATGTGAACATCATGATTTAAAAGTGCAGGAGGTGTTAGCTAGTAACCTTTTCCAGAAGGGTTGTAAGTCTAGCCAACTCAAGTTGGGTCTCATCCCTTGATAAGAATGCGACACCTAAGTCTCAACTTTTTTAGTTAGGCTCGAGTCCTTACTTTATTGATAAAACTCACATTAATTTAAGTTCCGAGTTTACCCTATTTGCCTTCCCGTGAGATTAATTTATCTTAGGATTTTGGTGGCTCATTCTGCTGAATATAAGTCCTAACTTCTAAAAAATAATCAACACAAATAAAATCATCATTTCAATTTCAAAATTATAAAGTATAACCAAAGGATAGACTAGAGTAACAATTAAACCTCTCAATATATGGTGCTCCGTATTTTTCATCCATTAAAATTCAATAATAACTATTTCAAATTTGAGTAATTTTCTTTTCAAACTCAGAACAACACCCTTTATATCTACCATCGTAGTATGCATAAATGATTAACTGTTTTTTATATTTTTTTTATGAAATACTATTTCCTAAGACATAATTAAAGGGGCTTGCTTCTTTAAGGATATCATATCTCATAATTAAAATAAATCTTGTCCCTTTTGTACAGAAAAAAAAAACTTTCAATTTGCAACATCACAGAGTAGTCAAATAATTACTTAAGGATTGGATCAGTTATATGGTAGAAATTTCATCATAATAAGTGATATAATATTATTTAATGTCGTATGCAATCGCAAGTAAGAATTTTTAAAACTTCTATGTGTAGTCCCCATAATGCAAACACAAAAATATAAAAATGACTAACCTGAGAAAGCTTTTAAATCATCTCACTCATAATATACACCATAATGTGATAACATAATGAAATTATTATATCTTTTAGTGGCTTAGTGTCATGTACTTTATTTAAACATAACCAAACCCTTTTATTATATCATATTGAAAACATCATGCCAATTGTCTATGGACACACCCAAGATTATAAGGAATATCAACTCTAATTAGACATAATATTTATTTGTGCATATCCACTTAATAGCAAGTTAGGCACAATATAATATGATTTGATCCATTTAACCAAAGAATAATTTAAGGCTTGTTTGAGTTTTTTTATATTCATTTATCTTCTTTCTTTTGCTTTTATTTTCAAAATATATTTATTTAGTGCATTTTTATATGCTTTTATTTTATTTTTAAATAAAAGAACTTATTTTTAAAAATACTCAAAACACACAGAAAGTTTATATTCATAAATATATATTTTAAAAAACAAACCACATTATACCATACTAAATACATTTTATTTTATGTAATATGATAAATAAAATAAATTAAATATAAATAAATAAAATAAACAAAAATAAAAATTGATCCCAAATGGCCCCTTAAGTTTTTGTTGACTCCAAACCAGATAAAATAATCTTCTATCACTTAATTATACTAATTAAATAGGCAAGAGGAAGTCTCCCCACCCAGTGGTAAGGTAACTTATTCAGTTGCTAAATGAGCCAACTATGCACCCACCAAATAATGTCATCCATTTGTTTGATAAGAAATATTACATAAAAATCCAAAATATTGACATAAAGTAGAGAAAACTGAAAAGAGTCAAAGAGGTAACTTTATTAAGAACAACCATCTTAGCCAAACATTACCTATTGAAACCTAAGCTAGTGAGTTAACTACTAGTTTGCTAAAGGAGTTTCTCTTTTCTGGGGCTATATAATTAGTCATCACCTTTAATGGTGAAGGATAGTTTTTTGTTAGTACTTACGAGTATTATTTTTGGTGGTGCTCCTTGTTTAAGGGTTTTGTCTTATCCACTATTCCATTTGCCTTCTAGAAATTTGACCCCGAACCACATGGCAAATTCTACCATCCTCATTTTCATTTTTTTTAGAAAGGCTAAGGAATCAAATTTTTGGAGCCTAAAAACACCAGCATGAAATAAATTATAGATAAGGAGTTTTCATTAAAAGACTAGAACATTGAAACCATATGAGTGCCTTGCAAAAATTCTAGTGCATATGTTTTGGTCACACCACCTATATTGAAGACATTATAAAATTTTCACCATAGGAAGGGAGCCAAGTAGAGTTTTCTCTCATATATATATATATATATATATATAAATATATATATATGAAATTGATTTCATCTCTATATTTAGGATTTATTTTTGTTTATTATATGAGAGAAGATTAAATACCTTATTTTCCTTTCATTCTCATTATTTCATCCTTAACATTAAGAAAAATAAGGTAATTAAAAGGCCTTTTCTAACATGGTATTGATAGCTTTGGTAGCCCTTACTCATGCAAAAACTAAAAAAAATTAACTTTTCTAAAGGGATTAATGAATAAAAAATTAAATACCCATCACTAATGTCGTCAATGTCCAGGTTTAAATAAATTAAAGAGCATATGAGTGGTAAGAAAACTCAATATATATAGATGACAAATACTATATGTGGGTTCATTAACCCACTCTTATGATACGAAATAAAATGTTGTATTGAGCCCTAAATCGATCATCAAGCTAGTCAGACTAAGTCCAAACAATAAGAGAAAAAAAGATGACATGACTAACCAAACAATGCATGATGAATAAATTGAATGTTTTTTTTAGGATCATTGAAATTATCACAGGTAAGCTCTTCCGAAATTAAAGATAATTAATTATATAAGTGCATCTTGTTAGGCAATATTCTAGTTAGTTATGAAAAAGACAATGATCTTATGATGAGTTATTCATTTTCAATTTTTTCTTACATAAAAATAGATTAGAGAATTTGAAAAAATATATAACAAAAAAATATTGATTTTTATGATATGTCCACATGTTTTTAGGTTAGCATTTCACCTTAATTCTTGAGCTTGGTTTATCTCAAAACAACTCTTCTCATATCCACCTTTTGACTTAATCTAATTTATTAACACAAAATCCCTTCCATATGATTGAAATAAATGTGCTTCCATCCAACACTAAAAAATTATAAACATTCATTTACATGAATGTATTTGAATTGAAATGCATATAGACATATGTCAAGATCCTATCACAATAATTTTCATATAGTGTACCACATAAAAGGTCATAATAATGCTAGACACATTCATACCTAATCAAGAAATGAGTTATATTGGAGCCATTCCTTTAATTTAATACATAGTATATTCTCTATGATATAAAATGGATCTAGAAAAAGAAACGTAGAAAAGAGAAAAAAAGAGAAGAAAAAATAAGAGCACCTAAAAAAGAAAATAAGATATAAGAATTCTTCTTGCATTACATACTCATCCTTGTATTGGTCTTCTTTCTAAACTTACATAGAGACATTTCAAGAGTTTTTTACTTGCTCTATTTCTATATAATAAATAAATAAATAAATAAACAATAATTGTCTAGAATATATCTATTTAAAATAACTTGTTATTGTTTGATAATTTTCGTAATAACTTTCCCTCATATTTTACTTTGATTTAAGTCATGGTAGCTCCAATATTTTATTAATAAATTTACTCATAAATTTTATTTAGCACTCTTTCTGTCTAGCATGCTACTTCAGTCGTCATACATAAGATAAAAAAATTATTCTTCTATTACATTGAAACTAATGTTCACAAATGTATTAAATATTTTTTTCATTATGCTCATCTAAAATCTATTATTAATGAAGTAATGTTTAACTAAAATTTTTAACATTTTGACGTACTTCCTTGAACCCACTCAGATAATATGGCTTTATAGATGTATAAGTCAAGCCTCTTAAGTTTGAAATAACTTATTATGATTCATTTTATTTCACTTATTAAATCTATATATTTCCTTTAAAAATACTTATGCATCTCAAGAAAAAATTTATTTATCTTAGAAGTCCCGATTCATATAACAAAAAACTCTCTTTTAGCAAGCCTTGTCATCTCACTAAGATAGTTTAGAAAAGACTAAATTGTTCAAACATCGCTTATTTTCATATTGTGAGTAACATCTAATTATTTTCAAACACTTTTGGCAAGATAAATATCCATCTATTTCAAACATCAAAGCATGTGTGCCATTTTAATATCCAAGTAACCCAATAAAAGATATAAATAAAAAAGATTGTTATTTAATAAAATTAAAAGAAGCTACATCTGATTTTATTTTCTTATGAGGGGAATTTTATGTTTCTTCATAAGATATTTTTAAGCAACGTCTTCAATTATGTGGATAATTATTTAACTAAAAGTTCTTGAAAGAAATTATCACTCTACTTAAACATGTAATTGTACCATAATTAATCATAATGTAGTTTTTTTTCATTCATACTATTATCTTCCAAAGTTTATTTTCTTCCCTTATATCTCATCCTCTCTCTAAAGGTTTTCCCTTAATTCTGTACAATGGTATAATTTTTTGCATTCACAATATCCTAAAGTAGATCATATCCTCTTTAATTTTGTTTGGATCAAGATGAAGATTTTAATGGACGGGGATAACCCATTTTTAAGAATATGATAATATGTTTATAAAGAATAAAGTGGTTAAAACACTACAAGTGTGAGCATAGTTCACATAAATTAAATTTGCTAATGCAGTCCTAGGGACTAATGATATGAGGGTTCAATCATAGAGTGGGATGTTATATCAAATACCCTTATGGTTTCATGAACATTTTTTTATGAATATAAATCCTTATATAAATTATTTAAGTATTTTTAAAATTATTTTATTTGAAGTAAATTTTAATAAATACAAAAATATGTTAAAAAGTGTCACAATATGCTAAGGACTTATGATCTTCATCCATGAATGGATTAGCCTTAAAGTAGCTTATGATCACTTGATCAATGCTTTGATGAGTATTATAAATATTTAGCACTCTTAACTAATTAAAAATATTAAAAATTATTAATAATGTTGAAAGTTACTTGGGTAGGTTAACCACCTAACATAACAAGAAGAATAATGTCTAGGTGTTCTTAATCTATTGTAGACACTTAGAACAAAATTTAAAATACTTATTTATTTTTTAAATTTAAATATTTATCAAAATTTGGAGAAAACATAACGTGAAAGATAATTAAAAACCTTTCGAATTATCAATAGAGTTTTAAAGTTATCTAAATAATAGTAAAAATAATTTAGATTGTTTAGACAAATAACGAGTGAGTTATGAATTTTACATGGTCTAATGAAAACTCATAAATTATGTAAATTTTATAAAATACGTATTTCTTTCCTTATAATACTTAGTATATGTTACAAATTTTATAACAAATACTCAAATATTCCTTCTTCTCAAATGATTATTTCACTCAATTAAGAAGAAAATGAAATTTCTAAGGACTTCTAAAGTCTTAATTCCTAAGAATTAAATAATTAATATATAGTTTACACTTGCCATCAATATGAAAGTATATTAATTATCCACTCCAAGCAGCNCCCGGCTTAGGTACACACTTTGCTTGTCTTTTAACGCCGACGTTGCGCGCCTCCACCATCGTCTCGTTGACGACGCCATTACGGCGCTCAACCTTATTTAAGCGTTTTTGTGTCTAATCTGTATGGTTTTGGGATTCAGAGGGCGAATGAGGGGAAGAAGCGGGGAGAGAGCGCAGGGACGGTCGGGCGGCTGGAGGAGTCCGCGTTAATTTCTCTTCCTTGGTTATGGTCCGTTTACTAATTCAGGGCATGTTACACGACGGTTTATCTACACGAATAAATAAGCGCCTGGGGCTTATATGGAGACATTTTGCTGTTCTTGTCATAAGAAGATAAATCTTAATTAGATTAGTGGAATTTGTGTGATAGTAGGGGCTTTATTATCAAGTCGCCGTCTCGAACTTATCTTGATGTTATTGTCAAAACTTCTAAGCTTAATATTGTGGATTATACTATTATTTTTGATAAATTTCATAAATAATTGGGAGGGATGGAAGCACAAAGTTTTATCTTTTGACCAATCATTTTTCAATTAATTACTTTTATATTATTATTGATAAACTTCATAAATATTTTGCGGGATGGAAGCCGAAGGTTTTATCTTAGACCGATCGTTTTTAAATTAATTAATTATATCATGAGAAGCTATTTTTATTATTATATTTTAACTCTAGTTCTTTATTAGCTAATTGGTGTATTAATGCATAAGGAATTAGAAGATGCATTTTATTTCAAATTAATAACAATAGCAATCTTCTTGTTTAATAAAATCATTGGCTTAAAGGTTTTTCTTTATGTGAGGCATTTTGGCAACTCGATTTTTAATTGATTTCACTTCCCTAATTTTATTAAGGTTAAAGATGCTTTAATTAATGCCACTTAATATTTTCATAGGATTGGGATGTGCTTGCTCATCGTTTACATCTTTTTTGTATCATACATGTGGCTGATGAGAGTACTAATTATTTTTTGAAAGGGAAAGATTTCTATTCTAATAAAATTTTTTACCAGTTTATATATGAAAATCTGTTTATTAGAGATTGGAATAGATTGATTTGGTATAAAGAGTACTCTATGCATTTGACTTTAAATTCTTGAAGAGTTGTTAATGACAACCTTAAGACTAATGACATTCTAAATTCTAGAGGCATAAATGCTAATCTTAACCTTGTTTTATGTCTTAATAGTTTTGAGACTAATAATCATTTGTTTTTTAAGTGTTCTCTCTCATAATTTGTTGAAGAGTTTGCTCCTAAGGTTGGTTTTTTTTATTTGCTTGTCATTTTACAATTTTTTTTATTATTTTGAAAGCAATAATAAAATTTGTAAGAGATTATTCTTTTTTAGATGTTAAATCTATTGTTTATCGGATCTAGTTTGAGAAGAATAGTAGAAATTTCAAAGAAATTTAATAGTTTTGTTGAGATTTTTGTTAGAAATATTCATCAACATATGAAAATGAAGTACAAAAATGGAATTTTAAGAATGGTGTTGCCAACTTTATTAGAAATTTTTATAATTTGTAATTTGAATTGATACTGCAGATACTTCACTTGTTAGTTGGTGTTTTTGCTATGATGTGCCCTCCCTTTGCTATGGGTTTCAATCGTCTCTGGAATTTTCATATTATCTTATTTTTATTTTTAGTCGTCTTTCATTTGCTTCTTTTAAGATGATGGAAGTATTTGGCTTTAAGTTTCAACCATTTAAGAAACATTTCATCTAGGTTATTACTGTTTATTTGACGCTTTAATATTTTTGGAGTCTTGGATGGAGATTCTAGCTTAATTGTTGAGTTTTTCTTGAGCTTCTCCATTTCTATTCTTATTTCCTTTTTTGTTGGTTGTTTTGATTTAATGTTTAGGCTTTCTTTTTCCTTTTTTTTTTGTTTTTAAGCTGGCTCAGTTTTGTTTGATGTTATGTTGTTGATTGTTTTGTTTAGCTTTTAGACTTCACAAGTTTGAGTTTCATGTTTTTGGTGAAGTTTTGTTGTAATCTTTCTGTCTATCCTTTTATACAATCATTTGAAGTCTTTGTTTGGAATTTATGGTTGTTGTTGTTGTTGTTCATTCTTTGTTCTCCCATGATAATGCGGATTTCAATATTAGGACTTTACTGTGTTTTCTCCTACTTGTTTCTACTTTCACTTATAGAATTTGCTAACAATTTTGTTTAGCTAATCTTTATTGAATATTTGGAGATTTAAAATGGATACAACTACTATCAGCTAGAGTCTTTATTTGAAATTGGCGTGATCATGTTGTTTAAAAGTTTTAGATTTTTTTGTGTTTTCTCCCTCAGATAACTTTGTTTGGAAACTTTTTTTTAGTACTTTGAAGACTTTGAATAATTTATTTTGGAGCAATTGTTTTGGTTTTTATTTTTAGATGACTGTTTTTAGGATTCTTATTATTTTTTCTTAATTGAGCCGTATAGGACATTTTTTATCTTTGTTTTGTTTCACTAAATGATTGGCATGACCCTCAAATTCTTAAAAAAAGGATCATTGACCCAAAATTTCATTGCTTCTATTTGGTGGCCTTGGTTCATGGTGAAGTTGAAATTTAAAATACATTAATAATTAAATTTTCAAATTATACATCAATCAAAATAAAAGTATATAATTCAACGGGAAAAAAATTATTTCATAATATCCTATTACAAATTACATTAATTTAAGCTTGAAAAAAATAATTTCTTTTGAGATTTTGTACTACAAATGCTTATATATTGTTGAATCTCAAAATTTATGTGAGCTCATACAATCTAGGTAAGACCCATAGAGGAAGAAAATAGCTATGGTGGCACATTTCCTTAATAAATAAGAAGGGAAGAGAGAGAGAGAGAGAGAGAGAGAGAGAGAGAGAGAGAGAGAGAGAGNAGAGAGAGAGAGAGAGAGAGAGAGAGAGAGAGAGAGAGAGAGAGAGAGAGACATTGGTTCGTCCTCCCCTTTTTAAAGGTAGTAGATCATATCTATTTAGAGAGCTCAAGATGATCTCTCTTAATCTGATAGCTAGAATCAGGTAGTAGGAACCTCACAACAAGATTTTGAGGATTTGGGCTATCAAAGCACCTTAGGTTAGTTAGAATCTTCTTCAGTCCATAATGAATTTATTTGTATACTAATTTAATTCGATAATTTTGTCATTTTGAAAAAATTGCGAGAAAAATAAGAGAATGAAAGTACAACCATAATCCATTACTTTTTTGTACTTAATAATGTTTTATGGATATGAAAAAAAACGATAAATTATGTTTTGTGATGTATTTTTCCTCCTTGATGTATTACGCTTCTTGAAGGAATTTCACAATCTAGGATTGTAATTTTTATGCTCATGTGGTTTTTAACTTCTTTCTTGCAATTTGAAGATACACATCGGTTATGATTACAACTCAACCAAAGAAGAATTGTAATTGTTCGGATAGAGTAGGAGTTGTTGCTCTCTTATAGGGAGTAGTAACTTGCACCTCTTGACTTTACTTAGGTCGAGATCTCTTGATCTTCAATCCCTAAGTCAATTAACTAATCTCTTTGTACTGATGAGTTATGCTTCCCAAAGATGCTATCCATTGATGTTTGACATTTAGGCCAGGTGTGCTTTCCAAAGATGCGGGGAAAAGATGCACTTCCCCGGTGTTTAGCAATTATGCTATGTGAGTAAGAAAAGCCAAAGGAATTGCTCCTTATGAAATGAATGGAGTGTCAAAAGGAATGAGTTCTCTCAAAATGTAGGTTTTGTCATTCGATAATCATGATTATATTGTATGATTAAAAAATGTATTGGAAATTTAGAATCAAGAGGAAAAAGTATTAAAAACTCCATGCGCCAGTAGCGTTGAATAATTCCACATTTTTTTGGAACTTCTTGTATCAAAGATTAATCTTCGTGAGGCTAGGGATGGGCCTCTGATTCTCGAAATTGTTGTGAAGCAATCGAACAATCATGCGAGTATACATAGCAATCAATTAATATACAGATAAAAAATCCACATATCGATTCCACACGAAAAGCTATCAAATTTCTTGCAAACGAAGTTATAATTTACTAAACTTTTGAAGTTAGTTTGAAGTGTTAGATGTGCAAATGTAAGAATTTCTAAAAGTATAAATGACAGAAAGCTAAACTAAATTTTATGAAAGTTTTTCAGAGATGAAAGTTTCCTAGTCCTGTAACAAACTCAATGTTTTTCCTATGAAACATCACGTTATTGTTGACAACCAAGGACAAGTCCTGCTTAGCATATGTCTAGGTCATAAGAAGTGTTGAAAATCATATTACTGTTAGGGAGGCTCAACCATGCAGTGTTTCCCAGGAATCCGTTAGTCATCTATCTAGGTTGCAATTTCCTAATAAAATGTTTCTTTCACTAGGTTAAATTGTGTTATCCTACTTGTTCCTCAAGGTGACAATTAGAAGTCCTAGATCACAAGGTATTCTAACATTTTATCAAGTAAGATTAATAGTAAATTATGGCAAAAAGGTTAGCATATCGACATATAAAATCCAAGCATAGAGAAGACGTTTAAGGAATGAGATCCATAGGATAAAACAATGAGAAAATCACTTATCTTACATCACAAAAATACAAACATGAGATTAATTTTGATACATGAGAAAAGAAAGCACAAAAATAGATATTACAAGAATTAAAAAAAAAATGCAAAAAGTATAAAAAATTTAAACTTGAGCCGATCAATGTTTACATTATATTGTGATCCTCTTCGTTCAATACAAGCCTTTCGTACATCTCCCTCATGTAAATGAACTAAATCTCTTCTTAGAATCTCTCCAAACTCTCAACAGAAAAATATGAAAAGAGATAAATACTGGAAAAACTATCTTAGTTGAACCATAGGGCGAAACTCTAATCCCCACAAACTTTCTTAACCTTATAGGCAAAGTCTTAAAGTTCAAAAGTGAATTTTAGGTCTTCATCTCCTTATATAAATTAGGCCTTCAAAACTCTCTTCAAACATACCAAATTTGTCAAAATGCATCTGGACAGACACTGACGAAGCTATGCAAGACCAACGTAGTTACATTGTGCCTGACATAGGTATGACAGAAGCCAGCTTAATTATGCTAATCTAATAGAGGATATGGCGTAATTATGCCAGGGGTCAGCATAATTAAATCGGTTCTTTAAAATTTATAATTTCATGTTTTGGTTTTGTGAAACTCGCTCGACACCTATAATTTATAAAAGACGATATATTTACCCTTCAAAATCGTAAAATTATGATAAATAAGAAACAAAGCGGGAGAATTTAGTCAGAAAAAAAACATAACAAATTTTAGCATATTAATTCCCTCAAACTTTTCCTTTAAGTAATCTCAAATCTAAACCGAGACTAAGTAGAATTATGAATTTTACATGGTCTAATGAAAACTCATAAATTATGTAAATTTTAGAAAATACGTATTTCTTTCCTAATAATACTTAGTTTATGTTACAAATTTTATAACAAATACTCAAATATCCCTTCTTCTCAAATGATTATTTCACTCAATTCAGAAGAAAATGAAATATCTAAGGACTTCTAAAGTTTTAATTCCTAAGAATTAAATAATTAATATATAGTTTACACTTGTCATCAATTTGAAAATAAATTAATTATCCACTCCAAGCAGTGCATCACAAAATAATTACAACTAAGCTTACTTTCAAGACATGATTTAATCATCAACAAAATTATGACATTGAATCCAATCATGTGAGAATTGATGGTAAAGTTTTTCATCTCTTATTTGTAGCCCTTAAGTTGAGGTATTTATCCAATATTATAACCCTTGTTCTTTATGAATCTATGGTAAATTTTTAATATTAAGAATCCATTGTTGGTAAGACCAAGATGAAAATGAACATACGTGAAGAGGGCATACTATAGTTTTTGCATCAATGAATAACCAAATAAACTGAATAAAACTTGTGTTTGAAGGAATTACCTAGATAAATTAATATTGTGCTTGAGTTATCCCCTACTAATAAAACGTCCATGTCAAAGGGATAAAGATGAGTTATGAAGCTTGAAAACTTATTCTCTTTTGATCATTATGATGACTGTCACTTTTTTTGTTTATCAAAGATTTATTAAATTCAATAATAGATAGACATTAAGGATGTTAGGGGTGAGACACTTGTGCCTTAATGGGAGTCAAAAGTAAGTGTGTATGATTGTGTGAGGGCCTTATGAGTTCATACAAAAAGTTTGAATAACTTTTTTTCATTATATTTCTTAGATTGGTTATAATGGCTGAGGATAATCTCTAAGAGTGTCTAAAGAGTTCAAAGAGAGTATTTGGGTAGAATATAGGGCATAATATGGGCAGCCCAAAGCAATCTCCTTGACTATTTAGGGCCATCTTTTTTATAAGCACGAGTTGGTCCCAAAAGGGGTGCCAATTTGTCTAGATTGGTAAGGGTGAATTAGTTAAGGCTTATGATAGTGGGGTGGAGCCATGGCCTTGGCAACCAAATGGGTAAAAAGGCAAGGATTATTAAATGGGCCTGGTTTGGGTAAACTTGGGCTTTACGCAAATCCAACAAGTTGTAGCAACATTAGGTAATTTAGTCATGTTAGCTTAAATAGAGTTTAGTAAACACATGATCATCAGGGCAAAGAAAATATGGGTCCATTTAGGATAATTAAGCCTTAATAGCTTAATTGGGTCAGCTTAAATTGCCTTTAGCCAACTATAATAAAGTGCAATGATTGGAAAACAAAAAAAATACAAACTAACCGGCCATCTTAGCGAAAATGAATTTTTTATACAAGAGAACCTAAATTAAAAAAAAACCCTTCCTTCATAATCACTAAATTTTAGATCATCTTTGAGTTCCTATTTGTCCCTACTAATTCTAAAATTGAACCACAATAAAGTCACTTACTATCCAAATCAAATCCACATTTTTTATACCAATTCACCATCCTATCAGTTAAGAAGAAGATTCTTTTATTGCTGCTTTGAATAAAATTCTTGTGAAAGTTTAGAGACTATGGAATTTGAATTGATAAAGCCCCTTCTGTTCACGTAGAAACATGGAAAATGGTGAAAAGTTAGCTTTTGTCTAAGAGAAGGATTGATATGAATCTAAAATGTGTGTTCATTCTTTAGTAAGGAGTACAGTGTTTTGGGGAAGTTTGAAGAGATAACGATTAAAGGGTTGAAGTGAAGAGAAGACGGCTGCATTTGACAGATTTAGAGAGCCTCTAGTGTTAGCTGAAGGATAAGGATTATGTAAGAAAAATCAAATGAGACATTGGGAGAGACGCCACAAAGTAAGGNATATATATATATATATATATATATATATATATATATATATATATATATATATATATATATATTATACAAATAGATAGATAGTAAAAAAATTAATAAATCGACAAAAAAACTGTCCATTTGTTTTTCAAGCAATCATGCTTAAACTGCTATCTTGAGCAAGATCATACAATATATATTGCTGAAAAATATCATCACTTCTCTGAACATTAAGAAGAAATAAATAAAATTGGAAACCCCACACAATATAAATATATATATAGCTAGATATGCTCGCATTACTAATAATATTGAGAAGCATTAATTTGCAGCAATGCGATTTAACTGGACCTCTGAGCTAATGTTCATGATCAAGGTTTTCTTCGTCTCCCTCTCTTTCAATCATAACCGAGGAAATGTAACTCGCCGCTAATGAGTAGTCATCACTTAAAAGCATCTGCGCCGCCGTCGCCTTGGAGTGAAATTGCTGCTTGCAAGAGAGGCAGGTGATTTCCAGTAAGATGGAATGTATTTTCTTGGCGGCGCGGTCTCTTAGTGCCAACGCCTTGTTAAGCTCTAGCTGCGCCTGTTGCCTGATCCGCTTCGCATTCGCAAACTCCTGATTGGCGAGCTCCATCTGCCGCTTAGCCTCTTGCCGCGCCTCTTCTGCCATTTCCCTCTCATCCTTTACCTTTGAGGAGCCAATGGTGAGCTCCAATTTCGCTGCGCGGGTGTCATCGGAGGAGGGAGATGGGGTGGAGGCGGGGATCCCTGGTTCTGCAGGAAGGAGCTGGAGCTCGATGTTGGGTGGCCGACGAAGGGCGTGAGAAGACGAAGATGGTGAGTAGTGGTCGGGTTGAAGGAAGAAGGAGGCGGTCCTGGCTGTGTTCGGACATCTAAAAACCGGCCACATCGCCGCAGAAGACGGCGATGAGGTGGGAAGCACGGCGGATGGAGGTATAAAAACTGTCTGATCACTTGATGGGCTCTGGCTAGACGCAGAAAGCGACAGACATGGCTGCCGAGCCCGGCCGGCATTACACGTATCCTGGTGCTCAATGAAGCTCTCCACCCTTGACAACCAAATTAAATTAGCATAAAAGGTTACGATTTAGGATCTCAAAACTAAATCGTTTATACCATATATATACATATAGAACGATGGGATCGATCAATAGATCGAGATTCCAAGCGCAGAAAAATATTATTAAATTTATGTTAATATCAAAGAAAAATAATATATATATATCTAACAAAATATTGACACATTTTTTTTTATATACCGGGAGAAGACGCGACCGCAGTCGCAGGAGTGACCGCGGGTGCCGCAAGTCTTGAGATGGGCTTTGTAATCGGAATGGACGGCGTAGGCCTTGGTGCAGCGAGAGCAGGCCCACTGCTTGTGCGCGGAGTGCTTGCGGCGGAAATGCTTCTTGATGCCGACGAGATCACCCAAGGCGTGGGAGGGGTCATGGTGGAGGCAGGAAGGCTCGGGGCACACGAAAACTCGCTTGCGGGTCTCCGAGCCGCTCTCGCGCTTAAGCAGCTTCCACGGAACCTTGTGACGGCGCCTGTGCATCTGAAGGTTCTGGTCTCGCTGAAATCCTTGGTTGCAGATCTCGCACACGTACCGGTCTGATTCCAGGAGTGTTCGCGGAGAGAGCGAGACCACCTCCGCCTCCGGGTCTGCAGCACCGCTCAATTACTCAGCTTATATCTTTTAATATAAGTTGGTGATTCTTGGTATTTATTAATTTAAACTTACTTACCAGGAGTGCCTGCGGGGCGGCGCTTTCGCTTGGTAGTGGAGCTGACATTGGGAGGGGCGGGTAAGGAGGTTGCGGCCGGTGGAACCGGCGAGGGAGAGACGAGCATGGATTGATGGTTGTTGATTCTTAATTTGATGGTTAATGTTGCTGATTTATGGTGATTTGGGTCAGATCAAGTGAGGAGTTTAAGATGCATGATAAGAGTATTTAAGAGGAGAAGCNCGGTCTGATTCCAGGAGTGTTCGCGGAGAGAGCGAGACCACCTCCGCCTCCGGGTCTGCAGCACCGCTCAATGACTCAGCTTGTATCTTTTAATATAAGTTGGTGATTCTTCGTTTTTATTAATTTAAACTTACTTACCAGGAGTGCCTGCGGGGCGGCGCTTTCGCTTGGTAGCGGAGCTGGCATTGGGAGGGGCAGGTAAGGAGGTTGCGGCCGGTGGAACCGGCGAGGGAGAGACGAGCATGGATTGATGGGTGTTGATTCTTAATTTGATGGTTAATGTTGCTGATTTATGGTGACTTGGGTCAGATCAAGTGAGGGGTTTAAGATGCGTGATAAGAGTATTTAAGAGGAGAAGAGGAATTAGAAGAAGATAGAAAAAGGAGAAGGGAGACAGCCATGACTTGGTAGGAAAGATGGAAAAGGTGTTTCCATCAATCTCTTTCTCCCAGTGTGTTTAGAAGATTGTTTTGGAGTCTACCTGAGAGGATATATAAAGAGGCAGCTTTCCAAGGCCTAGTTCAAGTTCCCAGCTTTCTTTCGGATTCGGTCATGGATGGGAATTGATGGGCTGAGGAAGGATGCGGGTGGGGAGGAAGGTGGACTTGGAGTTATTGGAGATGTAAGCTAGTACTGAGCTCCTCTCTTGTTATTATTATTTTCATTCAATAAAACGTTCTCCTTGCAAGGGAGAAAGGTAGAGGACTGACCAATCAAAGCGCTCGAAACTTGAGCCCACCAAAATAGGCAAAGACGGACAGCGAGGAAAACATCCTCACAAAGAAACAAAAACCCTCATAATTCCTCCTGCATACAAAAGAAGCCATCATAATTTCATCACTCCCCTCCTTCCACAGGAAGCAGTAATTTGCATGGATAAATGCAGACTTGTGACCTCTTTCTCTAAAATATATATTCCTCCTCTCACTAATAAATTTGCTATGTTGATGACAACTAGACTTTAGCAGTACCCCCTTTAGCTGAGGGATATTAATGTGTTGGTGTGTGAAGGCCAATTAATATATAGGCTACTTGTGTCATTGTGTGGAATATATTTCTGTATGTCATGTTTGTTTGCTTGTAATGACTCTGGCTTCAGACCGCCTTCATGGCCTGTACACCATGGAATTTCTCGGGTAATAATATGATGGAGATGCTGCATAAATGATCTAGCGATCACAATATGTTGATTCTTTAGAAAAACGTTTTCCTGAAGATTTGTTTCATTATTGAGATGTTGTTTGTGGTGTGGCTTTGGATCCGATGTATGCGTCCTTGCATATGTACATAAATTAATGAATATTTACTGTTAGGATGTAGTAACTTTTCAAAAATGGACACCTCATTTTTACATATTTGCCATTTTACCTATCTATGAAAAAGAATATTTCATGTTTTAAAGTTAAAATAGTGATATTTTTTATGATATGAAATATTTAGATGGTATAAATGTAAAAATCAAAATTCATAAGAATTGGGAGAAATGTATGTAATTGCCCCGCTGGGCCGCTCATCTCGGCATCAATATAAAAAATAAAAAAAACAAAAAGAAAACAAAAAATATATATACATATATAGATATTATTATCTTGGAAATAAAGAGTATTAAGGAAATCATTAGCCTTGGCGAAATGATTTAAGTGTATCTTTACTATTAAACCAGGTAATGGGTTAAAATATGAAAGCAATAATTAAGCACCTCTAGTTTCGAGTAATAATACTTTGTAAATAAATCAAACCTCACCAGACCTAAAATGTTTAATTTACAAAGGTAATGTATGGTATAAGTCGTATTGGTTAATTTCACGTGCTGTATGCATACAAAAATACGAGCATATGAATTATTATACAAAAAATTCCACCCCTCATATTTTAGATTTGAAAGGTATATAGCACACATTTTTTACATACCATACTTATAATGAAGTTAGAAATATGCATTTTGCAATTTCCAATTAATATGGCAGGAAGAATATTTGCAAACACTTTTTATTTGAAATTTTAAAATTAAAAATAAATTAAAAAAAATAACTTGATTTCTGATTGACGATAAAATAAGGAATGGAGATTATATTTTAATATTTTGTTTTAATTAAATAAATTCAATATAAAAATCAGTTGTGCTAATCAGTGGAGATGGTGGCAGCTGACGTTGAATGAAAACAGTGGCAGGCGTTGGTGGTGATGGTCGTCATCTTTGGTGGTAGCAATGGCTTGAAATAGTGATGTCTGAAAAGAACAAGGGCCTATGGTGAGATTTAAGTCGATCAAAATTTCAAATTGGATTTATAATTTATCAAATAAAATGTAAAAAGTTCTAAATTTATACATATTTTATACCCAAAATCTAAATCAAATAACCCAAAATAGAATTTTCACAAACTATAAGATAAATGTTTTATGGTCCGCATACGTTTGATCATTTTTAATCAGGACATTTTTACATAATTTTAATAATTTTTACATGATCTAAACGTTGCATTGATTGATTGGTCTTAATTTAGTACCAATCAAATATTCTAAGCTTTCTTTTTTTACCTTAAGAGAGAGGACGTAAGAGTTTAAATTTTGTAGAAGATCTGTAATCTCGAATGAAGTGTTTTGTTTGATTTCGCCTTCCAATAAATTTTGTCTGGAAAAGTGAAACTGATATTTTTTATGAATGAAAAATAGCCTTGGAAAATATGTAATATCAGAATATTTAGATTTAAATTTATCTATGATAGTTTTAAAGTTGAATGATTTTATTTTGAGATTGGTGTTGTATAAATTTTAATTAATTTCTTGCTCATTTAAAAAAATTAAGACAATTAATTTCAATTTATTTTGAATCGTGATATTTTTATTTTGTTTTCATAAAAGAAAATTAAAACTATTTTAATCTCATTGAGATGAGCGTTTGGCAGCAACTTAATTTTACATTAAATAGATTTTATTAAATCTGAATAAATCCTACTCGTAATAGAATTTATATTAAACTTAATTCATAATTAAAACCTTTAAATAATATACTATCAAAGACCGCCTTGTAATGCGTTTCCAAATAATTTTTTTTGAAGCATTGCTCATGATATATTCACGATGTCACTGCCCATGTTCCATATTAAATGTATCCCCTTTACTTCACCATGCAAGACTTTCTAGCCGGCAATTTGCTGGGCCCTATTACGCGCCATCTACAAAGAGACTAAACGAAGGCGAGATTTTAGCGAAGATGGTTACCAAAACCAGCAACAAGCCTAAAGCTTTTTGTGGTCACTTCAGTCACTTGTGACGAGCACTACAAGAAAAGGCTTAAAGATTTACGTTTTAAAAAACATATAGTTATGGACTTCATCATTAAAATAACGAGGTGAACAATCAAATTATTGAATCATGAATTGTCTTTTGTGGAAACACGCATTGAGAGTTAGAGTCACGGGAAGTAGGATGAGAAAGAGTAAAGTAATTGAGAAAGTCCAGCAGAGAAATGGTAGAAGGACTCTTTATTCGTTCTTTTATTTAGTATTTATAGAGACATATTTGTACAATCACATAAAGAAGATAACGGTTATGAAAATCGTTCTTAATGCAATTTAATCGTGTGGTTTTGTCGCCAAATTTACATTAAATTTTAAATTCAAATGTGGCGGTAATCAGTTGTTCGACGTGCATGAATTCGGTTGATCGAGGCGATCGGTAGAGTGGTGATCGTGCCTGCCAATGTAAGAGGTTGGTCGATGGATATGTTGCGGTCTGACACCTTTGTGAAAATTTTAGGCTGTCCGGGACTGTAGGCATGGTCTTCCAGTTGAGTCCTTCACAATAATGTGTTAGATGGCTCCGACTGAGCTGTCTGTCGTTGAATGGTCGATTTGGATCATGTTCTTGTAGCCAGATGCCTCGATTGTCCGACCATTATCCAGAGCCCCTCGATTGCTTAGAGATTCATGCTGAAAGTTTTGGTGCATATATATTGGTTCTCTGAGTTTTTTGCTCATTGACAGTGACAGGTATGACAAAGACAGAAATTATTAATAACCAGTGACACTAAAATAAAAAAAAATTTAATTCAATGACTAACTTCATCACACTCTATAAATAGAGTTGTGCGCTTGACATGCCGTCTTTTGTCATAATTTTCTCCAAGACAACTGAGTTGCGCCATGACTGATAGTTTGAGTCAAATCATCATGGACCCCAAAATTTTAGCCAAAGAAAAAGAATGAAAAGAGTAAGAGGGAAAGAAGGTCAGGATTCAAACCTGTGTCGGTGGATTGGGTTGATTCGTTCAGGGATCCTGAGGAGCATATGTCGAATGTTCTTCGTAAGGAGGTCAGGTCCCTGAGCCTAGGATGGATGTAAGCACAAGGGGTCAACAAACTTTGTATGTTGAAGGTGCCGAGGCAACTTAAAGGGAACATGATGAGGCATAGATCATTGTCCTTCCTCAACAGCTAATGCAGGAAGGTGGAGGCACCTTGACTTAAGGGGGAGAGAAGCTCTTTAGGACCCTTTCTTCCATTTACAGATTTATGGGTATGTAAGACCTTCTTTGGTCTACTGATAGTTCTCAAAGTTTTTTTTTCATATTTTCAATGTAGACGAATTGGTATCGGGTAGCAGGATAGCCAGGATGGTGGGTCTTCGAAGGATGCTATGGAGTCTGCCCCTACTGCGATGGCCGATCTGTATTCAGCCATTACCTCGAAGGGGCGCCAGTTGCCCGATCCTTTGCCCGGTACCGGCTCTAAATGGGAGTGAACAGAGTTTTGACAACCTTCCCATGGATCCATGGAGACACGGGCAGAAGAGACCGGGCCCTTGGAGATGCTGGTTGGTTCTTCGAGGGGAGTGGCTAGAGGTCCAATAGTGAACCCAGTGTGGGAATCGTCAGTACCCCTTGCTTCCATGAACTCACAGGTGGTAGCCCATTGGGTAGAGGTTGCCTCCTTGCAGGGTGTGCTGATAAAGGTGTTGTGCGAGCATGGAGTGCTTCGCGAATCGATTGAATTGGGCAAGTTCCTTAGTAAGGCTGATTTATTGGATCGTAATAAGTTAGGTATACAAATAGTCCTCCAAAGATTAACTTAGAAGATTATTTACTAACTGAGGCCTTAGAGGATCCACTCATAAATAACTTTGTTCTAGATATGTAATAATGTTATTTGAATTGAAATGTCACTTGAATAAATTTGAAAATATATTTGATGTGACACTTATTATTATGTGACACACTGTTTTATATGCTTGTCTTATATCACTTCTTTTCTATTTTATGCCTTATGGTCTCTCCCTCTGCTTTCGATCTTCCTTCACATTTCGTCCGTCGACCGCTTCTTATTTCCCGAGATGGCTCTGAAAGATTACCCTACCCTCTTTGGCTCTATCAAAAGTGTTGATTCTTCATTTCTGACAGAGAATGAGGTTAAGGAGTTGCAGAGAATGTATGTTTTACATGACGTAGTCACTCTTTAAAAGTTGTCAGGGTCAATGCAAGCGATGGATGACATGACTAAGGGTGTGGTCTTTTACTGAGTCCATTTTAAATACAACCTCTGGTTACTTTTGTGTGATAAGCTTCGAAGTCTTTAATATTTACAAGGTTATTCCAACGCATGTACTGTCAATATTTGTAGATGCATTATTAACTTTCATCCTCTTTTATTAGCAGGAGCATATTGTGTGATCGATCGACCTCAGTTTGACCATTCATGTGGGGATGAGCTACAGATGTATGCAATCGCTGCATGTGGAGATCCTCAATGAAAGAAGTAAAGACTTATCCAGTGAATTGAATTCCATTGTCTGTAATAATCTTTAAAAGAATGCCAAAGAGGCATATTACATTCTTACAAATGAATTGCTTGGTATTCACTTCTGTAATATTGGCTAAGGGCTTTCCCTTCACTCACTTAATGAGATGATCAATGAAAAATATTATGAATTGTCATTGCCCCACAACCATAATAAATGGTCTAATATTATCTACGCCCCATTGGGTGAATGACCATGACCTTTGAAAAGATGTAACCTCTACAAACATCTTGTATCTGAAACTAGAATAACATTGGTAACTATCATTTTTTTGGTGAAATTCAATGTATCTTGTGCTAGGTTCAACTAGGTTCAGTTAAGGTTGGGCAAGCTTGGGTTAGGTTGGGTTTAGGTTAGGTTGGGTTCTGGTTAGTTTGGGTTTGGGTTAGGTTGGGTTTGGGCTGGGTTGGGTTTGGGCTATGTTTGGTTTGGGCTATGTTGGGTTTTGGGTTAAGTTTCATTTTTGTTATGTTGGGTTCGGGCTAGGTTGGGTTCAAGTTAGGTTGGGTTTGGGATGGGTTGGGTTCAAATTAGGTTGGATTTGGATTAATTTGGGTTTAGGCTAGGTTTGAATCGGGCTAGGTTGGGTTTCAAAAAAGTTATGTTTGAGTTAGGTTGGGTTCGTGTTAGACTAGTTCAGGCTAGGTTGAGGTGGGATTAGGTTGGGTTTAGGTTAGGATGGGTTCAGGTTAGGTTGGTTAGTACTGACCTATGTCTGACCTGAACCTTACTTAACCTAATTATTTCATTTAACTAATATTCTCAAAACAAAATAAATAAAATAAATAAAATAAAAAAGTAAAACAAACTTACGAGACTTATGAAGGGGTAGAAGCTCACTAGTGAAGCAGAAAAGTGACACCGACCAGCGGAGAGATGGAGGGAGGAGGAGGAGGAGGAGTAGGAAGGAGACGCCAAGCCTGAACTGTGAAGAGCAACAAGCTATTTATAGGTGGCTGGAAGGAGGAGATTGGTGGCCAAAACAGTTGGCTACCACCGAGCGACCCCGATCACCGTCAATTAGGGTAGAAATCAAAGGTTGTATCTGCATCAATGGTTGGAGCTCCCATGGATCATTAATCAAGCTTCCATTGAATGTCTACGACAAAATGACAAGTTGATTGGCCAAAATTGAGCATGTAAGGCCACTTATCATCAGTGATGCGAGTGCATCAACCGATGGTGTGAGGGTAACTGGTAGTTACTTCTGCGGCATGCAAGCACAATATTAGCATCGGAGTACTACATTCACGAGCGGGCATTGCATGGGTGTGGGGGCACAATTCCTATAACTAGGCACAGCTGCATCTAAAGCTGGCATGGGAGTGCTACTGGTGCCCCAGGAGGTGCAAGTGTGCCTCCAACACCCTATGAAGCATGGACATGCCTCCTTAAAGCATGAGGGTGCCGAAGGAGCCTTAGGTAGCTGGGATTCACCATATTAAGGCACAAATGCGCACGAGGAGTGAAAATTTTGGGGTTTTGGCCAGAATGATAGACTCTGTCCTTCTGGAAGAGAAAAACTCAAGGAATCCAATAATGATGTTAGTTTTGGTCAAAACGGTTGCTAATAAAAGGAAATTTAGGTCAAAGTGTTGGTCTCACCACATAAAAAAAAATTGAGTTTTTTTTTTAAGTTGAACTTCAAATTGGCCAATTTTGATGCTCTCAACTCAATTTGGTTATATTTTGAGTTTGAAATTAATTTGAATTCATTTCATGGGTGAAATTGTAATTATCATCCAAACAATTATAGGCTAAATGAGCCTCAAAATGAATTTTTTTTTAGCGTAGATGGGCTCATTTAGAAGTTTCAATGTTTCAAGTGCATTTGCGTAGTCTACTCTGCAAAAGATGCTCCATTGAAAAATTTTGCATGGAAGAAATTTTAATACATGAAAACTCACCACACAAAATTTCACTAAAAATTATTTCACGATATTCATATGTTGATAATGAACCAAAGGTAACTCATAATATGAAATTTCAAACACCACAATAATTTTTACGGAAAACAATAATTTTGGAGCGTAAAAATTATAATTTCAGAGCATTCCCTCTTCGAGCTGTATTTTGGTCCAATTTTAGGATCTTATTGAAATTAATTATATTTGATTTTTATTTGACAGGTTTTATTTCAAGTTTTTGTTTTAATATTTGAGGTGAATGGTGAGTTGAGAAAAAAGTGAATGTGCTTGAAAATACGACGTAATTTTCATGCCAAGAGTATTAGTGTTAGTTATTTCATCAACCAATGGATCATGACCTTCTATTTTAGAAAGGATCTTTCTAACTTGGTACATAAGCTATTTATCCTACTATTATTCCTTAATTAGGACTGAACTTGTCACATTTAGAGACATCGTAAGATAAAGATACAATGTCTCATCTTGGATTAGTTTTGATAATAGAGGTGGTGAGGCTAAGTATATATTGAGCTGATAAAAAACAATTTAACATTCATCTGTCCATTGAAAATTAGTATTTTGAATGCCTCTAAATAATTTAAAGAACGAGAGATATATATCTTTCGATTTTTCTAGAATGTGAGTTTAAACAATTATCCTTCCATGTAACCGTTGTACTTCTTTACTATTTTTATGAGGCATCATATCATTGAATCCTTAATTCTTTTTAGATTCGCTTTCTTCCACTATGTGTAATCATGAACCCAAGATATTTTTCTAATGTGACTCTAAAAATAAATTTATTTGGATTGAAACATATGTTATATTTCCGAAAAAGATGAAATTATTTTCTTAAGTCAAAAATATGTTGAGAGGTTTCTAAACTCTTGATCAAAATGTCATTGATATATGCCTTCATGGTGTGTACCACAAGATCATTGAAGACGTTGTTCATAAGACTCTAGCATGTAGCACAAAGATTTTTTAGCCCAAAGGGCATCACTCTGTAATAGTACATACCTTTATGTGTTTGAAAAGAAATCGCTTCATAATCAATGAGATTCATTTTTATCTATTTGTAAGCATAAAAAACATCCACGAAATTGAGCATTTGATGTCCAGAGGTGGCATCAACCGATTGATTTATTCTAGGAAGAGGGAAACTATTTATTGGACAAGCATTGTCAAGATCAATATAATTAACACACATCCTCCATGCTCGAGAAGCCTTCTAAAAAATAATGTTCACAAGCCAAATTGTATAGTGTACTTCTCGTATGAAATTAGCTTGGAAATGTTTGTTGATCTTCATTTTTGTACAAAAATTTCACATGCTCTAATTTTTCTCATTAGGTAGTTAAGATCCAAGCTGCACTATCCTTGAAAGATGTTCCCTTGATAAAGAGATACATAACAAGTCTTCAATTGGCAAGCTCTACAGAGATATATCTTCATTTTGGTGGTCAAAACTCTTGATACTAAGAGGCATCGATATACACGATTAAGTTTGTCTGATGCAGCATGATTGTGTTCTGTTCGGATCTCCATATATAATGCCAACTCCGAATTGTGTTGGAAATTTTAACTTGAGACGTGATATATTATCCGTGACACCAAAAATTGATTTGAGAGGTCTACCTAAGATGTGATTGTATGTTGATTCCATTTTAACAACTATAAATTGAATTAGGTGAGTAATTTACTAGAGGAAAACTCCCAAAGTGACAAGCAGAGTGATTGTTTTCTCCACAACCACAATAAGATTATCAAAGTTGTAAAGAGCTCTAGAAGCATGTTGCTATTTCTCCTTCGTCAATCCAAGACTGAGGAAAGTTTAATAAAATAGGGACTCAACTAAACTTTCTCTGATGATTAGGATTCTCTTTACACCATAAGAAGGTTCATTGATCCCACTGCTAATAGCAAGATAATCTTGCTGAGGAGTTTTAAACCTTCAAGATTAAATTCATCGAAGGTGATGTGTTGACTAACATGAGGTTTCTTTGGTGAAGGTTCTATATAAGCAGTGATAAGAACCTACTGGAATTTCAATGGGCCTCCAACGAGCATTCTAATTTCATTAACAGTCGAATGATTCTCATGTTGCTGCTTTTGGGCTTGATCTCCACTAATACAGTTGTTATGTATGTTTGGGATCTTGCTTCGTATGAATCAAATGATTCTCATGTTGTTGCTTTTGGGCTTGATCTCCACTGATACGGGTGTTATGCATGTTTGGGATCTTGCTTCGTATGAATTGGCCAATTACCTCTACTAGATTAACCTTTTGATCTCTTCTTTAAGCTAGAAACATGCTTCTGTGTTATGACCATGACATTGATGAAAGTGACAATATTATTCTGATTCCCTATATTTTGACTTAATAGAGGCATCCATTTAAGAATTTTTTAATCCCGGATTGCCATTAAAATTTTTACATGCCATGTCTTAAGTAATGTGTATACTTCTCCAGTTGGGATTCACGTTTCCATGGTAGAGAAGGAAGACCAAGATTTTTCTATGGCTCATACTTCTTCCGTTGAGATGCTTCAGTATTATCTTTGAGATTCCTCTTATGCTTTCTTGCTAGTGCCTCAAATTGATTCTTGTATATTTTAATAGCTTCATTAGCTATAATTTTATCCTCAACACAATGGATGAGGTCAGCATATGAATGAACCACTCATGCATTGAAGACGAGCAAAAAAGACTAGAATATAAACCCTAAAAAAACACCTCTCAACTACTCTTGATCTACTTTTAGGATTTTATGAGCTTCAATTGAGAATCTTAGAACATATCCTTGAATGGCTATTTGGAGAATCTAAAATAGGTGAGAGGAGTCTCTGGTAATCATTCAATTTGTGATGAATTTTCTTAGAAATAATTTAGCAAGATCATCGAAGCTATGAATGATCCCTCATAATTGTCAATAAAATTAAATATGTGCTTGCATTTTAAGAGCAGCAGGATAAACTTGACAAAAGGGTGTATTTGAAGCTCATTATATATGCAATATGGTTCGAAGTCATCAATATGTTCATATGTTAAACAACCAATCATAAGAATTAATGCTTGGAAGGTTTAGCCCTACTGGAATGAAATGTTGGAGGATGATCTATGCTAAAAGAGATGGTCTTGAGGATTGCATCTAGGTGAGAAATGATTTCTATCTCTTAAATGGAACATCATCACACATCATAGATTTCAAGAGGCTGAGTTAAGTACTTCATCTGGAATTGAGGCTTGTCTCTAAGCTTGATGATTCAAGGTGGATATGTAGATCTAGTCATGTTCATTAGTTTAGCTTTTCGTGAGGAGAAACTTCAACGACTAGAGGGGATGCTAATTTTGTGCTCAAGTCAATGGATGTTGAGGCAATTACTTCCTTCTAGTATGCACTACGTCGATTGTCGAGCCTCATGTAAGAGTTGGAGGATCTTATTTTGAGACTCATCCTTTCTTTATACATGCTCTTCAAGAGATGTAGAGGAAGTTCCTTCACCAATTGGTGATCAAAATCATTGAGAAATGAACTAAAAGCTAATTAGCATCTCACACTTTGAGACTGTGCCCTAGAAGTGAGGGTCTTGGAGGAGAAGCTCGTGTATCATGCTTGCTTTGTCTTGAAGAAGATGCAAACTTCGACAAACGAGACTTTATTTTTTCACAGACAAGAGCAAACTATAGTACCCTAGAAAATTTGTGATGGTAAATTGATTATTTAATGTCTTAGTATTGTACAAAGATCCAACACACACACACACACAGATAATAGGAAAAAGATAAGAGACACAAAAAAATTTTTATGTAGAAAAATCCTAAAAAGGGAAGAAAACCAGAGGGCTTAGCCCAGTTAAAATAGTCCAATGCGTTTGTAAGTACAGAGGTGCTCCTCTCTCACAACAGGAAAAATGAGAATATAATCTTAAACTAAAATTTACATTTGTCTTTATACTAAGCAAAGAAAATACACGTGTTAGCACAACAACTGTATATGGAGTACAATGATTGCAAGCAGGGTCGTTTGTAGTCTGTGGTTGGTGCTTGCAGGCGTTGACAGTGGCCATAGTGGCTGGCAGGAAATTGTCGATGGTGGTTAGCGACTACGGAGGTTGGTTGTTATCGTCTAGTCTTCTCTCCATAAAGGGATTTGGAATTCCTCCTCTTTTTCTCCCCCATCAAGTTAAGAGAGGAGTCTATTTATAGCTTCTCAGGGAGGGATATTTTGGTCTTTTAGCATGTAGCTTCTTTGATAACCGACCAGATGATCTATGTTGATCCCCTTTGATCCTATATGATTTTTAAAAGGATTTAGATGCATTAATTATCTAAGAATTGAGCATTTTTAGGCTTGTTAGATTCTTCAAATCGAGACCTCGATTTGAGTAAGAATATGTCATAGTTAGATTTCATTAGATTGTTCAATTTACAATCCAAAGCCTCCAAATATGCCTCAATGGCATGATTTGGGCTTGATTAGACACTAAATAAATAAATTTTGGTATCATTGGTTTATCTTGTTGAGATGGTGATAAAAAAATTTGTTGAAATTGGAGCTCATGATGTTGAATTTAAATTTGAAATATCTTTTATAAAAATACATCATGATTCATGCTTGATAAAAAATTATTTACCACAAATCAAGTATAATACAAGCTCTAAATCGATGTACTTTTGATCAGAAGCAGAAAAGAAAATCTTGAAAAAAAAAAATTGTCATCGATCAAATAAATTTAGTTTTATTCAAATATGCGACAAATTTGTATCCCATGTATGTCTGTGCCGTAGAGAATGATTCTCAATTTTTTTGTTATTTATTAAATTATTATCTAATATTTTTTTTGTTCGTATTGAAGCCATAGGACAATTAGTGTATTCTTTGGCATTATATAAGGCCTGCCCTACAAAGCAAAAATGTCCAAACTTTATCTTAGCTTGATTAAAAATTCGAATAGAAAGGTTGGCTTTTGTGTGCTAAGTCCCCTCTTTTGTTCTTTTCCATTAGGTTTAATTGAATGGGAAGATGATGGCGAGGAGGATCTTAACACATGCGGCGGCTCAGAAAAGCAAGCAAGAGGCAGCCAGCCATTATAAAAAAATGTTTTCAAGGCATTCTCTCGTTCTCGAATCTAATCATGGCTCCTAAATCCGGAATTAATTAAATTTTCTTCACCTTCTTGTCTTAATTAATACCACTCTTTTCAATCAACTTTGTCTCCTTCTTTATCTATTCTATCACTGGTCATAATTTGATGCACCGCCGGACCACGTTAGATGCTTTATTTCGAAGTGCGTAGCAACTTATCTTTGAAAATAGAAAATTGAAGGAAAATAACCAGAAGCATGAGATCTCATTATTATCTTTCTTAGTAGAGTTCTTAATAATTTTAATTTATACAAAAATTCATTCATTTATTTTTTTGAAAATGACTTTATTCGTGCATACCACTCAATTCTTATTTATTTACGTATCTAACACCTAACATTTAGTTTCTAAATTTATGCCAACATACATATAATGAAAAGGTGGATTCCACTTTTTAAAAGTTAAAATATTGATATTTTTATGTGTGATATTAATGATCATATTGGTATAAATGTAAAAAATAAAGTTTAGATATTAGATTGGTAAATATATTTTAATTAGGTGATATATATGTAAATGTCTCTTGTAATTTATTTGAAAAAATCCTCGTAGCAGTAAATAAAATGAAAGCTAATACCAATTGAAGGAATCCTTAGGCTTCTACATTGGGTACCGATTTTTTTCTTATTTAATAAAACTAAAAATAGTTTCTATTTTCATAAAAAAAAATGCATAAAAGTTTTCATTTACCAAGAATATTCTCTTACGAGTTTATGAAAAGTGTCATTTACATACATACCACACATTGTGTATTTACATATATCACACCTAAACTTTAATTTTTAAATTTATACCATTAAACTATTTCATATCCTATTAAAATTACCACTACTTTCTCTTAAAAGTGAATTACACATAAGAATTGAGTGGTATGTATGTAAATCTTCCTTACAAAATTATGGGCTCATATTCATAATCTTATATAAATATAAGAATTTAAGACTTNTATTTCGAAGTGCGTAGCAACTTATCTTTGAAAATAGAAAATTGAAGGAAAATAACCAGAAGCATGAGATCTAATGATTCAATTTTATTATCTTTCTTAGTAGAGTTCTTAGTAATTTTACTTTATACAAAAATTCATTCATCATTTTTTTTAAATGACTTTATTCGTACATACCACTCAACTCTTATTTATTTACGTATCTAACACCTAACATTTAGTTTCTAAATGTATGCCACCATACATATAATGAAAAGGTTGATTCCACTTTTTAAAAGTTAAAATATTGATATATTTATGTGTGATATTAATGATCTTATTGGTATAAATGTAAAAAATAAAGTTTAGATGTTAGATTGGTAAATATATATGAATTAGGTGATATATATTTAAATGTCTCTTGTAATTTATTTGAAAAAATCTTCGTAGCAGTAAATAAAATGAAAGCTAATACCAATTGAAGGAATCCTTAGGCTTCTACATTGTGTACCGATTTTTTTCTTATTTAATAAAACTAACTATAGTTTCTATTTTCATACAAAAAATGCATAAAAGTTTTCATTTACCAAGAATATTCTCTTACGAGTTTATGAAATGGGTCATTTACATACATACCACACATTATGTATTTACATATATCACACCTAAACTCTGATTTTTAAATTTATACCATTAAAATATTTCATATCACATTAAAATTACCACTACTTTCTTTTAAAAGTGAATTACACATAAGTATTGAGTGGTATGTATGTAAATCTTCCTTATAAAATCATGGGCTCACATTTATAATCTTATATAAATATAAGAATTTAAGACTCTCATTTAATACAATATGTAAGAAAAGCATCTGCAAATTTATATCAGAAAAAAGCTTACAAATCCTATAGCGAACAGCAATATATCTAGGACCACACATGCACTAACTCCTGGGCTCTGCTTCTGCTTCATGCATGCATATCTCCAGAATTCGCTAGAGCCATTCGTTTGCATCATAGGTGAAAAGCAAAGGAATCCACTATCAAGATTGTGGGCTCTACACTCTGGATAATATCATATATTTTCATTCGGCCATTTGTTTTCTTCAACCTTCGTTATTATTAGGCAGCACGTGTCATTTTATAGATTGTTAATTTTGCTACTATCATGAATTTAATCTTTATTTCTCTTACATGTTTCATTTACTTGAATGTTATTGCTATAATTATATTATTGATACATTTTTAAGGAGTGCTGAAACTTTATTAGAGAGATTTTGATCGTGTACAGTCATCAGTGCATAAAATAAGAAAAAATAATTAGTAAATATGAAATAAAAGAAATTGCAGAACTAGAGATTTCTAGTGAGACAGCGAATAAATTCACTGGGAATTTTGGAGGTGTAAAATTTCTATAATGTGTATGATTGGAACATAATTTAAGTGAGACAGTGCGAAAGAATTCATGATTCTTATGGAAATAAGGTGACATAAATCTGATGGAAGGAAGTTAGGTGGACTAACGGAGCCCATGAAATGAGGTGGAGTGGTAGAGATGACGCCAACTCTTTTCAGAGTTGGAGGGAGATGAAGACTAATGGAAACCCATGAAATAGAAAAATTTAGATTAATTTAATGGGGAAAGTTTTTATCAACTTAATCAAGAATTGATTGATTTATAGATCATAGATTAACTTGTGTTGAATTGCAGAGTGCGAAAGCTAAGAATTGGATCACAGGAGATTCCATGCTCAATATGAAAGCATCCATTCTAGGTTTTAAGTTAACAATATGAAGAATATTATCACTATTTGTTAAAATAACGAGAAAGTTAGCGTTTTCTACCAATATCCAAGTTACAATCTGTTGCGAAGCATGTCATTTTCCTGGTGTATGTTTTTTTATTTTATATATTTGGATATATATATATATATATATATATATATATATATATAT
>JXCR01145491.1:292511-305118 GCA_002079205.1 Phalaenopsis hybrid cultivar | reverse complement strand
ATATATATATATATATATATGTATGTATGTATGTATGTATGTATATGTATATATATTGATAGATAGATAAATAGTTAGGAAGATTAAAAGCTCGCCCGAGATTGGAAACTTGGACACAACCCCACCATGATTTCTCCCTGGAAGATGGAGTCCATCTTCCCCGCTTGTATAGGCATGGGCGGACATGATTTGATTTTTCCTCTTCTTGTGTGTTGTTAAATTTGTGCTGGTAGAGTAAATTTTTTACGTCTTAGTGTTGTAAAAAAATTAAGCCACAAACAAATAAGAAAACACTAAGAGTTAACAAGTGTTCTCATGTTGAAAACTAAAAAGGAGAAAAATTATGTAGCCTAGCCTAGCCAATAGGATAATATTTTGCTATGTTGATGTTAGTTATAAAACTTTGCCGACACTTGAACAGTCGGGAGTAATAGTACATAAGTGGGGTTTATCGACTTGGTTTTCACTAAAGAAGTGGTATAACATGTTGAGAAAGTTACAAAGACCTGACTACTGCGATGAAAGACTGCTAGTAGGGGTCGTGTGATGGAAATTTGATGTCAGCATCACATATGGGTGACCTTGGTCTTAGATGGTGGCGAAAGTGATGGCAAATGCGGCTGTGCAAATAGTGGTTCAACGATGATTGTGAAAACGAAGAAAATCAATGGTGGCCTGGTGACAACAATGGCAACGACTGACCGATGGATGTCTAACGATGACAACGATGATGATGACAGTGGCTAGACAATGACGGTTCGACAAAGCTATAGTGATGAAGATCAAGAGGACATGGATTTGTTGGTAGTAACAATGGAAGCAGGGGTGATCATGCAATGGTGGTCTGACGATGACTGAGACAGTCAGAAGACAACTATTTGGGGTAGCAATGATGGTATGGCGATGGTTGGGCAAAGGTGGTATGATACAGGCAGTAACCAATCGATGTTGGTCTGACGACAGCAACTGCAACCGAGTGAAAGTGGCAACAACCATGTGATAGTGGTCCAATAATGGCGATAGTCGTGCACTAATGGTATGGAGGCGGCAGTGGATCTATGAGAGTGGTCTAATGATTGTTAGACAATGACGGTCTAAAAGTGGCAACATTTTTGCGATAGTAGTCGAACGACTATGATAGTCAGGTTGTGTGGTTTGGTAGCCACATTGGTTAGAAATAATGGTTGTTCTGTGGTGGTAAAGCTCTAGAAACCTTAAGAGCTTGGAGCGCCCTTCAGTTTTCTCATCCAAGTTCAGGTCTCCACCCATGAAGTGAGTGGGGGTTTATTTATAGATTTTATGAGTAGTATCCTATATTTAGTCATGTACTCTTGCATGGAAAAAATTAATGATGTTACTGAACATCTAGTTTTTATAGCAAAATGATCTCAACATATTAGGTACTTGCCCACTATGCATTTTCTTTTTTATGTATGTGTGGTTTCAACCCTGCAAAAAAGTGATTGTGGGAAATACACAACAGATTTTTGATATATTTAGTGCTTTACATCAATGTGTTACTTAATTAATGATTTTAAACCATATGACAAAGATCAAGAAAAGACCATCAAGGACTTTTGAACAATCTGAGTTTTTTTGTTGGGGCATTGCTCGCTTATTAACATATATGGAAGAGGTCAAATGAAATTAATCTAAGATGTTTAACATATCTAAGGTTATTTTTTAGTGTATTACATGGTGATGCTAGCTTATGTGGAAGAGGAAAATGATTTTCAGCCATTTGAGGCTGTTCATCGCAGCGTTACTCAATGAAATTAACCTATCCTGAAGAGAATTATACGAAATCTATCAAGGTTGTTTGACTTATTTGAGGTTATTTAGTAGCGTGTCACTCAACTTTGTTAGCTAATGTGAAAAAAAGTTAAAGAAAATTCACCAAGAATATTTCAACTATTTGAGGTTATTTTTTGGAGTATTACTCAATGATACTAACATGTATATAAGATATCTCAAGGATCATTTTTGACATATTCCAAGTTTGTTTATGCAGCATTACTTGGAAACATTAACCTGCATGGAAGAATTAGTTATACCTTGATTGGGGACATATGGCTATCACATGAATCTCAATCATAAGTAAATTCAGTTTGTATTTAGACTGTTATTGCCTTTTTGAGGTAATAGGTACATCCTTATCCATGGAATATAAGTACAATTAGGGATTGTATGTAGAGATTGAAATAATTTGATAGATTTTTTTATATATATTTATGGGAAGGCTTGAGAGAGATGATTGCTAATAATATTATCTTGTTTACTAATCTAGTTTACCTACAATCATCTTTAAGTTTTTGACATGAATAATTTTTCAAGATTGTTGTAAAGGTTGTTCATAGTTTAAAATTGGTTCTAATTGAATTGATGTCTGTGTGGATGACAAATTGACTACCTACCAATAATTATTCTAAAGAGGTTAACGTGAATGACCAGATGATGTATTGATTGTTCCGCCTAGCTTGGAATTATTTCTCACAAGTTTGAAAACCAGTGTTAGGGAAAAAATTATACTTTGTAACAACTATTCTTGAGACGTTCATGTGGAAGCCTTTTGAGGTTGTACTGAGGCCACCCCCAACCTAGAATTGAATCTCATGGGCTTGATATCAAGTGATAGACAAAAGGACTATGCAACCACAACCAAGCCAAGACTGTTGACATGAATGAACTTTTGAGACTATAATAAAAATTGCCCTTTGACCTAAAATTGGTCCCATACACTTGATATCCAAATGGAAAGCAAAGAGAGTGCCCGAACACAACTACACACATAATGTTGTCTTGAATGATTTTTCGATGTTGTAGTGAAGGTTGCCCACCAAACTAGATTAAATTGCAATAAACATGAGATTATTGGTTTCCATCCCTTGATATATCCTTACATTTAACCATGGCTGCTTGGATTTCTTAATATGGGCATTATTATCCTCATAAAAAAATTATATGGGCTCCAATTCAATGGATGATGTCTGTATATAAAGAAGTCCTTTAACACATTAATGATGAGTAGCTGGGAGGCCCAAGGCCAAAACCTTCAAGGAAAATCCCTAGTAATAATTATAGATTCATCGCTAAGATTTGATAGGGTTCGGTTGAGAAACTTTGGAAGTACTCTCTAAGTGACTCTCCTTATTTTCATTGAATTTTATAAATTTAAGATGACACTTTGAAAATTCTTTTATTTACTATGAAATTCTATTAACAAAAAAGCCAAGCAAACTCATTAAACAAATGGATAGTCCCCCTTAGAAGAGAATTAAATTAACCGCGAGTTTGAACTCTAGAGGCAGTGGGAAAAACATAATAGAGGATTGCATCAGATGTCTATTGAATATGTATGATGCTTCTTTAAAGGTCAAGTAGTTTGTTATGTTCATAGGGGTGAAATGCCCCCATCTTAGAAGTTGATTTTTGGGAGTTTGAAGTCAACTAGGAGGGTGTATTGGAGGATTATCTCAACTAAGGATGAAAAAATTTAAACATCGCGACTAGTTAGGAAATAATTTTTGCATTTAATGAGGAACTCTTCTTTAGCCAGATGTTATAGCTTGTCACAAATTACATTACAAAGAGCATTTCATTAACTTCTTCTGAGTTTTGAAGGGATTCAGACAAATTTATCATACAAAATTGATAGAGGGAACTAACACTATCAAGAAGGTCATTATTTTGGCTTGGTGCATGACGCGACAAAAAATTATCGTGAAGTAGACCACACAACATAAGTATACATATCAAGTAATATATGGTTTAAGAGTCAGCGTATCGATCACACAAAGAAATATTTAACAATTATTCTTGCAAAAAGTCTCTAATTTCCTAATCTCATGAATCTTGCTTGACGTGATTGCAAAAGTTTTTTAGATTCTATAACTCTAACAGAAAAAAAATCAAATCGTAAACAACAGAAACTGAAGGCGAAAAAATCTCAAAAGTTCTTTAAGAGTGATGAGGCTCATATCTCTATGAGTTAGGGATCGTGGTGTTCCTCAATATTTTCCTTTGTGATACTTATCAACCACGAATAACTTTTCTCTTATTCCTATGTCTTGGTCAAAAGAGGAATTAAAAACCCATGAAGTTAAGTTTTGCTTAATCTTATGACATTTCCCAAGATTTCTTAGATCCCCTACAAAGGTTGCAGAATCCTACTAGAATATATCTATCCTTTCAGAATTTTATGATTATCCTGTTCGTTCTGCTATGCAACGATTATAGGTCATAGTTTTAAAATCCTAGTTAGCCAGACTATGAGTAAATGAAATCTAGAAGGTTAACCAACTACATAAAGCAATGAAAGCACGTAAAACTGATACAGGAAAAGTTTGTCTTCTCTAAAAGAGCAGGATTTGTCCCTCTCATAAAAAAAACTCTCTCAAAACTCATAAGAAAAAGAGATGGAACATTGATACACAAAAAAATATATATGTATTTTTAGAACCATATTTTATACTTATTTTTGATGATATTGCACTTTAATGAAATGTATTTTGATGTTTTCTTGCAGGTTGTTGATTTTTAGGGCTTAAAGCAAAAATGATGAAATTTGGAGTCAAAAGGACGTTTTTGAAGAAATGCTCAGCGCCGGCAGCGCCAACGACGTATAACAAATTAATGTAGAGATTTTTTACTCAGAACCGACAGCGCCAGACTAGCGCCGACAACGCCAAAGGCGGTGCAAACCCCTTTTCTAGAAGGTTCGATGTATTTGGACGATTTTTTGAAGAGTTTTTGGAGGCACCTCTTAGAGAACGGACCTTGGCCTCTATTTGATGTCGAATTTCATCAGAAAAAGCGCTCATCTACATTTTTCACTCCTCTACTTTTATTTTTTCGCACCACATCATTCCATTCAACTTCCATATTAGAGTCAATTAGTGATTTTGCTTTCATAGTTTAGAGTTTTTGTGGTCAGATTTAGTGTGAAACTTTCTGTAAGTGTGTTGGAGAAGGAAAAAAGTGAGATATTTTCTTTCTGCATTTCTAAGGAAAGACTACAAAGGATTTACTTTGAGAAAGAATTTTCAGATAAATATTGTTTGTTTATCAATACTGTATCAACTTTCTTTTATATATGAAATTTGTGTTTTGTTATTTCTTTCTCATGAAGTTTGAGTAGTTCCCTCTATCTTTCTCCCTACTCTGAGATATGGTGAAATGAAGAGATATTATGAATGTGCCAATATTAAATTGCAAAATAAATTACTCTGAGATATGGTGAAATGAAGAGATAATATGGATGTGCCAATATTAAAATATAAAAAAAATTGTGATGATTTTTCAACTCCAGAAATGAAGAGATAATATGGATGTGCCAATATTAAAATATAAAATAAATTGTGATTATTTTTCAACTCCAACTTAATTTACTTTTTGATCTGGCCAATTGAATTGTTAAAATGTGTTGTGAAACATATGATCCAGGAAATGAAGTATGAGTTCTACAACAGAATAAGGATCACATTTGATTCCATGAAGGAGAACATCGTTTATGGAATTAAATGCAAATAAATATGCAAATATTCTTTGTTGGGTGTAGAATTGAAGAACCTTTAAGGTGACATACTAAAATATTCAATTTAGTCTTAGTGTTTAAAAACTGAAGCGAGAGCTAGCCTTCAGGTGAAGGGAAGTGGGAGCTTTGGAGTGGGAGCCGGTATCCTCCTAGCTTAACCACGGATTTAGGGACTAAACACTGATTAGCCAATGATTTGCTATGTACTGTATCAGGGTAGAGAATTAAAATTGCTTGTATTTGGCGCACAATACATATTATAAACATTTATCTCATCTCATTTTACCATAGCCTCATTGTAGTGGGACGGAACAATATATATTATGAACATTTATCTCATCTCATTTTACCATAGCCTCATTATAGTGGGAATGATGCTTTTTCACATAAGAATCTCCGTTACATAAATATAGTTAATAGATTAGTATTTACCGTTTTAAATTTTGCAGATTTTTTCTAATAATAGTTTAGAAATTTAATTTTGATTACATCTCAAAAATTGAAATTAGTGACAGTGATTTCAATTGACTTTCTGGTGAATTTCCTAGCAAATTTGTCATTTCCAATTTAAACCTTCCCCGTATGATCGATATTTGGGGCTTAAATAGAAAGTTCATTATTACTTGATAACGGTACGTATACTTACATAGAATCCAAATATTAATTGATTATATTTAATTAAACTGTACACAATCTATCCCAACAAAAAAGTCAGATCAAACATCACCCCTTAATGTTTCAATCCAAAAAAAAAGAAAAAAACCTAAGGGGAGAGTTCTCTCTAATCAAATTTCCTTCTTTCATACAGAATAAGTCCTAAGGTTACAAACAAGCATATAATTAACCTGGAGTACAATATGTAATTACAGAATTACCCCTGTACCGTACCGTGAGGCATTGCCCCCACACCCCAACTCACGTAACGAAACTCCCCTGATTGGACAGATTCTTCTGCTCCGCTCTGTTGCTCGCTTCGTTTTGCTCTAACATCTATCCCTTATATAGTATATGAGTCATACCTAAAAAATCTCCACCTTGGTGAATATCCAACCCCTTCAGAGAAATACATCATGGAGTTTCTTACACATGGAAGTGGGTTGGGCTGCCATGCTGTTTAGCAACTACAAACATTCAACAAGTCCAAGCAATGCAAGAACTTATTGATAGTAACTGGCTTGGTCAACATATCAGCTGCATTTTTGTCAGTATGATCCTTTTGCAACAAAATATCACCAGAAACAATCATTCTCTGATCTTGTGATATCTAACATTAATGTGCTCTGTTCTTGCATGGTATACCTATTTCTTGGTCAGATAAATGACACTTTGACTGTCACAATGCAACTGAACTCCACCATTCTTAACACCCAGTTTCTTTACTAGTGCAACAAGCCATAAGGCTTCTTTTGCAGCTTTAGCTACTGCCATGTACTCAGCTTCAGTTGTAGATAATGGCAAAATAGTTTGAATTGTTGATTTCCAACATATAGAACCTCCACCAAGAGTAAACACATACCCAGTTGTAGACATTATTTCATCCAAATCGCCTGCATAGTCTGAATCCATGTACCCCACAACTGAAGAATCATTATGCTGACTTCCAAAAATAATTCCTTGTCCTATGGTTTCCTTCAGATACCTGAAAATTCATTTGATTGTTTCCCAATATCGCCTTCCTGGTTTAGACATGTATTTGTAGATTTGACTAATAGCATGAGCCAAATTAGGGCGAGTACATACCATTGCATACATCAAGCATCCAACGACGCTAGCATATGAAACCTTTTCCATGTATTCAATTTCCTTATCTATCTTAGGACACTGTTCTAAAGAAAGCTTGAAATGATTTGCCAATGGAGTGCTCACAAGTTTTGCTTGCTCATCTCAAACTTCTTCAACACTTTCTCAACCTAGCCTCGTTGAGATGAAGGCAATTGGCTTGAGTCTCTATCTCGATGAATCTTTATTCCAATAATCTTCTTTGTAGGACCCAAGTTTTTCATGTGAAATTTCTAGCTCAATAAAGCTTTCAAACCACATACATCATTCATATTCTTTACAGCAATTAGTATATCTTCAACATATAGAAACAAAAAATAATTAAACAATTATCAAGGCTCTCCACATAAACACAACAATCATACTCACATCGCTTGTAGCCAATCTGAATCATGTAGGAGTCAAAATGCTTGTATTATTTTCCTGGAGACTGTTTTAACTCATACAACGATTTCTTTATTCTGCAAACCAGATGCTCCTATCCAGGTTGAGTGAACTCTTCTGGATGCTCCATGTAAATCTGCTCCTCCAAATCACCATGCAAGAAAATAGTTTTAACATCGATCTGCTCTAAATGGTACTCCCAATTTGCTATTATAACAAGCACTTCCCTGATTGAAGTATGTTTGACCACAAGAGAAAAGATTTCATCATAATCTATCCCCTTCTATAGTAATCAAGCCTTAAACTTTTCTCCTTCTTTTTTTGATACTACTGGTTTCTTTTTGTACACCCACTTACACCCAATAACCTTCTTTCCCTCCGAAAATTGAACTAGCTCCCATGTTTAATTTTTATGCAAAGACTTCATCTCATAAACCATTGCACTCATCCATTTCTCTTTCTCCTGACTGGTGATAGCTCATTAAAAAGTGGCTAGATCATCACTGCTGATGAGAAGTGCACAAGAGACCAAGTCTTCATAACCCAATATGTTAGGAGGCCTTATATTGGTGCATCTCTGTCTATCTCTGGCTATATTGTAATTCTGCAATTCATCTGTAATGGAATCACCAGGTGTTGGTTCTAAACTTTCAACTGTCTCAATTGCTACTGAATGTTGTTCTAGATCCATCTGCACTGTATCTGAACTGGAAATATTCCCTTTCACCTTATCTTGATTCTGCTGCAACATGAACTGCTCATAAAAAATTGTATCTCTGTTGATCACCATCTTCTTTGCAATAAGAGCTCAAAAGTTATATCCTTTCACACATTTCTAGTAGCCTAGAAAGACACACTTCTTAGATTTTGCATCAATTTTTTATCTTTCATCTCTAGGTACATGCATATAAACAAGACAACCAGAAAATCATAAATGATCCAAATTAACTAGATTACATGTTCATACCTCTTATGCAACATTTCCACCTAATGATGCTCGAGGTGATCTATTGATGAGATATCATGCCATATTCATAGTCTCTGCCCAGAAACATTTAGGAAGCTCTGCATTCAATCTCAAGCATCTTGCCCTTTTAGTTAAGGACTTATTCATCCTTTCTGCAACATCATTCTGCTGTGGTGTCTTGCGCAATGAAAAATGCCTCTAAATTTCATGCTCCTCGCAAAATTTCTGAAATTGCGAATCTGTGTGTTTTATGTCATTATTAGACCTCAAATATTTAATCTTTCTGCTTATTCGGTTCTCCACCTCAGCTTTCAACAGCTTGAATTTGGAGAAGACTTCAGATGTCTGCTTTAAGAAATACATCCAAACTTTCCTGAAGAAATCACCAATAAATGTAACATAATACAGAGATCCTCCCAATAGCGATTCCCTCATTGGGCCCCATACATTAGAATGTACATAATCAAGAATCCCTTCAGTTTTGTGCTTTCCAGTCATGAAACTGACTCTAGTCTATTTTTCAAGAATACAGAACTTACGAAAATCAAGCTTGCAGCTTTTAACACCATGCAACAGTTTCTTCTATGCAATTCAGTCATTCCACGTTCACTAAGATGACCCAGACACATATGTCATAACTTTGTATTATCAACATCTAACTCCACAGAATGAACTACACTTATAACTGTACTCCCCAACAACTTCTAGATATTACCTGCAGTTAGCTTTCCTTTCATCACATTCAGTGCACCCTTAACAATTCTGATAGTTTATTTATCCTCATCTATCTTAGGAATAAAATAATTTCTATGTAGAGTGCCTGAAGAAATTAAATTCTTCTTTAAATCTGAAATATGTTTGATCTCACATAATATTCTAACAGTGCCATCACACATCTTAATTTTGACTTCACTAACACCAACAATATTGCAGCATCTATCATCACCTAAATAGACCGAGCCATAATTAGTTAACCTGTATGAAGCAAACCGCTCATTGTTAGGTGTTATGTGATAAAAGTATCTTGAATCAAGAATTTATGCATCCATGAACTGAGTTGATGAAACTGAAAGCATATCACCATCACCACAATCTGAATCGTCACTCTGCACCATATTTACAGACTTGGATGATGCATCACGTTTCTCCTCAGTTTGCATCTTGAGCTTTAGACAATCTCTTTTCGTATGACCAGACTCATTGCACTTGTAACAATGAATCGTCTTTTAGCCTTTGAACTTTGATATGGAATTTTACCTTCCAGAACCTTCCTTCAATCTATTCCTTCCACGATCCTAATTATCCTTGACATATAAACTATCACCATGATAGCTTTCCCCTACATACTGCTTCCGTTGGTTGTGGGCCAACAATGCTGCAGTAATCTCATCAACTTTGATAGTTTCTTTCCCATAAGTAAGAGAAATCATCAGGTGTTCATAAGAAAAAGGTAATGAACATGACAAAGTCATTGCTCAATCGCCATCCTCAATACTCACATCGAGCCATGATAAATCCGTGATTATTTGATCGAAGACATTCACATGTTGCGCCAGATCAGAGAATTCTTGCATATTCAGCCCATACAAATTTTGCTTCAGATACAATTTATTTGTCAGAGATTTGAACATAAACTGAGTTTTTAATTTCTTCCATACCTCTCCTGTAGATTTTAGATTCATTATGTGATACATAACCTCTTCTACTAGGCATAAGCGTATGGTTTTTGTCGTTCGTTGTTGCAATTCTTCTCAATATTCATCCTCCATGACATTTGGTTTTGTTACCCACAAAGCCTTCAAGATTCCTTATTTTGCCAACAAATCTTTCACCATTGTCTGTCACAATCCGAAGTTTTCGGTTTCATCAAACTTCACCACCCCGAATTTTGCACCAAAATTACCATCTCAGATTCTATCGTGATTAGACTGTCTGCGTTGACTCAAATGGTCAAACTGTACCTATGCCTTTTTCCAAAGTTCTCGTCTTCATCGCACATGCTTCCTTCTATCGTGAGGTCTCTTCTGGTCGCCTGCAAACTGATCGTCTGCGAACTCCTTCTTTCAGTCGTGTTTTGGCTCGATCACATGTGAACTCCTTCGCTCGGACCGTTCGCCTGCGAACTCCTTCCGATTGCCTGCAAACTCTTCGTCCGAACAGATGGATGAACCAAACACGTTCTATCTTGATCGCCAAAGATCTTGCCTGATCTTCTGCTTCGCGAACGACCCGAACTGTGCGAACAACTGCTTCACGAACATCTCCTCCAATCGCCCGCGAACTCCTCGTTGTCTGATCCAATTTGCTGCTTGCTCCAATCTGCCACGAACTGCCAAAGTTCTTCGCCAAATTGTCGAAGCCCTAGCTGAAATTCGCTGAACTCCTGTACCCTAAACTTCTTCGTCCAAGCGCCAAAATTCTCTTTGCCCTAGAACCTGTTTTTGATACCACTTGTTGAGAAATTAGGGCAAAGAAAAATAGGAATCAACACAAATCCTGAGAACACACATGGATTTAACGAGATTCGACAACGATGCCTACGTCCTTGGGAGCAGAGCGGCGACTTTCTTTTCAATTCAGAAAGAAAGTACAACATACCGAATAAGCCCCAGGGTTACAAACACACATATTATTAACCCTGGAGTATAATATATAATTACAGAATTACCCCTGTAGCGTACCGCGGGGCGTTGGCCCCGCACCCTCAACCCACATAACGAAACTCCCTCGATTGGACAGATTCTTCCGCTCCGCTCCACTGCTTGCTCCGTTCCGCTCCAGCATCTGTCCCTTAAATGGTATATGACCTAAATATCAAACAATACCATTTTCTTTGATGCCATTAAAATGAGTTGTGGCCAAGACATTGATTTTATTTGTGCTGCAAACGTTAAAACGAATGAGAACATCCAATAGGAATTGAAGTAGAGTTTATAACTGTATAAAAATTTTAATATCATAAAAAAAATTTTCCTAATACTAACCTTCTTAAAATTAAATTATACCTTTCAATAACTATATTTTGATGATATTATGATACTAAAGTGTATATAGATGTATTAAAATTTAGGTATTAGTTATATAAACACCTAATAATTTTGGGATTTATATTTAATATTAATGCATAATAAAAATAGAAAATTTATCTTTGTTGCTAATATACAATAGCGGCATCTACATACCAACCAATCCTACATATTTACATTTCTAATATTTTTTTTTATATTTATATCATTTAAATCTTTAATATTACTTAAAAAATATCACTTTCTTACTCATATTTTCATGCATAGAAAAATATGATATTGTAAGTTGTAAGTCTCTTCTGATCTGAGGTTCGAATCCCTCGAAAGTAGGGTGTGGTACTCGAATTCTTTAGCGCATGAGAAATGATTGAGACTCATATAGTAGCCACCACCCATTCCATATATATATATATATGGAATGACAAAGATTTTATGTATAGAAAAATATTGTTAAGAAAATAAGGGCGAAGAAAAACAATAACCGACATAAATCCAGAAGAACACAGAGATTTAACGAGGTTCGGCAAAGATGCCTACGTCCTCTGGATCGAAGCGGAGCGGAGCGGAGCAGAAGAATCTGTCCAAATTGGGAAGTTACGTGGGTTAGGGTGCGGGAGCAAAGCCCCGCAAATCAATTCTCCTAATAATCAATTTTCTTGCAGCAAGGGAAATTAAACTACTTCTACTGTTTTCTTCGCCCTAATTTTCTCAACAAATATGTTATTGTAAGTTGTAAGTCCCCTCTGATCTGAGGTTCGAATCCCTCAAGAATAAGGTATGATCCTCGAATTCTTTAGCGCATAAGAAATGATTGGGACTCGTATAGTAGCCTCCACCCATTCCTTTCCTTATATGTATGTCAATTTATATGAATATATATATATATATATATATATATATATATATATATATATATAT
>JXCR01145491.1:278966-292324 GCA_002079205.1 Phalaenopsis hybrid cultivar | reverse complement strand
ATATATATATATATATATATATATATATATATATATATATATATATTCATATAAATTGACATATACGTAAATCCTACAGAATAATAAGATGTTGGTCATTGGTCAATGACCTTTCCGGGTTACATCCCCACATTAACCATTCGGTCTTTTGTCTTCACTTATCCATTGTTTTCACTAATGCCAGTACATGCTCCAAGTTGATGCGATTTTTTGTCTTTCCTTTTTCTTTTCACCGAGCACTCCACTGTACTGACACGTGGGTGTGTGTCCCAGACCACTACAATTGTAGGACAAACTCGAGTGGGATGGTTCCACCGGGGCCCATTCATTTTTGCATTTTGCACCTTCTATGAGTTCAACTTATTCATTTTAATCACCTCCGGATCCAAGCCACAATTTAATTTAATTTTTGAGTTCTTAGCTCTTCAAGCTAAATTAATTAAATTCACAATTATAACATCACTAGAGCTATTAAAAATTTGATTTCTCGTATCGACTTAAACTCAGCACAAAAAGAAATTGATTCAAAATTTAGGCTCGTATTCGATCCGAACTAAAATTCAAATTAATTTTCGAGTGATAAACAAACTTCAAGCTAAATTTACAGCCTTAATCGTGGCTTTCTGCTTTTCGGATATAAAATTTTATTTTGTTTTAATCTGATGCACTAAAAATATAAAGATTTATGTTTTATAAAGTAAAGCCACAAACATATGCGTTGATGAGCATTTGATTGCTTTAATGCGTAAACGTTCAAAGATTGAGAGGATGAGTTAATATATGAAGCCTCTCACGTGTTTTTATTATTCAGTCATGAACTAGGCATCACAATAGAAATAACGTAGAAGTTGCAAAAGGTTCTTGCTTTCAGTTGAATTTAAGAAATAATGATTTTCACTAAAAAACATAAAGTGCAAAAAAGATCATAAAATTGTTGATATTTATACTGAAAAAAAGTCGTGACATTAATGTGTTATTTGTAAAATTTGAAGCGGCCAAACGATATAGTATCTAAAATAATAAATATTGTAGAGGTTGACTAAAAATATCTTAATGAGATCACTTACTATAATAATAATAGTTATTATTTTTTAATGGAAATAATTTCAAGTTCTTGTGAATGGATGTCACATAGGAATTTAGGTAATTTATGACGGCCTATTTGAGTCGGTAATTTGGATTCTGTTGTCATTTATTTTAGGTTGTGAAGATTTTTCTGACAGACATTGTCTCATCTCTTTCATATTTTTCAGAAAATCAGGTTATGACGACCATCTCATGGGTATTTGGATTCAATGGAGTTCCGATAAGCATATGCATGTCGATATATTTTGTAGGCCAGTAAGTTTCTAATTATTGATTGTCTGACAGGTGTGCCCGTCGATTTACGCAATGGGTAGTCAATTTATAAATGACAAGTTCGAAAGCAGGTCCATCGGTTATCCCTCAGAAAACTGTAGTTAAAAAAACGAAAGATTCTCTACAATCACATCACACAAATACATGAAATATACGCTACACAATCTAATTTATTTATCCACACATCTACCAAACTAGAACTATATAAAGAAAAACTTAAGTAAAAATAAATGCAATCATAAAGTATCAAATAACAAAAATGAAATAAAAATTACATAAGTAGTACATAAAGGCCTCAGAATAATAAATGAATTAACATCACAACTACTCATCATTGATCTCCCCAACCTCACCCTCCTCCTTTGCCCATCTCTGTTGGTTGTTTTCCACCCCAACGTGCCTTACATTAAACCTCTAATTTCATTTTCATTCTCGCCTCCATCTTAGCCAGTTGAGCAGCAAATCAGGCCTCTATATCTTAATTGAATGTCACAACCTGCATGTGAACTTCGTAAGTGTCCTAGAAAGTTGCAGAGCTCTGACTGCAGATAAAGCAAAGTGCGACGGAAGCAAGTCGCAGTGAACCCATACCATAAATCTTATATTTTTTTCTTGTCCCATACAACTTCACTTCAGAGGTCATAGTCTGACTAACTAAAATCACTGCCAATTATAGGAACTCCGTCTAACACTGACTCTGAGCCTCCTTCAACCACTGGTAGTCGTCCTACAAAAAAAACTGTAAATGTAGTTGGTGGTAAATTTAAATTTTAAATTAGTTGCAATCACAAAAAATTATTCTGGCATTTACATGTGTTATCTGTGATCTAGATTCGACCCACAAATAGTTTGACTGATTCGTATGAACATGTAGCTTAGTGACGTTAGACTCTTGTCTAAACTATAGTGTCTGTTAAGATAAGGGAAAAATATTAAACAATTCTATGATTTATTGCATANAAAAATATTAAACAATTCTATGATTTATTGCATGAAATAACTCTTATGATCATTCTCTTGTACTTAGTATTAGGATTGCTACTTCATGGGTAGCGAGGAGCTCATCCCCCCACATTTCAAAGCCCGATCATATTTTGCTTGTTGACTCCTTTTGAATAGTTAAGAGAGTCTAAGACTTTGCTCAAGTGTGTGTTGACATCCTCCCCAAGCCATATAACTGACCCATCTTCCGAATGTAGTAAAAATATCACATAAATATGCAGACCTTCTAGACCCAAAGCTTCTCCTGATTCGTGCATGATGCTCGGGCATCCAGGAGAACTCCTTTGCATCTCAAATATCAATAAGTTATAACGATATAAAACTTAAGATTACTGTTTAGTATTTATCTCAAACTTTTTGAACCACATATCTCGTACTTCAATTGGGATCTCTATCCACAATAAGTATAGAGCATTATACTTGCTCTGTATGATGCCCCTTGTTAAATGTAGGTCTTTCCTGTATGGATAAAATAAAAAAAAAAATGTTATTAATTTTACCACTAAGAAAATGAATTAGATTTTCTTGTAAGCTACATTACTATGTATTTTGATCAGGCTTTAGATCAAATGTGCGTCGTGTGTCGCTTGATGCAACAAGATCTGCTGAAGTAGATAGACTTGCATGGAATATAGGTGGCAGTGGTGGTATTGTAAGAGGCAATTTTTTGTGGTATGGTTGATTGCATCGAGGTGAAGGTGTGCACAGGGGACATGCCGGTAGTAGTAGTCACAGCGACAATAAAGCTTGCATGTATGCCACCGCATTGTGGAGCTCCACCTTTCTCCTAAACATATTGATGATACCACTATGAGGAGGGAGATAATCACTGCTACTCAATGCTATCCACATCAATAAGATATGAATTGATTTATGCACAAAATAAAATAAATATTAATAAACAAAGTACGATCAAAATATAAAGTATAATCTACAAACTATCTCTAAAAAGACTAATATAATTTGCATTAAACTTTGCGAGAAACATGAAAGTATCTTTTATGCTCCCAAGTCAATAAAATGGCTCAAATTAGAAGTATAACCACTCAAAAACCTTAATGAATACAACCACTTATAAATTGTTCTTCGTTGAACCAAAGTAAGATAATATGTTGCTTTAGGCTTACTAAGTTTACTAGCAACAATCTCTTAAATCATTATACATCTTCTTCTACTAAGCTCTTGTAAGTCTAGTATGAGAATCTCGTTATCCTTAGTTTTGTCATTAACACTTATCACAGTGTTAAAAATATTATTTATTTTTTTCTATATGCGTGACATCTAGACCATATCTAATCAAATTGGTCTTCCAGTAAAATAAATCCTAAAAAATGATTTATTGTCTAATTACAATTAACGACAATATCAGGGAGACACTGTAAAGATAACTCAGATAGCATTAAATTTCAAACTTATAGTAAAAATATGGCACAATTCATCCTCTACTAATTATAGTGGCGGCCCTTATTTCTCAACTCTATGTTGTCTGATGGATTTTTATTTTGCCTAAAAGAGTGATCAACAGATAAAAATCTATGATGACAGTCAAATCATGACTTTTTTCTGCCATATTGAAAATTAAATGCTTTTAACAAATCCATGTAATATGAGCAAACTAACTTCCCTAAAGTGCTATATTTTGATAGCATTCTATACACTGAAAAATCACTTATTGTCTAAATTAAAGTTGATTGCATTTGATTTTTTTTGTTTCATAGAAATTTCATAAGTGATGATATATATTTTCTAAGAAAAATGTAGCTCATATATCAATGGTTGCAAATATATATCAATTCTACCTTTTAGGACATTAAGACATAGAATAATAAATGTTAGAAATATGAAGGAGGTGATCGACACATCTCAGGTAGAAGATCGTATAGGGTAACAAATACAGACCAACATGACTATGCCGATGTGGACTGATAATATGATGTGAACCCATTGACGCACAAGTCAGGCCTAACATTATGTGACTCCACATTGACTACAAGATAAGTATGATCAAAATATTTATGTGCTTCTTCACCTGTTTGATGAATTTGTTGGCATCAATTTTTTTATGTCATAAGGCGTAGGGTATCCGCTCAAGCGCTAAGGAACGTTGCTTGATGCACGTGTTGACTCCTGTAGTGCGAGACATCCACTTCGGACCCACTGACCCGTGTTAAGGGGCATGTAGCCGGGATCGTTTTGCTAGGCTTTGGTTTTCACTTAGGCAAAGGTCGGTCGGCATTTGACACGTTAGACGACTCCGATCGGGTCAAAAACATATTATTCGTCGCGTCGTGCGTGAAATAAGCTTGAATTCGCCCGATCGTCAGTGAAGTTGTCCAGATAATCCTGGACGAAGAAACAGACCATGCTAACGTGTCCGGAACGTCGTTTTTACCCGAGAAGAGCACCCATATTGTTGGGGTTCTGTGCACACATGAATCGAGGGGGGGGGGGGTAAATCTAATAGTAATTATTATTATTATTTTAATATAAAAAAACCTATCCTATTTAAAAAACTCTCACTCACTCCTCTCTCTCTCTCCTATCGCACGCAAAAAATCCCGCTAGCCCTTTCCTTCACGAAACCACCTCACCTCTTTGCGAAACAGCACGTCGCTGGCGCTCCCACCTGCGAATGACCAACCTCCGATCACTCCTTCCCCAATGCCGACAGCCCCTCTTTCTGCCCGAAAATTTCCTTAACGTGCCCAGCCCGCCGTCCCTCGGTCTCGGCCTTCTTCCTCCACGGTCTCTTCAGTGCGACGACCAGATCCGGCTAACATAAGTTTCTTTCTGACCAGATATGGCCTTCTAGCCTCCTTCTGCACTTCACATCCGCAACACCTCTTCTTGGCCTCCCTCTCATCGGTTGAGCCTTCTTCGACATGCAAAACTTTTGCCTGCATCCCGTTGTCGGCAGTTACCTCTTTCGCACTCAGGACCAAGGGCAGAGCACCTCCCTCTCCCTTGCATCTTCTTTTGTTTGTGCCGCTGGCAAGCACAGTCACCCGGTGGTGGGAACATCACTGGAGTGTCCTACCGTCGACGGACAGTGGTGGTACATCGCCTTGAAGAGGCGTGGACGTCTACTCCTTTGCGAGGAAAGCTTCCCTTCTTTCGCCGTTGTCGTCTGACCCCTCCTCGTGAAGGTACATTTTGGATGCATTTTTATATGCTAAGTTATTTATTTTGGGTACTTCGTATACCTCACTTGCTCGTTATTTTGTTTGCGTGACTTGTTGCGAGATACGTCGGTCATGTTCTCTTGCCCTCATTGATTCGTCTCTTGCCCTCATTGGATCTTTTTATTCTCCTCATTGCATGGTTCAATGCGAGATACACTGGAGCACATATCGGGCGTCGACGACTTGGAGCAAGCAAAGAGAACGCATCTGCAAATTTTGCGGTGGTGAGATCCTCTAAACTCCTAGCTAGCCCTAGGTTTAGTGGTGTCTAGGTGTGTGGGTTTGATCGTAGGTCGGCGCGATGACATACCTGCGTGATGAATCATTGGTTTTCCTAGATATAACCTTTAAGTTAGGACTTCCTGTGCGTGGTCAAACACCTTCCGTACAGCCGAGTGTCTCCAATTTGTCATGAGCCTTAGTTCTTCAACCCGTTGGGTCGGAATCCCAATTTCCCACGGTTTTGATGCTCCTAATCCCTCTTGGATGGATTAGTCGAGTTTGATCTTAGAGTACGGGAAAAGCTTTGTAGCTAATCCGTCTTATAAGATCGTGGGTGTTCGTAGAGTGGAAAAAGCTTTGTAGCTAGTCCCCTCTACGAACAGGTGGAGAGTTTGCCCTATGAGAAATCGGAGGGGGAAACCCTACACATTGTCACGCCAAAGCTGGAGGTGGCGATGTCGCAAATCCAAGCATGTCAGCTCTAGGTTTCTCAGGTGAGGTCATTAGTACGAGTGTGACCCGCTATCATATGTGATTGTTTGCACCTCATTGTTTGTATGTGCATGTCTTGTATGTTACATATTGTATGTCATATATCGCACTTGCATTTACACGTTGCACTTGCACTTGCACCAGCACCAGTTGTTCATGGATCGGTCATCTCGGACCGGTTGGCACCACTTGTGCATCGGTGGGTTATCCCAAACCGGTCACATCACTTGTGTTTCAGCCGGCTACCCCGACCCGATTTGCTCAACACTTTTGTTTGATCAGATGTTTCATCCCGATCGACCAACCACTTGCTCCTTTGCATGTTGTGTATGTGCATGTACATGTTTGTCTGCATGATTGATATCATCTACTTGAGTTACATTCCTTCAGGTCACTGCCTTACTGGTATACCCTCTTTTCAGACTCCTGCCACCACAGTATGCCCATTTCTTTAGGTCACTATCTTACTGGCATACCTCTTTTCGGGCCCCCTGCCACTGTGCATGCCCACCTTCAGGTCACTGCTTTACTGGCATACCCTCTTTTTGGGCCCCCTGTCGCTGCGATATATCCATTCCTATGAGTCACCGCCTTCATGGCATACTCTTTACTACTATTTATATGTTTTAATTTGCTTGCATTTGCATTTGCATTTGCATGTTCGCATGGATAGCGAGCTAGGCTCATTAGGAGAGTGACCCCGTGTTGGTCGTGATGCCTTAACAAGCATTGCTTGTTGAGTTGATCTCGACGAGCAATGCAAGTTAAGTCATCGAGATTGACACGAGTATGACTGTGCTAAAGATCTAATAGATATAACTCATGTTACCACTCTTTGTGACACCCTTTAGATCCTTCAGAACTTTAGGATGAGGCCAACATGACAACCCCGTCAAAGTCATACTATACCCAGGCTTACCTCGCACTTGGATAGGTTGATGCACTTTTCGTTAGATGGTGTGCTATGCTAGGATTTAGGGTGCTAGGTAGTCTTTTTGATGTCTGGTTATTGTTCTCTGCTGGATTGGTTGCCCTAGCCATACATCTTTCTTTTGCATTATGCTTGTGGTGTGATTACATGCTGCATATGTGTGGTAGTGTGTTAGGGCGTTCTTCTGCAGGGAGCCATGCCTATTTATATGCACACACACAAATACTGCTCTGCGGGGGAGCAAATAATGATTTCTGACCCTTTTGCTTGCAGATGCTATTAGCCCCCCCCACTTTTAAGGCATGGCTTATGATACGTTATTTGCATGTGAGCTTTCCCGCTGATACTTGTTTTCATGCAAGATTCAGTCTTTTTATATTCTTATATACTTTTTAGAGTTTAGGAGAGTCCTGTAGCAGAAATAGGATATGGACACGGGTTTCAAGGTGTTTGAAACGGAACCATGTGGAGGGGACCAGAAACGGATGCTCGTGCCCCGTATCTTAATTTTGTATTTTTTATATTGATGTATAGAATTAGGACCAAACATATATATGCAGAGTCAGACCGCCTTTTTCTTTTCTGGGATATGTTGACGACCCAGGACATGACTTGTTTATTATTTTGATTTGACTTGTTTTATTTTTTTTACATCATATTGCATGTCTGTACATTTGCATGTGTTTTCTTTGTTTCTTTATGTGGTTTATCTGGGATTTCACGATGGAACATAGGCTCTTTAAGACTTAAAATCCTTATTTTTCTACTTAAAAATTCTAAATAAAATATTCAAGATAATTAAAATTTAGGATTAAAATATTTAAGATTTAAAAAATACAACATTTACTTTTCTACATATATTAATAGGGTCTCCACAATATTTAGGACCGCTCTAAATAATTGCATTTATATTTGCATGTCCTGAGGAGAAGTCTCCGCAATATTTATGACCGCTCTAAATAACTGCATTCATATTTGCATGTCCTGAGGAGGAGTCCCCGTACTTCTCCAACATGATTCACCCAACATAACTTCATATAGGCGGTTTTCTAGTTCGCTTAGAGTGTTAGAAGGCTCCTCGACCCAGATGAAGTATAAATCCTTTTTTTTGGAGTGTTTCCGGCTTTATAGCTGAACCTCCACTTCTGTTTCTTTCCTGAGTCGTCCTTGCTATTTCAATAAGTATAATTCCCACCTCTTAGAGTTTCAGCCTGTAGTCATAGGATAGAGATTCTTTCCTTTGACCTTAGAGCTACTGAGGTTCCCGTGGACGACGCAATTCATAGATTGCTGACCGGAGATCTCAGGTCATGTTGGGTTGACTACCTTCACAACCAGGTACACTTAGGGTTCTAGTAGCCGTGGATGATGGGTCTGTGGTACCCCGACCCAGTTGCCTCTACCTTCTAGGATGACTTTACCTCCCTTTTGTTGAGCCTCTTTGAGCCCTATCGGTCCTTGACTCATTGATATCACCTTGACAGCTCGATACTGATGAGCTATTGCTCGTTTAAGATATGACGATTTGTCATCTGCCCTTATGGCCCGAACGTGCTTTGACGTGTTAGGATATCCCTGTCAAGATGATTTAGGGTATTCTGTGAGCCTCGTGTGCCGATTAGCCGCTACCCACTTGGGATGTGAGAGAGTCACTCTCTGCTCGATGACTTAGCCTGAGCTTTAAAGCATAAGGACTGTTCCCACACGGAATAACCTTCCTTTGATTGCTTATACCTCAGGTTTATGATAATATGAAGAGAAACTCCTTTTATCGAGAGTATTTATGGGCATCCCCCATGATATAATTAACCAGTAGGAACACATTCCTATGGGAGTGCTCTTGACCCCATAACAGGTAATTGCACCTGACTCTCTGGTTATGGATAGTCTACGTAGACACTTCTTTCGTGGATATTGGTTTAAGGTGCCTCCACTCGATCTAATTTGGGAGACATACTTGGACTATCCTTGCGAGGTTTATCGTACGTAGACTCTTCACTTTTTACTTTTTCTCTTGTTTGTCATTTTGTCGTATATCCATTCTTATTTAGTTCCTCTTCTCTTCGAGCACTGATTTAATTCGAGAGGGAGATTTATTCGAAGAAGGGAAATATACGACAATCGAAAAGCTGACGACTTCTTTTAAAATAAAAATAGAGAAAAAATGAACGGAAACATAATTAATGAAAAGATTTCACCTGATTTGATCAGATGTAATCTCAGATATAGAGCTGGCACTTTGAGATAAATAATCTTTAAATTTGTGAAATGCGTGGAAAATAAAAGATGTACTTGTATGGAACTTGCTTCTGTCCCTTTTTTTTATATTGAGATTTGAATTTAGGAACCTTAAAAAATCTGTACCGATACTTCATCGCATCAACTTTATAACATAATAAAAATCCATTGACACAACAATCTATCTTCTTTAATTTCAAACATAACTTAGATACCATCTTTTTAGTTCTGTATAAGGGTTTGTTTGGCGCAGGTGTTGATTATTTATAATCTGCTGATAAGCAGATTATTCTGATAATCTGCATCTGGCTTGCTGTTTGAGGCAGCTTATTCAGATTAACTTATTGATAGTTAAATTTTTTTATGGAATCTTTCTTTTTTAGTAATCATGTAACCTAATTAAAATATTTTTGGTTATGTTAAAATCTATTTTAATTATTAGTATTCTAAAGGCCACATTTATCTTAAAAAGAGAAGTCCAACATTCTCACAGTGGTCTTTGTGCCGCATTTAGTAGTTCATAATACATCCTAGCTTCTTTGTTTGGTGACTCATTCTCCACTTGACTCACTTACAAAGTTCTTGTTCCATCAAGAATCATTTCTAAAAATCTTTTTGAGTTATACTTAGTAGGAGAATCATAACTCGTTGAAAGTGCAGAACTCGTTGAAGGACCTACTTCAGTGTTAATACTAGGTTCAACCTCGCTATGTGAAGTCAAAAACCATTAATTTGGTTGTAATTATTTATGGTATAAATCATACCTAATATCTTATGATATTAAGTATGCCTGGTTCTTGTGTTTTGCACAAAAGTATCGAAACTTACCCTAATATAGAAAATTCTAAAGCTGAGATGCTAGTAGCATAAAAGACTCAACCTTGCTAAGAAATTCCTCAGTTGGTTATTTTCTACCTAGATGTAGTCTATTTTACACTGTGCCATTACAATCTGAACATTCATAGATAGCATCCATGACTTTCCTAATGGCTCTCCTAGAAGGATGAAAATCCCAATGATTTAAAACAAATGCTAGACCCCAAATCCCTTTATTTTGAAGTTCTATTTTGGCATTGATATACATTTTGGAACCAATGAGTAAATAGAACTTCAAAACAAATCTTCACTCTTTAGGGTTCCAAATGCTAGAACCCAATTCCCTAACTTTTAGTTGAGAGGATTGGATTTAGTCATTGAAGCCCAAGTTGAGTTCTTATAAGCCTAACCTTTAGTTGAGCTTGGATCTTTTAAACAACATTATTTGAGCAAAAACCCTTGTAACCATCGTCAGGAAGATGAGAAGAAAGTTTGCCCGTCACGACTAGCAAGAGTGGAACACTACAAGTTAATCTATCTAAGAAACATACCGTCAAGTCGATATGATCCTCCCCGTGAATATGTTGGACCCACCCATGCTCCACCAACGAACCATCAAATCTGTTGCAAAGGACAACCCAATGTCAAAATTCTCATGAGAAGTTGGATGACTTCTCCTCTCCAAGAAATTTGGCTTCGTTCTATGTTCTCGTCACTTGACCTCATTCCAACCTCTTTTGCATCCATGAGCTTCATAATACAACTAGAGCAAAAAAGCTTCGGGAAGTCTTTTGCTCTCTTCTGAACTTCTCTCGTAATGAGGAGCAGTTTGGATAGAGTGGAGAGAAAACCATTGTTGTCGGAGGTGTCATGCCTTTCTCCTCGACTATTGGAGTCCAGGGATGCACCAACGTCCAAAACATCCAATAACAATGATTGAACGGGTGCATCAACCTCTCAAGAAAGTGGCCTAAACTTCACCATTACTTAAAGACAATTACATCTAACCAAAGGAAGGGTCTCCTACCAGATGACAACCTTGGATTAGGTGGCATTCGACACCCAGATCAGAGAAAATCCCTTGCTTAAGCACTTCACTTGAAAAAAAAGGAAACTAAAGTAGCATGGACCTTGGAGATCCATCAACATCCATTAACGAAAGATCACCCTCGTTTCCGGTCAAATAAAATGTAGGAAAATCTTGCCAAACTTTCACAAAGCCAGCACACATGAAGGGAAGGTAAGTATATGGGGAATTTCTCCCCCCTTTAAATTTGAGGAGGAATCAGCAGCACTAAATGGTACACACTCACAGAAACACTCAAGAATGGTCCATTAATGATGATAGCTTAGCTCATTGGTTAGATATCTCTAAAGTTGATTTCTTGAATAAGGAAAATAATGTGATTGTCAAATAGACTTAAGTGTCTATTATCTAAAGGAGCTTTAACTTCGCGGGACCATTCCTGGCACACCTAGAACTAAGCCTGAGCAGTTATGTTTTCAAACCTTCACCTGATGCTCAGGAAACACAGATTTGCTGAGAGGTTGCCAACCACTTGTATTACAAGGTGATTGAAAAAATCAATTCCTTGATAAAAAATGCCTTCATATGACCTATGGGCAAAGGTGGCTAGGGTGTTTTCCCTATTCATCAGCCTTAAAATCCATGAGGAGTAGCTAGGATGCCCTGAAAATCCTAAGAGGATGAACCACCCCTCACAGACGACGATGAGATTTGTACTTGGTGGATGATGAAGGGGAGAAGGCTTGCATGCTTGGGCAAGCCTGAAGTAAGCCCCCAAGAGGCTCCAAAAGAAGCCACAAAAATCGTAAAGAAGCACACGATTGGGCAAGGTTGGGCTACCGAGAGGTCTAAATGATCATGAAAAAGGCCAAAATCCAATTGGTTCTAAGGGACCTAAACAAACAAGCAAAAACTAGAAGATCCTTTGGTCACGAACCAATGCAAAGTCCGAACAATGAGGTCTTTAGAGGCAACCTTCTGCCACCTAACGATAAGATCCACAAAAACGACAGTGAACGCCTCTCCAAAATCTTGACGACCACTCTCAAGAAGCGATAAGATCTGCACCGAGAGGCATGACCAGCCAGGACCAATGCTCACTCGACCGGACGACGCATCATGAGCGCCAATAAGGAACAAAGGTTAATGCTTGGGACATTAAAGATGGGTTGGCCTCCAAGAATCCATGGGCCAGATCGAGAACAAGCAACTTTAAATGCCAAATTACTAAATAAAATTTTGAAATTTTACAAGCCTAACTAACAAAAGTAATCACGAAAAGGTAAAAAGTTTCATTTCATTAATATGTAAAGAATTACAAGTATTCTTTGTATGACACTAACAAACATTTGAGATAAAGAAAAATTATGTTCTTTCAATCATAGGGCCTTCAACCAGTAGCCGACTCCTCCCCATCACCAGGGTCGCCCTCTCCTTCGGAGGCTTCATCCAATTTTTTGGGGATCAAGTTAAAGAACCCATTCAGGTTGGAGTTCTTAGTGTCGATCAAGCTATGATGAATGTACCACAGGGTGACATGTTCTACACTAGGCCTAAACTCACTTGCTAAACCATCCTTATACTTCTCCTTATAGAATGACGAGGCAAGCTTCTTCCCCAACTTGGCAACCTTCTTCTCCATATCAACTATTGTACAAAGGGATTCCTAGTTAACTTTCTTAGATCCATCAAGCTTCACATACAAAAGTTCCCAATAGTTTTGAAGCCTTTTCCAATTGGCCTCCAGCAAGGCCTCCTTCTTTTGAGCTTCCTTAAGCGATTGCTTTACCTCAATCAAGACTAGCCCCTGAAACTAGGCACTCTATGCCACCATTAAATGCCACACGACCCTATTATGGAGAAATTCTTGAAAGCCAAAGCTTTCCAGTGTGCAGCCAAACCCTACTGACCAAAAAAAATCTACTAGTGCTGGGGGAAACTCCCTGTTGCCTTTCGACTTTGGGTACCAGCTTAGAGACCGATCCAGCAAGTTGAACTGCTTGTTGCTCTCATCCCATAACTTCTCGGTACTCTCAGGCATATACTCCCAATTAGAGGCCTTCTCCATCTCCTTCAATGGGGGGGGGGG
>JXCR01145491.1:258529-278927 GCA_002079205.1 Phalaenopsis hybrid cultivar | reverse complement strand
GGGGGGGGGGGGCTTCTTCCTCTAGCGGTACTTTCCCCTGCCGACATCTCAAGTGCGAAACATATCTTTCAAAGGAGGAAGTCAACTCCCCCAATGAAGAATCAAACGAGCAACAAGGGCCACCTTGGCTTGCCTTGATCCTCTCAGATTAGGAAACGAAGGAAGGACCTCCAACCTTATAATTTGACGGATCAACGGTAGTCAGTGGCATGGTGGCTGGGGTGCCAACCACAAAAGATGAAGGAGCCACGATCATGGTTCTATCTAGAGTCCCTTCAGAAGCATGCTCCCTCTCATTGCCTTCCCCCACATAAAATTAAATTAGAAGCATATTTTCAAGTAATTGTAGTGACCTTACTGGTCACCATTTCTTGAACAATGACACTTTCAACGATCACAACAACAAGATATCTTGAGGCCACACTACGAAAGGGTTGGTCCTCGCCTCCTACCAAATTACTTTATTCAAAGAGGAGCTTCCATTTCTAATTATTGGGGCCACTTTTCATTCACCTCCTTTGCTTAGCCTCTTCTACAATGTTTGAGTTGTGTCATTGACCCTCCATCATTTTACAAGTCAGAGCATGGAAAACTATCACCTCGGAGCTATATTAAGGAACCGAGAGAGAACGATCAGACAACATTGTTGACCTCACTTTTGTGAGGACTCACCCCACCTACTTGCAAATGACCCTAAACAAGTGTTGTACCTTTTGTGAGCTCCACCAGTGCAAGCCCAAGCCCCTAACCCTTGATTGAGTGGGTTTAGCGTTTCCAGGTGAGAAACCCAAATTGACCGACATGGGCTAGACATACCCTAGATCACCCAAATTAACCTAGATCCCTATGGACTTGCCTATGAACCCTACAAACCATCATGACCATGAAATCCACCTTAAGAGAGTAAACTACTAAATTAATCTCTAGCCTCACCAAAGGCCTCCATAATCCTACGAAATCCTAAAAATCACCTTAAACTTTAATGCGCCCTTTTGACCCCAAAATTTGATGGCACCTTGGGATGGTCAAAATTAATTAGGCCTACCCCAATTTTAACCAAAATTGGACCAATTGACCATAAACCCATCCAATTCACCCTCACCCAACATAGCCATGACACCACACCATGTAGGGAACCCAATTACCATAATGGGGTCAACCCCCATAATTCACCTAATTAATTAATTAATTAATTAGGTGGATTTTAAAATTTCGTTAGAGTTTAAGATAAAAAGAAACTCAACCCATCCATCCAAAAACCAAAGCCCCATGACAAGACCCAACCCAAACCATGGCCCATAACCCATTCCTAATGGGTCATCCATGACCCAATACCGACCAAGCATGACACATTGGTGAGACAAAAAATCTAAATCAGGGTAAATCCGACCCTTAATTGGTAGCTTTTCATCATCCACCATGACTCATCAATGGGAGGGACACATGTATCCTAGCCTAAGCCCCCTGATACACCAAAAATATATATAATTTTATACTCATTTTTTATAATCATTTTTTGTGATATTGCACTTTAATGGAAGGTATTTTTCATGTTTTGTTGTAGGTTATTAATTTTTAGGACTTGGATCAAAAAGAAAGCAAAAAAAATGAAATTTGGAGTTAAAATGAAGATTTTTAAAAATTGTTCAACACACATGGCGCCAGACTGGGCGCCGACGATGTCGTTTGACAGAGAAGACAGATTTAATTAGATGGCCACTAGCGCCAACAGTGCAGACCCTGTTTCTATAAGATTTCACAAATTTGGAAGCTTTTTAAAGAGTTTTTGGATGCACCTATTGGAGAACCGACTCTAGGCTCTATTTAGAGCAGAAATTGATAAGAAAAAGTCCCCTTAGCACCTTTTTGCGCTCCTCCTTGCCACTTTACATCCTTCCACGCCATTACAAATGATTAATCATTTATTTTATTTATAGTCTTGAGTTTTTGTGGTGAATTTAAGTGTCAATTCTTCTATAAGAAGTGTTTGAGAGGGAGAGAAGTGAGAGATTTCTTCTTCCTACATTTCCTAAGAGAGGCTACAAAGGATTTGCTTTGAGAAAGAGTTTCAGATAAGTGTTATTTGTTTATTATTATCGTATGAAATTCCTTTTATATATAAAATTTGTGTTTTGTTATATCTTTCTAATGAAGTCTGAGTAATTTTCTTTATTTTTTTCCCTACTCTAAGATATAGTGAAATGAAGAGATACATTGGATGTGTCAATGTTAAAATATAAAATAAATTGTGATGGTTTTTCAACTCTGCTCTTAATTTACTTTTCAATATGACCAATTGAATTGTTAAAATATGTTGTGAAACATATGATCTAACAAATAGAGTATGAGTTCTACAACAGAGTGAGAATCACATTTAAGTCCATGAAGGAGTATTTCGTTCATAGAATTAAGTGTCAATAAATAGAGAAATATACATTATTGGGTGTAGAATTGGGAGATTTTTAGGGTGTCAGAATAAAATCCTCAATTCAATATTTGTATTTAAGAACTAAAGCGAGAGTTAGCCTTCAAGGGAAGGGAAGTGGGAGCTCTGGAGTGGGAGCTAGTATCCTCCTAGCCTTGCCATGAATTTAGGGACTAAACCTAAGGTTAACCAATGATTTTCTATAACTCTAAATCAGGGTAGAGAATTAAAATTGCTTCTATTTGACACAATACATATTTAAATCATTTATTTCATCTCATTTCACCAAAAACTCAGTTTAGTGGGAAAGATGCTTTTTCATATTAGAAAACTTCATCACATAAACATAGTTTAGTAGTTACTAATTTAAACTCTGCATTTAAATTTTTCTAGTAGTTAATAATTTAGTTTTGATAGTATCTCAAACATTCAAAATTAGTGACAGTAATTTCATTTTATGTCTGTGAATTTCCTAGTTAATTTGTCATCTTAAAATTTAAACCTTCCTCGTCGGATTGATATTTGGGACTTAAATAGAAAGTCTTATATTACTTAATGTTATTATTCATAAATACAATATTAAATTATTGGCACCGTTGTAAAGTGGAGTCAACTTTATAAATTTTACACAACTATATTCAACCGGGATCACCCCCTTGGACCAATCTTTTATGGGTCAATCTAGATCATCTCTGATTTTTATTATCCACCTAAGAGGCCTTCAATCAGCTTAGAGTTCTCTCATATGCCTCCCTCATCTCCAGGCTCATCACCATGTTCAAACCATCATGGAAACTTGAATAGCTTCCTTCCACTACCTAAAATCCTCTGAAGTTTCTCTGAGAGTTCTCTGAGGAGCCACCAAAACTTTTACAATCTCCTTAAAGCTCTCTAATGGCCTCTGATGGCTACTTAAGGAAGGAACCTAAGAGCCTTGCACACCATCAAAATCACTGTCCAGCCTCCCAAATGCTGCCTTTCAATAGAGAAAATGTCCCTTTTGATGTAGGCAGTTGATCCTCTAAGTCCTTAGGCCAACAACTCCACCACAAAACCCTAATTTCTTAGCCCTTATTCAAGACAATTTTTGGCCTTAACATAAACACTTTCAAAACTCAAATTTAAACATCTCAAAAGCTTCCCTGAGCCTCAAGAAGATCACCCTAATCAAAATTAGGGTTTCCCGAGCTCTCCAATCCATTACAACACAAACCCGAGCCACTATTTAGTTTAGCTTATATCCAGGACCAATTTTTGTTCAAATTAAAGCAAGGAAAAGTTTCATGACATCAAGGTGAAGCTCTCTATTAAGCTCAATCAAGACCACATCTCTTGGGACAAGGTATGGATCAAAATCCTTAAAATTAGCCTCAAGTTTGCTCTTTTGTGAAGTAAATGAATAGTCAATGCTCATTGAACAGTATAGATATGTTCGTCTAGCTTAGATGAAGCTATATGAACAAATCTCGAGTGATTTGGTTGAGAAATGACAAAGATCTTAGAGTTTAATCATGGATGGTTCTCAATCTTTGTCTTTTGGGGATGATGAACCAATGTTATCAATTCCCATGTCTTAGATACAGATGGTGAAGAATGAGCTAGATCACAAAATTGTGGAGGGACAATGCTTCAGATTAGTGCCACCTTAGGTGCCCATGCGAAAAGCTCACCTGACCAAAAGATGCCGTGTAGGAGTTTGAAGTGCACGATGGATAATTCGGCGTCACATGGATAAGTACAAAATTTTGGATTTTTGAACTAATTAAATCCAAAAAAATATCAAAGAAATCTATAAATTCATAACTTGGTGTAGAAAAATCACAATTTAAAATAAAAACACCTCTGATCTCAGTGAAGAGAGGAGAAAATAATAAAAAAGATTAAAAATAAATATTTAATTTTTATTTAATTAAATACTCGAGAGAATATTTAATTATTTAAAATTAATTATAAATTTGGAGGGGAACTTCCCTCTAATCTTGGGAATATCCTCTGATTTTTCTAAGGTTGGTGGGGGTCTATAACTTGGAAATGACAAATTTTCTATCAAAATGGTAATTATTTTGAAAAATAATAACAAAAATTGAAAAAGAAATAAAAAATTTCAAGATAAAAATGGAAATCACCAAGGAAGTTTAAGGTAATGAAATTAATCCCTCAAATAATAATTTCCACTTTTGAAAACCTAAAATGAAAAATAAAATATTAGGGATAAAATTTTAAAATTAAAATTTTTACTCTTTAGCCCAAATTTGGTTTAAAACAATAAACCAACCTTAAAGTTTTGATCCTAAGGGGTTAATATCATGGTTACCCTCCTAACCATGAGGTCACCCTTAGAAGCCCCGTACTAACCCAAGTTAAGCCTAAACTTGGTTTAGGTGTAACTTGACTTAAGCCTAATTCAGTTGAGCCCATAATTGGACCCAATCCATTTAGGGTTAAGCCTGGACCACAATCAGGCTTAACATGACTCATAATCAGCCTGGGTTTAAAATTGGTTCTAGCCCATACTAGACCCAAGTTAACCTTAAAATCTAAGTGTAATAAAATGTAGACTTAGTCTTCTTATTAGGTCTAACCTACATTAGAACTAATAAAAACCCTAAGTCTAACCTAACTTAGACTTAGCCATCTTTTTAGGTTCAACCAACATTAGACTTAGTTTGAACCCATATGAACCCCAAGTTTAACATAACTTAGAGCTTGTCATCTTTTTAGGTCTAATCCACATTACACCTAATATGAACCCATATGAACCCCAAGTCTAACATAACTTAGACTTTGTTCAACCTTTTGGTCTAACTCATCTTAGACCTAACCAAACCTTTTAACTTATCTTTGACCTAACCCTAATCCTAGGTCTAACCCAAATTAGACCTAACCCACCCAACCTTTAGGTCTAACTCATCTAGACCTAACCCTAATTCTAGGTCTAACCTAAATTAGACCTAACCCAAACTGTAGGTTTAGCTCATCTTAGAACTAACCCATCTCCCATGTCTAACCCAAATTAGACCTAACCAAACCCTTTAGGTCAAATCAACATTTGACCTAACCTAAACTCTTGGTTTAATTAACACTAGACCTAACCCTAAGCACTATGTCTAACTTAACTTAGACCTAGTACATGCTTTTAGGTTTAAGCTACATTAGAACTAAACGCTAACCCCTTTGGTTCTAACCCACACTAGATCCAAACATCAACTTTAGACAATGTTAGACCAAAAACTAGGTCTAATTTAAATTAGATCTAAGCTTAGGTCTAACCTAAATTAGACCCAGTCCAACCTTTAGGTATATTTCATCTTAAACCTAACCTATCCACTAAGTCTAACTCAAATTAGAACTAACCCACACATGGAGTCTAACCTAAATTAGACCCAATTTAAATATGCACCTTTAGGCCTAACCTAAAAATAAATCATAAACCATCCTAGAACTAACCTATTGTAGACTTAGTTCAACATAAACTTTCTTAAGGTCTGGCCTAACCTAGACCTGGCCCAAGTCCAAACTAACCCGGACTTAGTCAAATATAGAGTTCTTTAGGTTTAACTTAACTTAGAACCAGTTCACTTAAATCATTAGGTCCACCCAGTCTAACTCGAGTGAACCCAATTCAATGGAATCACTAGGCTAACCTGACTTAACTTGGGTGAACCCAATTCAACTATGTCATTGGGTCCATCGGGCCTAACTCGGGTGAACCCAATTCAACCGAATCACTAAGCCAACCCGACCTAACTTAGGTGAACCCAATTCAACTAAGTCACCGAGTCAATCCTACATAACTCGGGTTAACCCAATTCAACTGAATCATTGGGCCAACCCATCGTAACTTGGGTGAACTCAATTTAATTGAACCACCAAGCCAACCCGACCTAACTCAAGTAAATCCAATTCAATTGAATCACTGGGCCAACCCGACCTAACTTGGTTAAACACAATTCAACTGAACTACCGGATCTACCAGACCTAACTTGGGTTAACCCAGTTCAACTAAACCACCAGGTTAACCATACATAACTCGGGTTAGCTGAATCTAATTGAAACATCGGGTCAACCAGACCTAACTCAGGTTAATTCAATTAAACTAGTGGAGCAACCTGACCTAACTTGGGTTAACTCAATTAAACCATTGGACCAACCTAACTCAACTTGGGTTAGCCCAATCTTTGATTTAGCCCAACCTAACTCGGACTAACCCATAATCAACCCAACTTGATGGGACAAACAGACCTAACTTAGGCAAACCTAAAGTCAATTTTTCTTTGAGATAATTGGACTAAACTCTAATAAATCCTAATTGAGACTCAACTTCAAGCTTGACTTTAAGTCCCGACCCCAATTTAATCAAAAATCGATTTAAGTCTAACCCAACTTAGACTTAAAAAGACAATTCAAGTCTAAATTAACTTGGACTTTACCCAATTGTAATTTAACTTAAGATTGATTTTAGCAATTAAGTTTAACTCGGATCAGTTCAGTTTAACCAGGTCTGCTAAATCTGACTTGCTTTAACTTAGTATTCCTTAAGTCAATCTAAATTAAAAAAGACTAGTTTAATCCCAATCAAACTAAGTCAACCTTGGTCAATCCTACTAAAATTTGGTCCATTTAAACAAATTTGAAGATAATATGAGGGATAACCAGCCTAAATCAGGTTAACTTGATTTACCTAAAGGCTCATCTTAGATCAGTTCAACCTTGCTTGAACTAATCTAAAATCAATCTAGGCCTAGGTGACCAGAGTGAATAAATGCACACTTAGCCTTAGTCAAGGACAATTTGGGCTAAAGTACCAAACCAACCCAAATGAAATGATATAAAGTTCACCCTAAAAGACAATATTTCTTGGACAATGTGACCAATGATTGTTGACATGAATCTTCTGGTCCAAGCAAGTTTGACCACCTCTTGGACTAGGTAGATTAGGGAACCTGACAACCCCAGGATGATGGAAAGGCTTAGGAATCTTAATCGGGTTGTCTAAAATAAAAATAATAACCAGCCAATTAAATCAAACTTGTTCCATGCTAACATTATTTTGTAGGGATACTAAAGATAAAAGGCGGACGTCACCCTAGATTTATTTTACATGTTATTAGGGTGTGCTAACTCCATTTTGTAGGGATGGACATTCAGAATCTGGAACAAAAGGATTAACTTCAAATAAACCATTAATAACCAAATAAAACTCTAGGATAGTTCAAAATCTTTAGGAATTTGCTATCTTTAAGATAGGATTTTGACATTCCTTTCCTTAACAATGACACTTGAACTTTTGAGAATAAATTATAACCTCCATAAGGAGTTTTCTTAAATAGTCTTAACTATTTAAGATGAAAATAACTATAAGGATTAGTCCTTACAAAAGGATGCAAACTCTAGCCTGAATTCTCTGGTCGTTAGCTTTCGTAAGGTTTCTTTCGTAGTTATGTCTTTTAAGCATATCAAGGTGATCTCATTTTTAATTTATGCTCTAGAACTATCAATGTAAGAATTCAATTTATGAAGGCCTTTAGTGTACTTCTTTTGTTTTTTTTTTTCCCATTATTGCCTACCCCAGTCCTCTGATGTTTCACCTCTTAGTTCAACTACCTGATCTGAGATGGAGAATTGTTCAGAGAAAAGGGCAACATAATGGAAAATAAACTGGTGACTCCTCAAAAAGAAATTAAAATGTCAAGCAAACGATGAAATGAAGACCGACGATGCAAAATGAGAGGCCACAAGCATCTCCAAAGCAATAGTCATGTTCTCAAGAAGATACCTCGACTTGAACACCTTGCACTCTGATGGTTCGGCCCAAATTCCTAAGTGCCAGAATAGGAACCAACCAGAACTACTTTTTCCAATCCTTTATCTTGTTCTTTACTCCATCCAAATGGAGTTCTTGCACGCTGAGTATATAACATAGCCATTCTTATCGACCTTGAATGAGAAGAAGTATCTGAAGAGTTTGATCAACCATGCAAGAATCTCTCATCGACAGAGAAAAATGAAGGTCATGATTGTGGCTATGGAATTTGACATAACTTGTGCTTGAATAATCCCCCAAGTTTTGAAGATGCTCTGGTGCTCGGTGCACAAATGCGACTGGAGGTCGTACTTAAACAAATCTCAATAGAATACTAGGTCTTTTCCCAGAGAATCTGTCCCTCATACCGATCCAAGTATCTTATGAAGTTCTATGCGCTCGTCAAGAACATACCTTCGTTATAGCTCCTTCAGTTCGTTCCATGTCAAAGATGAAGGATTAGTACTCTTCACAGAGTTAAACAAGACTGACAAATGTTTGGGGACCATCTTGAGAGACAAGGGCAAAACTATCTGAAGTACGAGAGGAGAAGGGAAAACTGAAGAAAAAAAGAAGGACCTAAAAGCAGACAAAGTGAATAGAAGCAGCTTTTAATCCTCTATATAAGGGGGATGCATCATACGAAGCACTACATAATGATGAGTATCACACCAAATGAATTTTCAAAGGTCATTAAAATCTCATTTTATTACAAATAACATTATTACAAGAATCGAACAAGGTGTTTTATAAATGACTCTTCCAAGACATTCGAGGGGACATGCTCCCTCAACTTTCAGAGAACCATTTCTCTACCTATCCTACTATGATCCACCTGACCAGCTTCTCGGTTGAACTTCACTAGAGGAGACATCTCACGAAGTACCTCCATCTCACACAACACCTCGTTTAGCCTGCTTTGGAGAGCAACGAGTTGCATGTGTAGAACCACAACTTAAGCATTCAGGTGAACAGTTAACTCCTACACAGGATCCACATATGAACCTTTGATAAGTCCCTCAAAAGGGCTAACCAAACCCGCTAATGGTACGGTCTTGCCTACCCGTAGCTATATGATCTTGAGAGATTGTGCTTGTCCCGACAATCCTTCTTGTTAGAGATTTATCATGGATGATGGGTCAGTCCGCTGAAGAATTACTGAGGACGACAGTGACAGAACCCCAAGATAGGTTCAAGATCTGGAGATGGTTTCCTACTTGAAAATGGCAAGACCTGCCAAAAGTAGATATAAATCATACCAACAACAAGTCTCATCGAATACCCTGCATAGGCTTCAACAAGATTTGCTTAAGGCCATGAAAGCTTAAGAGATCTTGTCGAGACAAAGATCCAATCAGACAGGCGAGACGTGAACTCTATAAGACTCGAGCTGAACGGAAAGTGAGCCACGACTTACTTATTGAAAAAAAGCCGACCAATCATGTTCGGCTGACCAACCCGTGTCTGGACTGAACGACCACCTTACAACTGACTGCTTTGATTGATCGTGTCAAAAGACACCGAGCTAGATTGTCATGTGGGTGAACACCTCGATTAACCAATGAACAATTTAGAGGCCACCAATGCCACTCGGTCGGTCACCTCAGTTGGCTAACTTCAAGCCAGCCAACCAACCAATTACCACCACTGTTGAAACTCAAATTGTAATGCAAATATGACATAAAATTTATACATGTAATTAGAGTCTTGATGACATTAATAATGATTTTCATAGCCGTTCCATTTTTTTTTGTAATTGTACAAAACATGTTCCTATAAGTATAGAGCAAAAATACGAATAAAGGGACCTCTCCCTCGGCCCTCTCTACAAAAAAAATTCTAGAATTATTCAACTCTCTTCCTCCTCTCCTTCACTCGGTTCAAACTCTCGGGGTGCGTTCACAAAGAATAAATTAGGATCCAACACTTACATATAATGACTACAAGCTTATTTATAATTTTTTCTATAATATTTTGGTAATTTTTGACGAAATTCAANGGAGCTTTAACTTCGCGGGACCATTCCTGGCACACCTAGAACTAAGCCTGAGCAGTTATGTTTTCAAACCTTTACCTGATGCTCAGGAAACACAGATTGGCTGAGAGGTTGCCAACCAACTGTATTACAAGGTGATTGAAAAAATCAATCCCTTGATAAAAATGCCCTCATAGGACCTATGAGCAAAGGTGGCTAGGGTGTTTTCCCTATTCATCAGCCTTAAAATCCATGAGGAGCAGCTAGGATCCCCCGAAAATCCTAAGGGGATGAACCCCTCACAGGCGTCGATGAGATTCGTACTTGGTGGATGATGAAGGGGAGAAGCTCGCATGCTTGGGCAAGCCTGAAGTGAGCCCCCAAGAGGCTCTAAAAGAAGCCACAAAAAATCCTAAAGAAGCACACAATTGGGCAAGGTTGGGCTACCGAGAGGTCTAAATGATCATGAAAAAGGCCAAAATCCAATTGGTTCTAAGGGACCTAAACAACCAAGAAAAAACTAGAAAATCCCTGGGTTACGAACCAATGCGAAGTCCGAACAATGAGGTATTTAGAGGCAGCCTTTTGCCACCTAATGATAAGATCCAAAAAAAGGACAGTGACGCCTCTCCAAAATCTTGACGACCACCTCAGGAAGCGATAAGATCTGCACCGAGAGGCAAGACCAGCCAGGACCAATGCTCACTCGACCGAACGACGCATCATGAGCGCCAATAAGGAATAAAGGTTAATACTTGGGACATTAAAGAAGGGTTCGCCTCCAAGAATCCATAGGCCAGATCGAGAACAAACAACTTTAAATGCCAAATTGCTAAATAAAATATTGAAATTTTACAAGCTTAACTAACAAAAGCAATCACGAAAAGGTAAAAGTTTCATTTCATTAATATGTGAAGAATTACAAGTATTCTTTGTATGACACTAACAAACATTTGGGATAAAGAAAAATTATGTTCTTTCAATCGTAGGGCCTTCAACCAATAGCCGACTCCTCCCCATCACCAGAGTCGCCCTCTCCTTCGGAGGCTTCATCCAATTTATTGGGGATCAAGTTAAAGAACCCATTCATGTTGGAGTTCTTAGGGTCGATCAAGCTGTGATGAATGTATCATAGGGTGAAATGTTCCACACCAGGCCTAAACTGACTTGCTAAACCATCCTCATAGTTCTCCCTAGAGAATGACGAGGCAACCTTCTCCCCCAACTTTGCAACCTTCTTCTCCATATCAACTATTGTACAAAGAGATTCCTAGTTAACTTTCTTGGATCCATCAAGCTTCACATACAAAAGTTCCCAATCGTTTTGAAGCCTTTTCCAATTGGCCTCCAACAAGGCCTCCTTCTTTTGAGCTTCCTTCAGCAATTACTTTTCCTCAATCAAGGCTAGCCCCTGAAACTAGGCTATTAAATATTAATTAAACCATTGAACCAACCTGACTCAACTTGGGTTAGCCTGATCTTTGATTTAGCCCAACCTAACTCGGACTAACCCATAATCAACCCAACTCGATGGGACAACCTAACCTAACTTAGGCAAACTTAAAGTCAATTTTTCTTTGAGATAGTTGGACTAAACTCTAATCAATCCTAATTGACACTCAACCTCAAGCTTGACTTAAGTCTCAACCCCAATTTAATCAAGAATCAATTTAAGTCTAACTTAACTTAGACTTAAAAAGAAAATTCAAGTCTAAATTAAATTGGACTTTACCCAAGTATAATTTAACTTAAGATTGATTTTACCAAGGAAGTTTAACTTGGATCAATTCAGTTTAGCCAGATCTGCTAAATCTGACTTGCTTTAACTTAGTATTCCTTAAGTCAATCTAAATCAAATAAGACTAGTTTAATGCTAATCAAACTAAGTCAACCTTGGTCAATCCTATTAAAATTTGGTCCATTTAAACAAATTTGAAGATAATTTGAGGGATAACCAGCCTAAATCATGTTAACTTGATTTACCTAAAGGCTCATCTTAGATCAGTTCAACCTAGCTTGAACTAATCTAAAATCAATATAGGCCTAGGTGACTAGAGTGAATAAATGCACACTTAACCTTAGTCAAGGACAATTTGGGCTACAGTACCAAACCAACTCAAATGAAATGACATAAAGTTCACCCTAAAAGACATGATTTCTTGGACGATGCGACCCATGATTGTTGACATGAATCCTCTGGTCCAAGCAAGTTTGACCACCTCTTGGACTAAGTAGATCAGGGAACCTGATAACCCCAGGATGATGGAAAGGCTTAGGAATCTTAACCGGGTTGTCTAAAATAAAAATAATAACCAGCCAATTAAACCAAACTTGTTCCATGCTAACATTATTTTGCAGGGATACTGAAGACAAAAGGCGGACATCACCTTAGATTTACTTTACATTTTATTAGGGAGTGCTAACTCCATTTTGTAGGGATGGACATTCAAAATTTGGAGCAAAAGGATGAACTTCAAATAAACCATTAATAACCAAATAAAACTCTAGGATAGTTCAAAATCTTTAGGAATTTGCTATCTTTAAGATAGGATTTTGACATTCCTTTCCTTAACAATGACACTTGAACTTTTGAGAATAAATTATAACCTCCATAAGGAGTTTTCTTAAATAGTCTTAACTATTTAAGATGTAAATAACTATAAGGATTTGTCCTTACACAAGGATGCAAACTCTAGCCTGAATTCTCTGGTCATTAGCTTTCATAAGTTTTCTTTCGTAGTTATGTCTTTTAAGAATATTGAGGTGATCTCATTTTTAACTTATTCTAGAACTATCAATGTAAGAATTCAATTTATGAAGGTATACTTCTTTCATTTTTTTTTCCATTATTGCCTACCCCAGTCCTCAGATGTTTTACCTCTTAGTTCAACTACATGATCTGAGATGGAGAATTATTCAGAGAAAAGGGCAACATAATGGAAAATAAACTGGTGACTCCTAAAAAAAAATGAAAATATCAAGAAAACGATGAAATGAAGACCGGCGGTGCAAAAAGAGAGGCCACAAGCATCTCCAGAGCAATAGTCATGCTCTCAAGAAGATACCTCGGCTTGAACACCTTGCACTCTAATGGCTCGACCCGAATTCCTAAGTGCTAGAATAGGAACCAACCATAACTACTTATTCCAATCCTTTGTCTTGTTCTCCACTCCATCCAAATGGAGTTCCTTGCACATAGAGAATATAACATAGCCATCCTTGTCGACCTTGAACGAGAAGAAGTATCTGAAGAGTTCGATCAACCATGCAAGATTCTCTCACCTACAGAGAAAAATGAAGGTCATGATTGTGGCTATGGAATTTTGCATAACTTGTGCTTGAATAATCCCGTAAGTTTTGAAGATGCTCTGGAGCTCGGTGCACAAATGCGATTGGAGGTCATACTTAAACATATCTCAATAGAATACCAGGTCTTTTCCTAGAGAATTTGTCCCTCATACCGATCCAAGTAGCTTATGAAGTTCTATGCGCTCGTCAAGAACATACCTTCGTTGTAGCTCCTTCACTTCATTCCATGTCAGAGATGAAGGGTTGGTACTCTTCACTGAGCCGGACAAGATTGACAAATGTTTGGGGACCATCTCGAGAGATAAGGGCAGAACAATCTGAAGGACGAGAGGAGAAGGGAAAACTGAAGAAAAAAAGGACCAAAAAGCAGACAAAGTGAATAGAAACAGCTTTTTATCCTCTTTATAAGGAGGACGCGTCATACGAAACACTACATAATGATGAGTATCACACCAAATGAATTTTCAAAGGTCATTAAATATCATTTTATTACAAATAACAGTATTACAAGAATCAAACAAAGTGTTTTATAAAGGGCTCTTCCAAGACCTTAGAGGGGACATGCTCCCTCAACTTTCAGAAAACCATTTCTCTACCTATCCTAATATGATCCACCTGACCAGCTCCTCGGTTGAACTTCACCAGAGGAGACATCTCACGAAGTACCTCCATTTTACACAACACCTCGTTTAGCCTGCCTTGGAGAGCAAGGAGTTGCATCTGGAGAACCACAACTTGAGCATTCAAGTGAACAGTCAACTTCTACACAGGATCCAGATATGAACCCTTGACGAGTCCCTCAAAAGGGCTAACTGACCTCGCTAATGGTACGGTCTTGCCTACCCGTAGCTATATGATCTTGAGAGATTGTGCTTGTCCCGACAATCCTTCTTGTTAGAGATTTATCATGGATGATGGGTCGGTCCGCTGAAGAATTACTGAGGACGACAGTGACAGAAGCCCAAGATAAGTTCAAGCTCTGGAGATGATTTCCTACTCGATAGTGGGAAGACCTGCCAAAAGTAGATATAAATCATACCAGCAACAAGTCTCATCGAATACCCTACATAGGCTTCAACAAGATTTGCTTAAGGCCATGAAAGCTTAGGAGATCTTGTCGAGACAACGATCCAAACTGACAGGCGAGACGTGAGCTCTGTAAGACTCGAGCCGAACGAAAAGTGAGCCACGACTTACTCATTGAAAAAAAGCTCACCAATCATGTTCGGCTGACCAACTCGTGTCTGGACTGAATGACCACCTCACAACTGACCGCTTTGATTGATCATGTCAAAAGACACCGAGCCAGATCGTTATGCAGGTGAACACCTCGATTAACCAATGCACAATTTAGAGGCCACCAACGCCACTTGGTCGGTCAACTCAGTTGGCTAACTTCAAGCCAACCAACCAACCAATTACCACCACTGTTGAAACTCAAATTGTAATGCAAATATGACATAAAATCTATACATGTAATTAGAGTATTGATGACATTAATAATGATTTTCATAGCCGTTCCATTCTTTTTGTAATTGTACAAAACATGTCCCTATAAGTATAGAGCAAAAATACGAATAAAGGGACCTCTCCCTCGGCCCTCTCTACAAAAAAAATTCTAGAATTATTCAACTCTCTTCCTCCTCTCCTTCACTCGGTTCAAACTCTCGGGGTGCGTTCACAAAGAATAAATTAGGATCCAACACTTACATATAATGACTATAAGCTTATTTATAATTTTTTCTATAATATTTTGGTAATTTTTGTCGAAATTCAGAAGCACTCAATTGGACAAGCAAAAAAGTAGATTCACATTAATACATATCAAACTTGAAATTGAGTGATATTTTGCTCATTTGATTCTCTTAGTTGGGATTCTCTTTTTGACTAGAGGTACTTTAAGATTTAAATATTATTTGTTCCTTAACTAATATAATAAAATTTTAATTGTACTTAAAGTTCTTGATTTTGGCTCATTTGGAGTCTGATTAAATCGTTTTTGGTGGCATTTGGTTTGTCTAATTAAAAATTTCAATTTGATAAAAAATTTATTGAAGTCGAATGGGGATAATTATGAATTTAATCATAAAAATGTTTAATTAAATTTTCTGGTGGCATATCAACTGTATAGAATGATGGAGAGTAATAAAAAAAAAGTTGTTAATCCATGAAAAATGTTCATTTAAAAATGTTATTCTTTTCTATCTCTAAGAACTAAAATTCAAACTATTTAAAAGCTTTCTAATCTAAGAGATTCAAATAAGAGAAGTTGTTCTCCACTTTCTTTCTGTTTAAATAAAAAAATATAGCCAATGCAAACAAGCTGACTCAAAATGATCCAATTTAACTCTTAATGGACTCAAGCTTGAAAAGTGATTCAAATAAACTTCAAATTCCAATACTAATATTATCCTCCTTGTCTAACCCTCTACCTTCTACCTTTTGAACTTTCTCGCACATGGTAGGCTTCGCTGATGTGCCACCACTCATCCCCTTCCAATGATCACAACCATTCAGTCATTTGCACTTTCGTCCAAGTATTTTCAGTAGCCTAATCATAGTTCCTTGTTGAGAAATCAGAAAATTATCAATCTAAGAAAGTAAGGCCAAGATTTGAGTTTTGGCTCTTCTATCCATTCGTATTTGGTTATCCTTATTCACTTCAAATTATATTATCTTCAAACTCTCCACTGTTGCCATAGCTTTAATGTGAGTTTTAGTATGGCTTTTGTTCTCGTCATGCTCTCCAACCTTCTTTGTATTGTTGTTTTCAAGTTAGGTGCGAGACTACTTTTGTTAGGAAGAATCTTATTTGGTGATAAAGGACGCATAGGGATAGCTATAGGGTTTTTGGACCACGTTTAGCTTCCACTTGGTGGAGTCATGAGTGAGCCAATGAGTTGATGTTGATTGTTTGACAATTTGGAACTTGTCGTGGAGAGAAAGCCATGCTTTAAAAATGATTTTTTGATGGAAATACTAATGATTTTGGATGAACGGTGTGGTTTGTACTGTGGGTTTAAATGCCGTGAAACGAACGTCTGATATAAGGCCGCAAGGCCGGCAAGAATTGCCACCGTAACAAAAAAGTCATGAACCGAGGAAACAAAGAATGTTTATGAAAGGAATGCTTGCGAAAGTGGACAAATGGGCAAGACATCCATATGCGATTAAGGATTCTAAGGTAAATATATGCGGGATAGAGTTTGAATTCATGTTTTTTATATTAATATGTAACATTTAAGTACTCCGTACATTTATATGTTTGCTTTGCCTTAATGAAAATATGGATAATTTAATGAAGATGAANATATATATATATATATATATATATATATATATATATATATATATATATATATATATATATATATATGTGTGTGTGTGTGCGTGTGTGTGCGCGCGTGTGTGTGCGCGCGTGTGCGTGTGTCTTTTTGTAAATTTGGTGGTATTTTTATGGTTAAAAATAGTTGATATTTTATTTAATGTTGAATAGAAATTCAAATATAAAAAATATTATTGATTTGATTAAGGGTATGTTTGGAGTTGTTGTTGTTTTTTGAAGAAACACTTGTGAAACTAGCTCATGGAAAAACTACCATCATAAAGTTGCTAAAGGTATAGCAGTATGTTTGTGTAGATGATCTGTTGTGATGTAGCAGTTTCTGCAATATAATGCCCTTACATATATCCAACCAAATCTATAGCACTAAAACCATTCAAATCTTATGCATTTTTAGCACAAAACTCTTACGTAATCACATATAACAAATGTGACAACACACTCCTACGTGCATACCGCACAAATCTTTTGAATTTGCAAATCTCACACCTAACCTTTCATCTTTAGGCATAAAAAAATAAATACATCTTTAGCCAAACCTATATAACTCCCACAGAAAACATAGCAAGCCAAGAAAATTTGGAAAAAATGAATTGATCCAAAAATTTAGAGGACATAACAAGGAATGTACTCAAAACAACCATGAAAATAGATAGATGTGAGCTCATAGATGATCACATTCCAAAAATCTCAAGAGGAGGATGCAAAACCACATATCAAATAAATCCTAAGAGTGTAAAAAGGAATCACAGAGATGCATAAAACATAATTGAATGCAACAACACAAACGAGAAGTAGTTTTAGCCAACGACATGAAAGGAAACCCTAAATAGCGAAGGAGATCCAATAGGGAGGGGGGTAAATCAGAGATAATACTAGTAAATACTCAAGTTGAGGGAGGGAAACAACGTAAAATCAATTTCAAACTGTGGAGGAAACCACATAAACAAGCATTTCGGAAACCATGATTCCGATGACTCAATTTTTCCGGAAGTCGCATGCACAAACGGAGCTCCCCAGATGCACTCTGAGGTGCTTTACAGAACGAATAGTAGTGAAACAACCACCTCAAACAGAGTCTAAGTGATTGGAATGACCAAAATAGTTTGTTTGCTAAATGGATATATTGTTTCATGTCATTTGGTTGCCATTTTTATTTTTAAGCAAAGATACTTTGCTAATTTTTAGGTATTTCAAGCAATGATATGGTTTGTTAAATAAGTGTATGATATGATGTTTGGTTTTATGTGGTGATTATATGGCTAAAGACATGCAGCAAAACCTTCATCAACATTAATTAAGATCAAGGCAACCACAAGGAAAACATATCTGACATTCAATGGAATGCAGTACTATTGAGAAACCAAGTTTTATCCAATTTAATATTCTTGAAAGAGGATAGAGGATCGTATGGAATAAATAAAAAAGCCATGTTTATCGTTTATCTCTTATTATTGAATCCTTGGGTGAATTGTTCATATTTTATACTCTCAAAGGTTCGTTCGAGATTCATTATTGCTCTTGCCAAGGTAAATATCAATTTTATGACTTAAAAATAAATTTCTAAAATTTAATAGGGCAAGAGATAATTCAATCATGCTTTTGTTATAAGTCATAAATATTGAATTTTTTTAAGAGATTAGATAAATGATCGTCATATTTTGATCATTTCTTTGAGTGTCTAACTCCTATCGCTTGGATTTAATTTTCACACTATAACACACGCCTTTTTTCCCACTTTCTTTCTTGCTTCATTATTTAACAAATCACTACACAATGATATATCTATATCCTCTCTTTCTAGGTTCATACCATAGTTTTGATTGAAGTAGATAGTTTTGATTGAAGTAGATCTAATTTAAATTTTTTTTAAATCAATATAGAATTAAGTATAAGGGATGTTGATAAAATCAAATAATAGAATTGTAGGAGAGTCACATGTTATAACAACATTGCCATTTATTTGGGTATATTCCTCTTATGAATGCTTAAATAATAATCTAAATAATAATGTTAATGCAATAAGAGCTTATGTAACAATAGGCAAAATAAGCCAATATTGTTAAGCGGCTCACAAAGANAACTAATGTAATAAAATTTTAATTGTACTTAAAGTTCTTGATTTTGGCTCATTTGGAGTCTGATTAAATCGTGTTTGGTGCCATTTGGTTTGTCTAATTAAAACGTTCAATTTGATCAAAAATTTATTGAAGTCGAATGGGGATAATTATGAATTTAATCATAAAAATGTTTAATTAAATTATCTGGTGGCATATCAACTGTATAGAATGATGAAGAGTAATAAAAAAAAAGTTGTTAATCCATGAAAAATGTTCATTTAAAATGTTATTCTTTTCTATCTCTAAGAACTAAAATTCAAACTATTTAAAAGCTTTCTAATCTAAAAGGTTCAAATAAAAGAAGTTGTTCTCCACTTTCTCTGTTTAAATAAAAAAATATAGCCAATGCAAACAAGCTGACTCAAAATGATCCAATCTAACTCTTAATGGACTCAAGCTTGAAAAGTGATTCAAATAAACTTCAAATTCCACTACTAATATTATCCTCCTTATCTAACCCTCTACCGTCTACCTTTTGAACTTTCTCGCACATGGTAGGCTTCCCTGATGTGCCACCACTCCTCCCCTTCCAATGATCACGACCATTCAGTCATTTGCACTTTCGTCCAAGTATTTTCAGTAGCCTAATCATAGTTCCTTGTTGAGAAATCAGAAAATTATCAATCTAAGAAAGTAAGGCCAAGATTTGAGTTTTGGCTCTTCTATCCATTCGTATTTGGTTATCCTTATTCACTTCAAATTATATTATCTTCAAACTCTCCACTGTTGCCATAGCTTTAATGTGAGTTTTAGTATGGCTTTTGTTCTCGTCATGCTCTCCAACCTTCTTTGTATTGTTGTTTTCAAGTTAGGTGCGAGACTACTTTTGTTAGGAAGAATCTTATTTGGTGATAAAGGACGCATAGGGATAGCTATAGGGGTTTTTGGACCACGTTTAGCTTCCACTTGGTGGAGTCATGAGTGAGCCAATGAGTTGATGTTGATTGTTTGACAATTTGGAACTTGTCGTGGAGAGAAAGCCATGCTTTAAAAATGATTTTTTGATGGAAATACTAATGATTTTGGATGAACGGTGTGGTTTGTACTGTGGGTTTAAATGCCGTGAAACGAACGTTTGATATAAGGCCGCAAGGCCGGCATGAATTGCCACCGTAACAAGAAGGTCATGAACCGAGGAAACAAAGAATGTTTATGAAAGGAATGCTTGCGAAAGTGGACAAATGGGCAAGACATCCATATGCGATTAAGGAATTTTAAGGTAAATAAATGCGGGATAGAGTTTGAATTCATTTTTTTTATATTAATATATAACATTTAAGTACTCTGTACATTTATATGTTTGCTTTGCCTTAATGAAAATATGGATAATTTAATGAAGATAAAGATTATGGCTTATATATATATATATATATATATATATATATATATATATATATATATATATATATATATATATATATAT
>JXCR01145491.1:200219-246554 GCA_002079205.1 Phalaenopsis hybrid cultivar | reverse complement strand
TATATATATATATATATATATATATTTAAAAAAATAGCAGCCCGTGGCTCTCTACACGTTGATAGAAAATGAAGTTACAAAAATAGGGTGAGAAAGAGGATACCTACTAAAAACAAAAAGAAATACATGACGCCCTAGGAGTCCACATAAATAAACAAAGAAAGAAAAGGCTAAAAGGTATAATATCTCCATAAAGACAAGTATCCCGATAGAAAGTATACCAATCCAAGAAAAAATATCCAAAAGAACGTATAAAAACATTGTAAAATTAGTTGTGAGAGTTGTAAATCCAAAATATTTTCGTTCAAAGCAGCTAGAGTCTGACCCATAAGAGGCAGCATGCAGCAGCCAAGTAGATATTCGGTGGAAAGTTTGAGGCAAGTAGTGTGAAAATAATCCTGATCCACATATGCTTCTCATAACACAGCAAAAAATTGGAAAAAATTGGAAATTAATTAGTTAAATCTCGTTATCAATATGATTATTTAATTTCCTAGTGCGTTTGTTTCATTCCATCCAATTGGTGCCTTCGGTTGTAAAACAAATTCTTCTAGAAACTTTAAGCTAAACTCATGTCATTCATTAAGCTTAGCTTAGAGTTAATTAACTTAATATTGAACATAAAGCTAGTTAATTAAGTCATGCAAAGGGCACTTGCCAGCTGCCCTTTAGCGGTTCCAATCATCCTCACATCCATGAAGAAGCCATATGGCTCAATCCAGTAACGAACCCAGATCAAATAGTGATTAACCTGTTTTAGTGCAGGGTTAGTTGGCGATTAAGCTGAGTAGAGGATAAGCTACTTATAGGTTTTCCATATCACCATTAATCCATGTAGTTAGTTTATGGATATGTAATTCTCTATGACAAAAAAAAATTTTATAATGAGTTTTAGCCATCTAAAAACTGCATTTCTCTTTTTGATAAAGCTAACTTCCCTTAATTTTGTTACTCGTTATCTATAGCTCAAATTTCAAGCGCTTCATTTATTATCTTGCTAAACAGAAACAAAATCAGATTATATTTCAAGTTTATAAACGAATACCTTTAGAAAAAATTCTAAGTTTTTTCCTCATAACTTTTAAGAAAACTTGCCATTGAAATCTGAAAGTAATTGCAGATTTCGATTTTTTTTTCATTCAACAAAATACTTAGAAATTGATGGAGCCATAAGGCCTACATGTTTAGTCATTTTTATTTAATCTTGGTATTTTATTGCAAATTATGTTGTGGCATTGTGATTCGCTTATGGACCAAATTAACATTATAAAACATTTATGGTAAGATTTTGAACACCAAAAGATACTGAGAGAGAGAAAAAAAAATTTTCACTTAATAATCAATATATGTTTTACATCATCAAACCTTACAAAAAGGGAAACTTTACATAACAGAAGGATTTACATCCTTTGTGGCAATCTTATGTCCAGTAATAGAGCTTAATCTTTCTATTCTTTCTTTTAATTGAAAGTCTGAACCTCTAACAAAATCTTTTTGGTTTAAATTTAGTTCAGGTTCACACCAATCACTTTCCTTCTCTTGAATTTAATATTATTTTTATTCTTCTTCTTTTCTGATTATGTGTTTAAGCTAATACATAAAGTTAGAGCTTTATCTGGAGTCTTCTTTTGTCATATTAGCAGACACCTTATTACGATAATAATCCTTCAAATTAAATTCAAACCAAACACAAATAATGGGTGCTACTTGAAAGGTAACGGTCTTGGCATCTTTGCAATTCTGTTTCTCATCTTGGTTTTTTCTTTTTTATTCAATAGAAGGTATGCCCTAAGAGAAGAATATCATCAGATCTTTAGTCCTAAATAAAAAAAGAATATTTTGTATGCAGAATTAAAAAAAATTTGATCGTACTGTTTTTGATAGTTTTTTCAAAAACTGTCGTTGAAAGTTGCATTTTCTTGTCAGCCCTCGCTAGGTGTGGTGAAAGCTTTCTAGTGGTCCTCTGGCTTTGTAAGAAAAAGGAAAAATTATAATAATGATCATAGTTTTTTGAAAATTAGATTATTCTTCAACAACTCACAGCTACTTTTTAATAAGTTGCAATTGCATACAGACCCTTAATAAGCATCATATATATGATATATATAAAAATCAAGTTTCAGAAAACTAGTTTTGAAAAATTAAATAATTTTTAAAGTGTTAGTGTGGCTTAACGGAAATGGCTAATTCATCACAAATTTTATTTCAAACATTTTGCTATGTTAAGATAAAAAATCAAGATCAATTAGGTAAGTATTGTACATTAAAAATGTGTCTGCACTGATCTCGAGGGGATCTAATGTTCTAGAAAGGAAGAGTACGATGAACGAGAGCCCACTAATAGAAGAACATGAGGTCTACTTGTCTGACTGAGTGAAACTGTTCAAACAAAGACAACAAGACCAAAAGCAATCGAGCCATGAGACCTACAAAAAGACAAATTGACGACCCAAGCTCGAAGCAATTGGTCAGATGTGAAACAAAAGAACAGCCCCGCTTACTGTGATAGCCAATCCTCCAACAAAACCGATTCAAGGGACGATTCGGTTCCAAAACATCTCCAACCGTCCGAGAGACACCCCAAAGGCTCTTTATGGTGGATTAAGGATGGACAGCCAGGACATATTAGCCAGTTGATCCATGCCGACCAAAGCTCAACCGATCGAACTGATCCTGCCACCTGAAGCTAACAATGGTTATTCAGTTAAGCTCAAACTGCCCAAAAATATGCTTCTGACAGACCCTTTTAAATCAAAGAAAAAAATGTAATATCAACATTAGATACCCTCTCTTCAACAAATAAGGAAATTGGTTATTGAATAAGACATGATTATTCATGACAGATTATTGTTCAGTCCCTTTTTGTTTCTCTCTCATCTCTATCTCTTTCTCTTCTAGCTTACACTCTATTTCTTGGGTTTGGTTCAATGGCAAATAAGAAATCAACATCGTAAAATGTGCAAAAAGCATGAATCATGCCACAAACAAAAAGAGTAACTCAATGAGAACAAACTCATAACAAAGATACCGACAATATAGAATGCACCAGAGAATTGGTGACCAACTGATCCTGGAGTTAAAGGATCAGATGTTGTATGTCAACTGAGAAGTAATAAAATTAGAAAGAGAACAACAACTCATAGATAAAGGGTCTGAATGAAAAAAGAGTACCTAGGCATTGACAGATAAGGCGACTAAGAGTACTTTGATAATGTTGGGTCAGCACTGATAGATAGGTATTTGATCGGGCATACTAAGGCGTCTTGATAACCTGAGAATGCATTGTCTTCGTAAATCTGTGAGGTCGAGATGTTTGAATGACTCAAGATCATGACACTAGATTCTTATAAAAGCAAAATAATCAGGTTGACCACATAATATTGTTTGAGTCAATTGTGTGCCTATTAAGGATCACTTATGCACTAAAATGTAATTTTTTCTTAACGATGTTTATGGAGTTGACCCTTAAGTGGTTCAACAAATTATTGTTAAGAGAAATCATGTCTTTTGCTGACTTTAAATGGATGTTTGTGACTTAATTTGCCAACAATCAAAAGCTATAGATAAAGTCTTACGCTCACTCACTTTCAAAAGAAAATGTTGGAAATATAGGACAGTGAACATGTAGTTGCTCATGCCACCTAGACTCAGTAGTTGAAGGAAGGACCCTTCTTATTTGTGTTAGGCATGTAGCAACTGAAGGTGCTAGCTTAGCTATTAGAGCTGGCCAACAACCATGTATCAATTGAGATGAATAACTCCGACTCCACCTCCTTCAGAGTAGAATCCTCCGCCCCTCACCTAAAAAATAGGGTTGCTCACTGAGACATGACTTGCAACCTTCGCCCATTCTTTAACCCCCATGAGAAAGCAAGGAAACTGACAAAATGCATCACTGAAGGGAATCAAACCAAGTAACCTGACCAGTCCCCTGCTCTGCATGATGAGTATCCACTGCCTAACCAAGAAGCACCCACACAAGCTTCATTGAGAGTTTCAATTCCAACAAAATTTTATAGCAGCTCTATTAGCATTCCTGTTTTAGCCCAGGTAGATTCTTCGACTCCCTTGGCTGAGAATTGGTTTGTTTTCCTTTCTTATTGTGTGGATTACATGCCTGTTAGAATTGCAATGAGGCGCACACTCAAAACACGAGCTCTCTTAGGTCTATTGTTGAAGTTGACCATTCTTTCACAAGTCGTTAGACAAAGAAGATTGTCAGGGCAGTCCCCTTCTTACAAGAGAAAGGTATGGTTTCCTAGGATAAGCCTATGGCTTGAATCTCAGAGACATCCGAGTAGGTCATGGAGCAGCCTCTTTACGTATGTTACCCATGACATCCTTATAATGCATGCCAGTCTGTTACAAGACTGGGGTACTTACGCTCCATGGCGCAGACTGTTAGCTTGTCCAGGAGTATAAAGAAGCACTCAATATAAAGCTTGATGGGGACCTGCTGAAGCTAGGTTCTGTTATGTTCTCTACTACTTCTCTAGCAACCCTGGCTGTACATCTAGTTGTACCATCTTTAATTCAAATTAATAAAAAGAAAGATTTATTCACTTATTATTCTCCTACATTGAGTAAATATTTTGTACGTACTAGTTTTGGTAGTGGAGCGAGATCTAGGGCACATCCTTATCGATACTCCCTTCAACTATACTTGAGAGAGGGTTATCGTCTGCCAAAGAGAAAGTGGGTCTAGAAGGTTCCCACCCTCGTACCTCTGTAGTTTCACATCTAGTTATGGAGGCTATTGTTCTGATCTCAGAGCAATTTGTCTTCTAAGTTGATCATATCTTGGAACTACCTTAGAATAACCCTGGTTCTGGACATTCCTACCATTCATGACGATCTCCTAAAAGAGGATGAACTTCTTGGTGAGGATTTGTAGGGTTTTGAGATGGCTACTTGCCATGTTCTGGCCATGACCACTTGAGTTCAAAAGTCTAGCTCCGATGACCCAGCTCTTGATCTCAAGATGTCCCACCAAATCAAAGATCATCATGAGCCTGTAGAGATTCAAGATGTCCTCACGATCAATCAAGGGATCATACTCTTAAGGAGACTATAACCCTTATTCAGGGCTAGATAGCCATCCTAACCACCCAGATTGTTTCATTACAGATCGACCGGGTTGTGTCCAACGTAGTCACACCTCCTACGCAGATGGCGACACATTTGGTGACACATGTTGTGCAACCTGAACCTCTGAGGAATTTATATGCTACTTCCTTTTATGGTGCTCACCATGATCAGGTGCCTTTTGACACACACCTGCAGTCCATAATGGATGCAAAAGTCAAGGCTTCCTTAGCTGCTCAACAGGGTGAGACTATAGTCTAGAGAGAAAGACTTTACCCTGAGGCATATGAGTGCATATCATACCCTCTAGGATTCATCCCTCCGCTTTTCAAACAGTTTGATGGGGTTAGAAATCCCCATCAACATATTGCTCAGTTTCACACTTGTCTTGCAATGTTGGGAATAATGACATTTTGCTCCTTCACCTCTTTGTTACTAGCATGGCTAGATTTGCTTTTGAGTGGTACACCAACCTACTAAACGATACATTCAGAACATTCACTGGGCTAGAGGAAGCGTTTGTGAAACGCTTTATGATGCACTTCATTTAGTCATTTTGAGTGATTTGATATTAGCTCGACCAATAAATCTTTAATAAATTTCATTATATATTGGCATAATTTGAGCATGAAGTGTGAGCCACTCTTCTATGAGCATCATGCTATCAAACTTCTCATGGGCAAAATCAAGGGCCCAATTCCTTTCTTGCTCAAGATTACTTCTATCAGAACCTTTGAGGTCTTGATAGAGAAGGTAGCTAGCCTGCAGGATACAGCAGGGTTTTTAGATCTAAATTTTGACCATAAAATAAAAGGTAAAAAGCCATTTTCAGTGGTCCTTTGAGAAAAGCAGAAGAGAGCTTTGTGTTGTGACAGCTGGTAGCAAGTTGAAGAAGTATTTCCTGTCTATCAAACAAACTCACTCCTCTTCTCAGAAGTGGAAAGGCCAAGATTTTGAGTCAAAGAAGCCTAGCGCATACTGTCTTAGGATATAATGCCTTTGGAAGATCTTTTAAAGTCCTCTCAAGCAGTGTATGCAGCTTCCTCTCCTGAAGAGACCTGGCGAGGTGGAGACAACCTAAAAGCCCAACTATTTTCAATATCATAGGCTTCTGGGACAGGTGCTTGAAGACTGTTATATCTTCAAGAAGGCTAGAAACCCACTCCAAAGCCGAGGAGATATAAATTTCAGAGCATTACCTGGAGAAGTCACTTGGAAGAAGATCATCCAAAGCTATTGCAGTCGTCCCAGCTACTCCTACTGTTGCTTCTACAACTTATACTAATGATGCACTTTTTTTATATACTTCCTTTCTTTTCTACTGCAAGTGTTAGCTTAGAGCAGAAGTTTATTCCCTCTGAAGCATTTTGTAATGATGATGAAGCAATAAAGGAACAAACTTTTGAGTGCTTTTCTGTGTTTGTGATTAGCTCTTAAGGTTTGATACATATGTTCTTAGTGAAGGAGAGAGGCAATATCCATTATTGGCTTCGACGTCATTTACCGCATTCATGATAATTTGAGTGACTCGTCAAATGGTGTGGGTGAGATGCCTCTTTATTAGGATTTTTTATATAGAGCCTTCATCTCTTGAATGCCCCCATTGGGAGAGATCCTATTAGATCCTATAATGAGGATATCCAAGAAGTCCTCTTACAAACCAGCAAGCTCCTTCCTCTAAGGGTATCTAAACTAGTCTCTCTTGATAAAGGGAAGGAGATCACCACCCAAGAGGTGGATCCCCCCACGAAGCTCCTGCCCAAAGCAAAGGATCTAAGAATCCTCTCAATAAGGTAGATTAAAACGTGCTAGCACACCTAAAAAGTTTTTCGACATTATTAAGCATCTATGACACTCTTCTTTCATCCTCTAAGTTGAGGGATAGTTTGGTGAAGGCCCTCTTAGAGCCTGAAGTCTTCCACACCTACTATACTGAGGAGAGGATGAAGAAGGCGACCATGCTGCAAGACATAGCTTCCGTCACTCTTATTGAGGATGACCTTTTGTTGGGCACTACAGACCACAATCGTCCCTTATATGTGTCAGCTTTGATATGTGGGGCATTGTTGAACAATATACTATTTGATCCCAATGCATCTATTAACATCATTATCATGTACTCCAATAAGATCATGTTGAATGGCTTCAATGAGAAGGGGCCCATCCACTTCAATTTGGGGAGTTCAAGAGTGAAGAAAAGTTCCACATCATCAATGGGAACATGTTCTTCGTAGCCTTGCTCAGACACCTTTGAATTCATGAGTAAGGGATGGTACCTTCTACTCTTCACCAATGCATTAAATACACGAGTGAAGGAGAAGATTTTTTTCATCCCGGGCAATGTCCAAGCTCTTACTGTGAATGAAGTTGGTATATACGATGATGCCAAATATTATGTTCCTCATAGCAAGGCGTCTCTACCAATTTGAGTATCGTGGGATGTCCACGGACCCCTCCCCTTTCAATATCTCTCCTTGTTAAAGCTAAAGAGACGATGAAGCAAAAAGAAAAGCTTTGTACCCCACTCATAGTGGAGCCAACTAGAATGATCCCTATTCTAGAGACCTCTAATGTTAGGATAAGTATCGATTATGATACTGGCTCCCAGGTAAAGTAGCTTTGCCAATGGGGCAAACCCATGTGCTCATGTGTGAATGATCAAGAAGACAGTGATGAAGAGATACTATGGTTATCATCCTTAGTCATGGTACCTCATTTGTCCAAACTATCATTGGTGGATGAAGTTTTGATTACTGATCCAGTACCAAAAGGCTATTGTAGGGATCTAATAATTGTACATGCTTCCACAATTGAAGATCTTAAGACCTTTTGTGTACATCCTAGACAAAATTCTAAGGGAAATAACATTTTTTTTTCTGTAAAGTAGATTCTCATGTAAATAACAAATTTTTTTTCCTTATGATTTTGTTTGGGAATCATGCGAAACACTTAGTTTCTATAAGGACATAAAATTATAAACTTTCTATAAAAGTTTAATAATAAAATTTTGAGACTAATTAAAACTTAGCGTTAAAATAATCAAGATTTTCAAAATTTGCTCTTACTTTCTTGCATGGCTTTCAAATCAGAGTTTCAATGGGCTGCATTGCATGGCTTTATCCCTCATCATACTAATAAAACTTCCTCATTAGGACTTGATTATATAACTGCATATTGAGTATCTCGAGGAGAAGTCTCCGTGTTTTTTCAATCCAACTGACCCAACATAAGTTTTATACTTAGGTAGTTGTCTAGCACTTTTAGGGAATTAGAGGTTTTCTCGACCCAGAAGGAGAATAAATCCTTTGTGAGAGTGTTTCCAGCTTTGTAGTTGAACCTCCTTTTATGTTCTACTTCAGTGGCATTCTCACCACTGGCAGGCATAAGTCCCACCTCTGCTCTTCCTACTAGAAGGAGAATAAGCCCTTCGTGGGAGTGTTTCCAGCTTTGTAGTTGAACCTCCCTTTATGTTCTACTCCAGTGGCATCCTCGCCACTTTGGCAGGCATAAGTCTCACCTCTGCTCTTCCTACCTATAAAAGGTCATATGATTATAGTTTTCTTCTCTTAACCATAGGGTTACCGAGATCTCATTGGACGATGCAATACACATATTGCTTACAAGGGGGTCTTCGGTGTTGGGTTGACTACCTTCAGACCGGATAAACTTGAGGTCCCCAATCGCTTGGGATATCCAATCTGTAGTATCCTGAATCGGCTATCTCTATTTGATTATGATTTTTGTTCCTTTTCCTTGCTAACCCATTTGAGCATTGGCACTCCTTTGACACTTTTTTGATGTCATGTGATACGACGATTTTTTCACTACCCTTATGGCCTAATTCCTCCTTGAAGCGGTGAGATGTTTCCTAATAGATGAGCTGGTTTTTTCATAGGTCGCCGTTGCCGATGAGCCAATACCCATTTGGGATCGTGAGAGATTCACTTTTTATCCAATGGCTTAACGAGAGCTCAGAAGGCATCAGGATACTCCTATGAAATAACCATCTCTTTTGACAGCCTTTGCTAGTCCCTTTTTTCATGCAAATACAATTTCTTTTGACCGAGGGTATTCTTGGGCATCCCCCAAGATGTAATTAACCAAGTGGGATACGTCCCCTTGGAAGTGCTCTTGACCCAAAACAAACAAACACACTTGAATCTCTGGTTATTGGTAGTCCACGTATGCATTCTTTCGTAGATATTTTGTTCAAGGTATTCCCGCCCGATTTTGTTTGGGCAAATACACTTAACCTATCGTACGTAGACTCTACATGCTTTTCTTTCTCTTGTTTGTTTTCTTTGTTGTATGTCTGTATTTTTATTCAATTCCTCTCTTCTCTATGTTATTCATATGATCCAAAAGAGACACTTACTTGAAAAATGGAAGTGTATGACGATTAAGAAACCGACGACTCCTTCAAAAATAAAAAGATAAAAAGAACATGAACAGAATTACCAATGAAAGTTTGGTGAACCCCATCTTACCCCCAAGAAAAAGTAATAAAAAAAAAAAGATAGAGCAATACTGGTGGTCTCAACTTTAATTTTGGCCAGTGCTACTGTGTAAAGCTTGGTAGTCAGTCCCCTTACTGTAAACCTTCATAAATCTTGTGAGGCCAAAAAGGGTGCACGAGCTGGCCATGTGATTGTCTCTTATTTACAACACATGAAAAAGTCAAGACAACAGAACCTTTCATATACCTTTATGAAAAGAAACTATTCGCAGTCCTCATCTCCATTGTTTAGCTTCTGAATCACTCAAATATGAGAACTGGAGCAGGTCAAAGCTTGTGGTGACCGAAGACCTACCCAACCTTTCCTGAAAGCTTCCAAGGCCTTCCCACTCTGCTCATCTTTTTCTCTTTTTACACTGCTAATGTCTTCTGCATGTGGACCTTTCTGGCACATGATGCTTAGAGAGCGAAAATGCGTGTGCTGCAAAGAATATCTGGTGAGATATATCATTATAAAGCATGCTATATGTCCAAAAAGAAGATTAAAAGAAAGTTAGCTTAGATATACACATCTTAAATCTGTTTTATGTTCTTTTGCACCAGCCTAAAAATTTAAACCATGTTATCTGTCCAAAAACTTTAAAGTGGTTGGCATTTTTTTTGCTATACTAGCCCCATTTTCTTCAAGAATTTATGATTTTGTAATGAAGAATTTTATTCTCTTCATGGATATTTGAAACGTATGATTAAAATGAATCAAAGTTAAGAGAGCTACGCAAAATTTTGATGCTATATGCAGCTTCCAGATGATTTGGACTCAGAAAAAATCACTTGTTTGTTTAAGAAAGTGTCTTCCATGAATTAATTTAATGAACGTGTCAATTAGTAGTGATGCGTGCTAGAAAATTCGCGGCGGTAGAGTAAAGGATTATCGTCTTAGCGTTGCACAAAAATTCAACACACACTCAGATGAAAATGAATCAAGCTGTAATAACACCAGAAGTTTTTACGTGGAAAACCCGTAAAAAGGGAAAAACCACGGGGTCTGGCCCAGTTGTAAAAATCCACTATAAGATGATGATTACAGATGTTCCTTGTCCCACAGGAGGGAAAGGGTTACTAGATTTCCACGTTATAACGTTGACTGATTACGTCTAGTAAGCGGTGGTTGACGGAGGTCAGCGGTGATCGGCGGCGTTCCATGGTGGTCGGCGGTGGTCGACGGTCGTTTTCGACGGTCAGTGGTGGTCGACGACGATCGACGATGGCGATGATAATCTTGGACTTAAGCTCCTTATCAAATCCTCAAGTTCTCTCTTAAGCCTCCTCGCCCTTTCATGTGAGGGGTGAGACTCTATTTATATTGTTTTGAGTGCAATTAATGCAAATTAATGTGAACCATTTTGATCGGACGACCCGAAGAGCTTCTCTTGATCAGATGACATTTGATGGACATTTGAGTGTCTTAACGATGTCGGAATTGAGCAATCTTGAGCTCGTTGGATTCATCTTTTCGAGATGTTCGATTCGACTATAAACTCGCTAGATTTGACATACGTTTGACTTTTCAAATGCCTCCAGAAATCTTGTAGTAGTGGTTTAATGACTTGATCCGAGCTTGATTTGACTCAGATTGGACTAACTTTTATATCATTAGGTCCGTTTCATCGAGCCGATCAGTTTGACTATAAGTTTGCTGAAATCGGAGTTCTGGATGACTCTTAATCGAAATTTGAATGTTCCTTATTCAAAAACTACATCGAGATCCGTGTTGACCGACAAATACTGGTTAGTGACGTATCAAGTAGCAATAAAATCATTTAGAAGAAAAAGATGTATTGAAATTTACGCCACAAAATTGCAAGACAAAATTATATTTTTTTCAAAATGCAATTAAGTCCTATCTCAAAAATATAAGAACCTTACACGAAGATTAAAAATACAGAGATATAAGCAGTGGCAGAAGCAGACAAAGTGGTGGTGAAATTAAAAGTGACAAGTGTTTTAGCATAGAATTTACATCTCCTTAAAATGATTTTAAACTATTAAAATTATTAACACTAGATTAAAAGTATAACTTAAAATAAGTTATTATTAAATAATCATGTTTTTGAAATAAAATATTTAGTGAATTATATGATCATGGGTTTTGTAAAAATCGATAGATGACCGAGCGCATCTCTTAGGTACCATGTAATTTCTGGCACTGAATATAAACTATAGTAATATGCCAAATAATCCTTCATAAATGCTCTTCAACATAGTTCTCTCTAGGAGAAAAAATATTAAATAAGGTTCAAGTTTATATTTGATGCAAATTAATAATAAATGTATGACAAAATAATTGTGGATTTATTTTCATTGAAGAAGTTAATTCAACTAAATTGTTATTTATTATAATTTTCTATTTTGAATTTTAAGCATTCCATAATAATACTATTGAAAAAACAACAAAACTTTTTTAGTAAAATTGATTGGGGGAGAGGATTAGCTCGCTGCTGTTTGCCACTATATCCTTTCAATCAAAGAAGTGCCCTCCTAAGAATGAACACTTGGGTGTCACATACAGTTTGGGGTATTTTCCAAAAGAGCCTAATGCTGTGTGGGAGGAGTTTTGTCATTCACAATATTGTATAGAAAAATATGTCAGCATGAATCTCATAAAAGATGAATAGCTCGGATGGAAGATACGAACCATCAAACAAGGTTTTTCATGATCGTTTGGGTTGAATACTGGCGGAGGCGTCTGGTTCTAGCAAAAGGAGGAAATTTCTCAGAGAGTGGTGATCGACCCTCAAGACGATTGGCAAAAGACATTCTTTTTTGGACAGACTGTCTGCGGATTCAAGGCACAACAAATGACCAACAAGCTTCCTTTCGACCGAATGAATCCTCTAACCTTATCACATGTGATTATTTTTGTAATTATCAAAAGGGCTCTTTAAAAGGCTAATGATTGATTTTTTTCTTCATGTTGTGCTCCTCTTCTTATTTTTTGCACAAAACACACTCACTGCATCTTTTAGAATGTTGAATTTAAGATTATCCTATAGAGCACAACCAAGGAACAAAGTGAGCGAGAAAGAGAGAAGAAGAAATGAGACAGGTTAGTTTGAATGGTTCATTAGCTATAAAATATAGAAATGACCCTCTATTTATAAGTTCAATAGGTATGAAGTATACTGTTACTGGCTTTCCTTTGCTTGATCAAGGACACCATAAGGTATTTTGACCATAGATAAATACATGAATAAATAAATACATGGATAAATAAAAATATAAAAAAGATCTCTTGCTTGGTTGGTACATTCTTCATTCTTCTAAGAGTGAGGGCTTTTTGTTGGCCAAGCTAAGGGCCTTTGGTCGACCGGGCAATTGGCCTTTTGTCAATCCAATTATGGGCTTTCGGTTGGCTTGAATGTGAGCCTTTGGTTGGCCTGACAATGGTCTTTCATTCGGCCTGAATAAGGTTTTTCGGTTGGCCAGGTTGGGGCCTTTGGCCAGCCTGGTTATGGCCTTCAGTCAGTTTGCTCCTATGAATTGACTATTAATCGCTGCCTCCTTTGAATGGTATTTTTGTTGTCAAGATGAGACTAGGCTATCGGGCATAGGGAACATTATCGTAATTTGTCAATTAGTTATACCCTTTAACAGGAAAGCCGCTATGGGGGTTCGTGTCGGTGTCACATTGGGTGTTAGTGGTTGAGGAAGGCCTTAAGGTTCTTACTGAGATGATCTGTGGCGTCATTTTGATCAAGCGCTTGGCAGGTCCCCTTTTTTGGTTGGGTATTCCCTGATCCTTGCCTGACGAGCTATTAGGCATCGGATTACATAGGTTCACATTGATGCGGCCTTTGACTTTTGGTGGGTCATCTTTGAAAATGCTTGTCTTTAGGTCTGTAAGAATTATTTGAGATTCATGCTGATATATTATGGGCGTACAAAAATTAACTTATTTTAATAAAAAAGCTGTTTTATTTTTTTGTAAGCTTATGTTGTCAAGAAAATATCAAAATTAACTGATATAACTTTTATTAAAATCTTTAAATCATTAAAAAAATTAAACCAATCATACACAAATCAAATCCTAAATCAGTTAAAATTCAAATCAATCATATAAATAGAAAATATTTATAAAAAATACCTCATATATTGTCATCATTTTATACGGAGACAATATCCATGATATTAATGATGTCATTGTTTAAGACGTCGAAAATATCAATTTAATTTTTAAAATGTGAAATATTAGAAAATATTTTAACCGTCAGTTTTTAAAATTCTCTCTTACCTTTGCATGAGAAGGTGTACTTGATGAATAACATAAAAGTAGTATCTATATATATATATATATATATATTTGGGTGATATAATATAAAAAAGCAAAGTTTAGAGTTATATATGTAAATTCTAAGTCCCCGTTGTAAATGAACCAATGCATATGATGAATAACTCGAACTCGAATCAATTAACACTCGAAGTCTTTTCCAATTAGTAAATAAACAACCTTAAATATTTTCTCAAAACTCAAAAGTTGTAATATTCAAATTAAACTTATTTTTCTGTTCAACAATTAACTTTTAAAATGCTATGTACTAATATGATATATTATTTAAATAAAATTTTACTAACTAGAAATTATTTAATTATAAATTTAGTAGTAATATATCATAATTTAATATCAATATGGATATAAATTTAATGTAATTTTTTTTTATTTCAATAAATTAGTTTGTTAGTATTTTTCTTATGTTGTTTGATTGCAAGAAAATTTACTTACAATATTACTTGATATAAATTAGATAATAATTTAAAATTTATTTAATTCTATTTGTAAAAATATTTGTTAATAGCTTTATATAAAAAAATTAAGGGCTTATACGAACTTTTAGCTTGTTTGCTAGCTTTATAAAGAAAAATTAACTACAAATAGGATTTTTAATTTCATTTAATTTTTGGAACATTTACATGCCACACAACTCTTATCTATTTACAAAAATGACACTATGACCATTTTAAGAAAATGAAGTCCACCCTTTCATGTGTAGGTTTAAAACACCAAATTGTTATGTACGTAAATATGAAAGTTTATGTGTGATATAAGTAAATACAAAAGAATTGTGTCTTATGTAAATTTTCATTAATTTTTGTTTGTTCGATTAGCATAAATAAGTCGAGAACAAAACATGTATGAATATTCAAAAATTTTAGCAAGTCATCGAAGTATTAACAAATATATGAAAGCTTGGCTTAAACTCAAAACAAATATGAACTTTGATTTGACCAAGCCAAGTCTAGTTCACGACGTACCCGACTCGACTAAACTCGATTATAGCCCTATACATAAGAATTGGGTGGCATGCTCCATTTCACTCTCTCAAACTTAAATTGATTCTACTCCAAATTCAATTAAAATACATTCAAAGATTTCAATCATGCACATAAATTTGTTATGAATTGAAACATTTAGCAAACACACAATCAGAAAATGGTGTTCATTTTTATTTGAATTTTAGTTTTTTTATCAAGTTTGTATGGTTTTATAATCTAATTCAATTTAAAATTTCACACTATATCAGATAACCAATTGTGATATCAATTCATATAAGGATTAGCTAAAAAATCATAAATAGATTTCCCAGGAAAGATGCAAATTTTAAAACATAAAATAATCCATACATTTAAAGGCAAAAGAAAAAAAGAAAGAAAAAAAAGCAAGGTAGAATTGATTGTCTTACAGTATATATAACTTAATCTAAATAAACAAACATTATTATATATTCTAAATAATCAAACTAACTAACTAATACTGCGTTAAAGGCAGCTTCACAATCTCGCTTTCGCATCGTCCACAGAAAAAAACACTTGGAACCTCCTCCTCATCTGGAATCCTAACGCACCTCGAATGTTGCCAAACCTCACATATATCACAACTCACCATCCTCTCTCCATCCTCCTCCTTCGCTCCACACAAGCAATCCACATTACCTCTTTTCCCACACTCAAACATAATCTCCCCATCCCCCCCATTCTTACTCCCTTCAACAACCACCACACCCCCATCAATCTTCACCAACCCAACAACCAAATCCTTATCACAAAGCTCTCGCCCATTCTCATTCTCTATTACAACCAAATCAGCAGCAAAATTCCTTAACCCCCAATACGTGTTCCTGTAGTATCCCTCCACCTCCCTCTTTAAATCTCCAACGGTCCGGTTGATGGAAAATCTCATCACTTCGTTGGGCTGCAGATCTCTGTAGAGGTTGTCGCGGAGGCGAGCCACACAGGTTACACTGATGTGCTTNTTAACCCCCAATACGTGTTCCTGTAGTATCCCTCCACCTCCCTCTTTAAATCTCCAACGGTCCGGTTGATGGGAATTCTCATCACTTCGTTGGGCTGCAGATCTCTGTAGAGGGTGTTGCGGAGGCGAGCCACACAGGTTACACTGATGTGCTCTGGATCAGTATTGGCGTGGTGGGAGAAGTTGACACTATAGTCTTTGATGAGGTGTTTTGTGTCAAGGAGAATGTTTACGGCCAGAGGTATGGCGGAGGAAAACAATGTTGTGGTTGTGGAATGGGGTTGGTCGGACATGAGGAGGTATTTGTAGAGGCGGAGCAGGTCTTTGTTGATCTGAAATTCTGTGATTTGGAATCTGGGAACGTTCTGGCTGCTGTTTGAAGAGGAGACGTTGAGGGTGCGGGGGAATGCGGGGGAGATGTCTTGAAGGCAGTATTCGAGGACTTTGGTCACCGGATTCACTGCTCGACGCACGATGTAGTTGCCTGCGTGAAAATATTTGGCAGTGCGGGAGATTGAAGGAAGGCATCAGTGCTTGTTTATTGAATAAGGAAAAGGGTAATGAATTAGACTGATGGATTGATTAAAATTAAGAACTCTTGTTCAAAAATAAATGAGTTTAACATGGAAATGGAAATAAAAAAATCTATCAGAATTTTTTATATATAAATATATAAATAATCTTTCACTGTAGTATTATTAGTGTGATTACTATTGTTGTTGTCAATGGTCAAGCCGTGTTTTTATTTGTGATGGAGATTACACTATTATCTAAAAAATTTCTCAATAAAATTGCAAATATAGATGCAATTATCACTAAAATGATTTTGAGTTTAATAACGAACCAACCTAGACCTGAACCAATATAGTCCCCACTACTTATGTCTAGCTTATTATTATAATACCCGTCCTCTCTAGAATCATCATTTCTGTCTTTAAATACCTGGCACTGTTGACAACAAGCGGTATGGAGGGTTTTACCTAAATGATATGATGTATTCTCTAAACTTAACCTATAGTTTTTCTTTAATTTGAATGCTACTCATCTTTCCTACCTTGACCTTTCTTATTCCTCTACAACTTATGCTTACATTGCTCATTTAAAGCTCATATGATATTAGGGCATTAGAGTGATTGCATCCATGGAAAAATCAACTGCATCAGAACTCAGCGATAGCTTAGCCGCCATGAAGATCCAGACGTTGCAAATGCCGCCATCCTTGAAATTTTTTATTTCCAACATTTGATCCGTGGTAAACACCTCATTATCCACTTACAATTATCCTCTATGGAGGTCTCAAATTTCAATGGTGATTAAGAAAAATGGATTTGGTGGATTCTTGGATGGTACTACACCAAAACCCTTGATCTTCATCACTAATAGTGTTGGTAATTCCTCTCCCAACCCAAATTATAGCACATAGAATTTCATTGATTAAAAACTGGCCGCCACAATCCTATCCACCATCTCTTCAATAGTATTGTCTTATATCATCAACCTACACAACTGCAATGAAATTTGAAAAGCTCTTGAAAAACGTCTTCAAGCCACAAATAGCTTCCGAGTAATCCAACTTAAAAATGAGCTTCACAATGTAGCCAAGGGCATTCAAACAATGACACGGTATCTTACTCAAATCAAGATACTCATTAACAAAATCGCAGCAGTTGGATCGTCAATTGATATAGAAGATGTTATGATGTACTTTCTCGAAGGATTACGTCCAACTTACCAATCCTTCAAAGCAGCAATTAGACCTCTCTCACTCCTATAGGCCTCAAAAATCACTATTCCTTGCTCCACGTTAAGGAAATTAATCTATTTATCGACAAACCAGAATAAATTCCACCAATTGATCAACACCTTGCTCTGTATTCGTAGTGGGGAAGAGGTTGTTCCAACTATACAGGCAGGGGACAAAAATGCAAAACAAAATTATATTGGGAGAAACTCCAAATCGAGCACACCTGGTAATGCTATTAGTTTCCAAATATGCCTTAAACCAAGACATCTTTCCTCTAGTTGTTGGCATCAAAACAATCTTAACTACCAACCCAAGCAACCTCCAACTCATTTGGCACTAATCAACTCACACAACACCTAACAGGAGTGGTATCTCGACACAAGAGCAACTAATCACTTGACCGCAAATTTCAAGGTTCTTTAGAATCTTGAAACTTGCCATGGTCATGAAGAAATAATGGTAGGCAACGATAACGGTGTACCTATTCAAAACTATGGCCAAGTATTGCTCTCCACTCCCTCACGTAAGCTCTTTCTCTCTAACATATTTCACACTCAAATCACTCACAATTTAATTTTCATATCTCAACACACAACTGAAAACAATTACTATGGCCAAGTATTGCTCTCCACTCCCTCACATAAACTCTTTCTCTCTAACATATTTCACACTCAAATCACTCACAATTTAATTTTCATATCTCAACACGCAACTGAAAACAATTTATATATCCTCTTTGAGGATTCTGACTATCAAATTAAGGACCGCAAGACACAAAAAATTCTTCTAAGAATTCCTTATCGTAAAGGCCTTTATCCACTGCCTATCGAAAAGCATGCTCCTCTCTTCAAAACCACCTCTGTCGATATCTGGAATGATATACTTTGTCATCCAAACACTAAAGCTCTTCACCTCATAGATAACCAACATCCCCATCTACCAATTTTAGTTTCCTTTTATTTCCGCAACTCAAGTAATACAACTAAACAGCTTAGACTATCATTGTTTCTTCTAGCAATCATACATATCTTTCTTTTGAACTTGTTCATTCCGATATATGGGGATCATCCCCACATATATATGTCTAATCAAGTTTCTCTTTTCTATGTAATATTTGTAGATGATGTGATTCAATATACATGGATGTTTCCAATGATTCATAAATCTGAAACTAAAAATCACTTCATTCAATTCAAAAATCAAATTAAAACTCAATTCAACACTAAAATCAAAATTTTCTGCTCCGACAGAGGGGGAGAATATAACAATCATCACCTTAATAAATTTTTAACCAAGAATGGTATAATTTTTTAAATTTCATGCCCATACACACCCCAACAAAATGACCTTGCTGAAAGGAAACATAGACACATCCTTGACACAAAAAGATCCCTAGATGCCACCCTCGATATTCCACCAAAATTCTTTCCAGACACTATCTTAACAGCGGTCAATCTAATCAACTGGATGCCCTCTTAAATTACTCAAAACTTCTCCCTATCAGCTTCTACAGAAACAACCATCAGATTATACACACTTCAAAGCATCAGCTGCGATTGCTTTACGTGGTTTTAAACTCAACACAGAACCAAATTAGATCAAAAATCTGATCTCTATGTCTTTCTTGGTTACCCTAGTAATTTCAAAGGATACAAATGCTTAGATCCCTCAAGTGGCAAAATCATTTTATCTCTACACTTTATTTTAATGAAGTCCATTTTCCCTTCAAAACAATACCACCCAAAGCTGATAATACCTATCCTTCTCATACCTATACTCACCTAAATCTCATTCCCATGTCCTTATTATTTAGCCCCAACCTGTTTGTCATACCTTTCTCGAATAACACCACAACTTTAATTAAACCATCGACAAGGCAAGGGAAGGCATGAAGCTTAAATGAGGAAAATTGGATATTGGGCGCCTAGACGCTTAGGCGCCAGTCCTAAAAGTACACAACCTGAGAGTTGGGTGCTTAAGCGCTCGTTCAGTCCATAATAAACTGAAATCCTGAAGCCTAGGAGCCAGCCTCTGGGTGCCTAGTCGCCAGCAAGCAGTTGCTGCAGTTTGTGACCCCAAATGTTGGGGAACGTGTGGGGGATCACATAAGGATGATGGAGAATTGTGGAAACTATTGTAAAGTGTCAATATATAGAGGAATGCATGCTTGAATTGATTGATTCTATTTAGAGTACTTAGTGGGGGATTGATGTTGGTTAGTTACTTAGGGAGTTTTCTTGATTTTGAGAGTCATAATTCTTCTAAGTGTTGAAGGAGTGGTGTTCTTTCAAGCAAGAGTTGGGGAATTAGGAGGAGTGCTGATTGAAGTATCTTTGGTCATTGTAAAGAAGACATATCTAAGTATTTATGTGTATTTGTTGGTGTATTTCTATTGTACCTAATTATTTTTGGATTTCTCTTTTGCTCAATACATTTGTTTGGTGAAATCAACAGGCTTCTTGGATAAATCTTTAAATCTTTCTTGTGAAGATTAGGTCGGATGGATGGAATGTAATTATTTTTAAATGACAATGATTAACCTTTTTAGTTTTTATTCTGGTCAAGTGAATTGTTAAAATATGTTGTGAACCATAAGACTTGGGAAAGCTATCGTAGAATCTACTTGGTTAATCACATTGAATTATGGGGTATAGGTGGATATGCCTTGCAGGGAGATGCAAATGTTAGGAAAATATGCTTTGAAGGGATAGCTATTGGATTTATAGATTTAAAATCATTTATATCCAAGCTTCTTTATGCACTCATGAGAGGGTAAAGAAGATTGTTGCTCCTATTTCTCACTAGTCTTTTACTACTTGCAAATTTACATTTCATGCCATTCACTTAACTCATTACAAGGAAGAGCATTTTAAGTATTTGATATCCTTAAATCCAAATTGCTAAGAGTAGGATTACTTGTGTAGGACTTAAATTTTTTATTTGTTGTAACACAACAAGTTATCTTTTCAGACTTTAACATTTTTAACTTTGCATGTTAGGACTTAATACCAGTAGGTCAGAACTTTTCTCATTTTGAATTATCTTGTTCCCTGTGGGATAGACATTACATACTCTAAAATCGAATATTACTGATATGACACATGCATTTGCATGAGCCCTTAATGTGTGGTTACACTTGGAATCGGTATCGGTGGTTCACCAAGTTCACCAGTAAATTAATTCATCTAGGATTATGCAAAAGTCAAGCCAACCCATTCCTTTTCATATTTGAGCATAACATTATCTTTATCCATCAACTATTGTATGTCGATGACATTTTACTAATCAGAAACAACACATTTACCATCAACAACCTCCTTGAATCACTTCAAACAAAATTTCTAATGAAGAATATGGGCTTCATTTCTACATTCTTCAACATCAACAAATACAACACTTCAACTGACCTCTTTCTTAGTCAAACTCACAATGCATCTATGATACTTCCAAATGTAGGATGGAAGATTGCAAACCCACACCAAATCCAATGTCATTATCGCAATCTCTCACAACTGAAATGCAATAACCCTTCGCCAACCCACTTCAATATAGCCACCTTATTGGCTCTCTATAATACTTAACACTCACAAGGCCAGACATAATCTTTGTCGTTAATACGTTATCTCATCACCTACAACAACCCTTATGTGTTCACTTTTAACAACTTAAGCGACTCCTCCGATACATTAAACGAATGTTGGATTTTGGACTTATGATTCAACGAGGGCCTTTTTCTTCATAGTTCTTCAGACTTCAATAGGGCCAACAATTTGTTAGACCATCATTCTTTCATAGGTCGTTGTTCTTTCCTTGGCTCAAATTCGATCTCTTGGAAAGTCAATACTAAACCTACCATCGCTCATTCCTCCACCAAAGCAGAATATTGAACATTGGTCGCAGCTGCCACCAACTTCATATGGCTATGATGCTTACTACTCGATCTTCATGAGTCAGTTACATCCCCAACTACAATTCATTGTAACAACACTTCGCGCTGCACTTACTACCAACTCAATTTTGAACAATTTTTCATGCACATACCAAGCATATCAAAATTGATTATTATTTCACTAGGAAAAAAATTACTCTCCAAAGAAGTGGCTGTAGAACACATTCCCACAAGCGAACAACCGACCGACTTATTCATAAAGTTTCTACCAACACTTCGTTTGTTCTTTTTCGCACCAAGTCGACACTACGACCAAGCAGTATCAGCTTGTGGGGGGATAATAACAAACCTACCTAGCCCTTGATAACGAACCTACCGAGACCTGCAACAATGCAATCTCCACTAACTATATCTAGCTTATTACTGTAATAGCCTTCCTCTCTAGAATCATCCTTTCTGTCTTTAAATACCTAACACAATAGACAGCAAGCGGTATGGGAGGTTTTAGCTAAACGATAAGATGCATCTTCTAAGCTTACCGTGTAGTTTTTCTTTGCTCTAAATGTTACTTGGCTTCTCTGCCTTGCCTCTTTTTTTTCTTCTTCACCTTATATTTGCATTGCTCATTTAAAACTTGTAGTAGTTATAATCCTTTTTATTTAAATAGTGTGATTAAAAATAAAAATATATAACAGTGAATCTTTACATAGAAAATGTATTATATTATTCTTTTATCATTTCAAAACTGTGATCCATTATTGATGTGACTGAAAACATTTATTTAGCCACACGTAAATAAAATATATGAATGAAATCCTTAAACACAACTTTTAGTCATACTTTTGTTCAAAAGTGAGACTAGAAGTCAAAAACAAGGATCTTTAGTCTAAAATACTTTTAAATAACGACATCTAGTCAAAAATAAAAAATTAAATAATGACATTTGACTCAGACTGTTAAAGAAAAGTGGGACTAGAAGTCTAAAATACATTGTGTTGTCATCCTTTGATAACTAATACTTATGCGGCATAGATCAAATTTAGACTAATATACATTTAAATTTAGATTAAATAAGAATGATACAAACTTAAGTTAAACATTAAAAAGCATACTGACAAGAATGCAAAGTACTTCAAAAAGCTAATTTTAACAATCTCAGCTTTTTTTTTTTTTAAATAGCGAAATTGATGATACTAGTTAATATAGAATCAAGCATGTTAAGACAAAATAAAAATTATCTTTATTTTCCTATTAATATGTGAAGGAGGGATTCCATTACCTCTGAAATAACTTTCATAATCTTTACAAACCGAAATAGCAGGGACTAATATATAAAAATTAATGCAAGAAGAGCTTTTAAGAAATGTTAAATTTATTCCAAATGAAATTTAGTTACATATGCTTGATAACTTAAAAAATGTGAAATTAACTCTAATTGAAATTTAGTTTCATATGTTTAATTGAGCTTTGAAAAAATAAATGTTGCGGTAAATATGATATATGATATCTAGAAAAATAACTATTTAATCTCATAACAAATTTAATTTTTTTAAAGATTTGTATATGATATGAAAATCAACTCTAGCAAAAAGCTATAATACATGAATTTTGTATGATCATAACAATCGGGCACTATTGATTGAATAGAAATTGGGTCATGATATTTCAAGTAATTTTTTAGTGTCTTTATATTCTTCAATCTTTTAAGATTTGTTATGTCAAATGTTATCATGTAAAAAAAATTAAGAATACTTTTTCACTTTGAAATCTTGTATTTTTAATGATATATGTTGCATTATTTGTTTCAATTAGTTGACTGAAAATATTCAATATATTTTTCCCTATTTCAAAGCATGTTAAATTTGTTAAAAATTAAACTAATTTTGACTGATGTGAAATAGGGCTTTAATTTAGCCTATAATCTAGAATAATCTTTGAAAAATTCTAGAGACACATTTTATGAAGAAAGTTTTTAAGGATTCTAGAGACATATTTTAAGAGAGTAATTTAGAAATTTCTTGAATATGTAATTAATTACTTATGCAGAAAAATGTTTTAGAGAATCAATAGTAGCCATAAGATTGAAATTTGTTGACGCAATCCTAATGGAATTGTCATTAGTATAAAAAAAAATGTGGTGTATTTGATTTTTATATCAAGAAGAAGAAAAATTAAAGTGAAATAAATGTGAGTATTTCAAGTTGCATTCCAATTATTTCTTAGCATTCCTCCCTTCCTAGTAGCCTTTTATTTTCAACAAAAGTGGTATCAGAGTCATTAGATCCTTTTTAGAGAGATGATGACCAACGGTATGATTCTCTTTAAAGTCCCATCGCTCAACATTATTACTATGACAATTTGAGCATCAAAATGAAGGCTCATCTTGGAGCGTAAAATGTATGAGAGATGGTAGAGAAATGCTATAATGAGCCACATGAAGAGTCAAGTTTATCTCAAACTCAGAAGAATAGTTTAAGAGATTCGAGGAAGAGAAACAAGAAGGCTCTCTATCTAATATATCAAGGATTACATGATGACTTTTTTAGAAGATTTCTGACGTGAATTTTACCAAAGAGGCATGAGAGATGCTTAAGACCACTTATAATGGTGCAGGACAATTTAAGAAGATGCTTCTCCAAACATTAAGACCGAGTTTTAAGACTTACATATGAAGGAAGTCGAAGTCATCTTTGACTAGTTTACTAGATTCTTAACAATTTCTATTCAACTTAAAAGAAATGTAGAGAAGTTAAAAGACGTAAGGATTATGGAAAATATCATTCGATCTTTAGATTCAAAATTTGATCATATAATTGCCCTTATTAAATAAACCAAAGACCTGCACACTATAAAAATCGATCAACTTTTGGTTTTCTTACAAGCCTATGAAGAAAAAGAAGAAGAAGAAAGGCATCACGTAATAACTCCTTAAAATACAACTTAACTCAACTCAAGAAGAGAGTTTTGAGTACGATAAAGTCAACAAAGAAGAGGTTGTGGTAGAAGACAAAATCATGGTCACGGATGTTGACAAAGTTAGAGTTATAATAATGAAAACATTAATAATATTAATTTTGGATGAGGGAGATCAAAAAGAGGGAATGTAAGAGGAAGATCCTGATCAAGGTACAAAAAGTCCCAAGTGATATGTTACAATTGTCAGAATTTTAGTAACTGTGTTGTAGGATGTAGAACTCTTAATAACCATAATGTTGAAGAGAAATGCTAATTACGTAGAATAAGGAATTCAACAAGATGACACTTTGCTATTGCATAAAAGAATAACAAAATGGGTGAAGACAATACATAGTATCTTGACACGAGTACAAGCAACCATGTGTGAAAAAAAAAATAATGTTTGTGGAGCTTGATAAGTTGTGAGTGGCAATGTGACCTTTGAAGATGAGTCAAAGCAATGATGAAAGGCAAAGTTAATATCTTTTTCCAGTTGATGAATGAAAGGCACAAATTTATTTTTAATGTTTATTATGTGTTAGATATGAAGAATAAGATCTTAAGTCTAGGCCAACTCTTAGAGAATGATTCTAATTTTCATTTGAAAGACTAGAGCTTTTATATAAGAGGCTATATAAGCAACCTAATTATGCCATGAAATAGAATGTTATTGTTCAATATAAAAAATGATATTGACCAATGTCTCAAAGCTTGTTACAAGGATTCATCATGGGTCTGGCATTTTTAATTTGGGCATCTTAATTTTGGTGGATTAGAGTTATTATCAAAGAAGAAAATGATAAGAGTCCTACACTGTATCAATCAGTTAGATCAAATATTTGAAAGCTACTTGCTCAGGAAGTAATTTAAAGAAGAAAATTTTGAGAGCACAAAAGCCAATTGAGCTCATATATACATATGTGTGAGGTCCAATCAAGCTAATCTTTCTTTGTAAGAGAAACTTTTTTTGGTCTCTTTAAAAATGATTTTCTTTAAAAAACTTAGGTTTTTTTTAATGAAAAAATCCGAGTCTTTGGAGTGGAGTATTCAAAATTTCAATACTATGGTAACGAAGGAAAGAGGCTTGAGATTAAAGCCATGAGATCTGATTGGGGAGGCGCGTTCATTTCAAAGGAATTTCAAGAACTTTGTGAATCCAATAGAAAAAACGGACCGTTAATTGTCCCAGGATCTTTTTAACAAAATCGTATAGCAAAAAGAAAGAATCAAACTATTCTCAACATGGCTCGATGCAAGCTTAAGAATAAGAGACTAAGGAATTTCGGAAAGCTATTGCATGTGTTGTTTACTTGTGTAATAGATGTGCTATAAGAAATGTGTGGGGAATGATACCATAAGAAGCATGAAATGATAGGAATCCCAACACTTCCCATCTAAGAGCACTTGTAAGGATAGCGCATGTGCACGTACTCTAATGAGAAATGACATAATCAATATGACAAAAGTGATAAGTTCATTTCATCGGTTATGACTCCAACATGAAATGCTTCAAGTTGTACAATCCATAAAATGGAAAGACAATCATCGGTCGTGATGTTGTATTTGATGAAGAAGAAGAATAGGTTTGAGACCTCCATGATGAGGATTACAATTTCTTTGAGGTTGAAGAAGTGGAAAACTAAAGATAGAGCATGAAAGAAATGTGCTTACCACACCTCCAACTAAATCAGTTACATGTACTCAAGTTGACTCATCATCATCATCTTCAAATATAGGTTCAAGCAAAAGAGTTCCACACTTCAAAAGTTTAAGGAAATTTATTAGATAACTGAGAATCAATACAATCTTACTCATTTTTGCCTTTTTGACGATTGTGAACCCATGAAGTTTCAAGAAGCTATGCAAAGTAAGAAATAGAAGGACTTCATGGACGAAGAATCAAAGTGATTGAGAAGAACAACACATGTAAGCTAGCTGCACTTTCTAAACGGGGACATGAGGCAATTTCCATGAAGTGGTTGTACAAAACAAAGAAGAATGCCAAAGGATGGGCCAAGAAATATAAAATAAGTTTGGTGGCAAATGACTACAACCAAAAAGTTTGCATCGACCATGATTGAAGCAAACATATTGATACACATTATCACTTGATTTGTGATTGCATCATGGGAATGCAATTGGAGCATGCGAAGACTCATATGATCAAGTAGATGAAATATTCACCAAGTCACTCATATATGAAGATTTTATTAGGATAAGAATTGCTCAGGATGACAAATTAAGTTTTAGAGGGGGTGTTGAAAATTAAACTTGATTTTACCCCCATATGAATTTGAGTTTTAATTGGGCTCATAATCTAGAATAGGTTTTAAAAAATTCTAGAGACTCATTTCATAATGAAAGTTGTCAAAGATTCTAGAGACATATTTTAAATGAGTGATTTAAAATTTCAGAATATATATTTAATAACTTATATATAAAATATTCTAGTTAGTCAATAGTAGTCATAAGGTTAAAATGTGTTCATACAATCCTAGTAGTGGTGTCACTAATATAAATAGTTGTGATGTGTTTGAATTTTGTGGCAAGAAGAAGAAAATTTTTAATGATCCTCATATTATAATAGCCTTTTATTTTCAATAAAATTTAAGTTTGATTTCTCTATTATATAATCTTTATAAGGAGCAGAAGATTTTGTCATATTTTAGTGAAAATTTCTGAAGAGATATTTTGTCTCACATAAAAAATGGCATCGACATAGTACGACATGGNTGTGTTCATACAATCCTAGTAGTGGTGTCACTAATATAAATAGTTGTGATGTGTTTGAATTTTGTGGCAAGAGGAAGAAAATTTATAATCCTCATATCATAATAGCCTTTTATCTTTAATAAAAATTTAAGTTCGATTTCTCTGTTATATAATCTTTATAATACGACATGAATCAAATATTATTCTATTTTTAAGGAAATCTCGCATGAAAAAATCGACGCTTATGATCTATCCAAAAGAAAATTAAATTTATAGAATATATATTCGAGCAACTAAATATTTTTTATTAATTATTAAATAATCATGTTTATTCTTACAAATAGAACTACTTTTACTTTCTTTTTAATTAAAAAAATTAAAAAGCTTTTAAGTGTTATTTTGCGATAAAAAAATATTTTATATCATTTATATAAATATTTTAAAATTTTAAAAAATATATTTTGAATAAACTTCATATGCTTTCTATATATCCTAAATTACGTGAGGGTCAATTCATCTAATTTTTTTCTATGGTTAGCTCATTATAAATCCATTGCAAGTACCTTGATTCAATGTTCTAAAAACCGGGTCAGGCCACTTGACCAGCCCGGTTAGACCTTGAATTAATAGTCTAGCCAATTTGATTTAACAATCAAAATTAAAAAAGCAAGATCTCATTCATAAGAATAGGGGCAAATTACACAAAAAGAGTTGGAAGATGATGACGGCAGTAGAGTAAGGAATTATTGCATTTGTGTTGTATGGAAATCTAGTGGGACTCGGATAAAAGTTAGCAACCAGTAGCGACACCAGAAGTTTTTAAGTGAAAAACATTAAATGAGCAAAAACCACTTGGCCTTACCCAATTGAAATATTCAACTATGAGTTGGTGATTACAAGTATAACCCCTTATTTCAAAGGCGGAAAGGGTTTACATAGTTTCTCAGTTTACAATGTCTGTGCGTAGAAGAAATATTTGCTCGAGGTAGAGAGCGGGCAGTGGCGAAGGCTGGAGGCGGCGATACCGAAAGAAGCAGAGGTGAGTGTGGCTTGAGGTGGCGATGACCAGAGTTGACGATGGTTGAAAGCGTCAAAGACGGGGGCCGAAAGCAGTAGCTGCAAATGCGTTCTGAGGCAGAGACAACAACTGGAAAAGGCGGCGATCTGAAGAAGATATGTTGAATGCGGTCCGAGACGGTGGCCGCTGCCGAAATCTATGACGGTCAGAAGAGATAGTGGCAAAGGTGGCCATAATAAGCAGCAGTGACAGAGAAGGAGGCAACCCGAGACAGCGGTGGCGATCAAAAGAGGCGACAGCCCGAGGCTGCGGCGACGGCCACCGAAAGCAGTAGCGGTCGGAAGAGGCAGCGACCAAAAGTGGTAGCGGCCCGAGGCAGTGGTGACCAGATCTGTAGCACATGATGCAGAACTGTAGGTCCCTCTTTTGCAAGCTCGGGACTTACTCTTGCCCCAAGATCTAGCCTCTTCTTCATGACTGGTTTGAGGTTCTTTTTATAGAGTCCAAATTGCAAATAATGCAAGAATCTAAAACACTTTTGTTCAGACAACCAAGAGAGAATCCCTAATTTGAATGTCATTTGATGGGCATTTAACTGCCTTGACAATATCATCATATACCCTTCACAATATCTCAAAATAACATATCCTATAGAAACACAAATATTTTATCAATTCTAATTTCTAACTAATTACTTTTCTTATTTATCTTGATATGTGCTAGAAAATTCACGACATTAGAGTAATTAATTTTTCGTCTTAGCGGTGCACGGAAATCCAACCCAAACATAGATAGAAGTTAGCAACCAATAGCGACACCAAAATTTTTTTTTGTAGTGACACCAATAATTTTTAAGTGAAATACCCGAAAAGTGCACAACCACGTGGTATTGCCCAGTTGAATTATTCCACTATGAGTTGGTACTTACATATACAACCCATTATTCTAAAGGTGAGAAGGAGTTACAAAGTTTCTCACGCTAAATATAATGTTTGTGCATAGAAGGAATGTTTGTTCCGGGTAGAAAGTGGGTGGCGGCGAAGGCTAAAGGTAGCGATGACTTGAAAAGGCAATGGACAATGTGGCTTGAGGAGGCATTGACCGGAGTTGGCTGAAGGCGCGATTAGAAGCGGTGGAGATGAAGGCAGAAAAAGGCAGCAGCGAAGTCGACCTGAGGCGGAGACAACAGTCGGAAAAGGTGGCGACCTGAAGAGGCAATAGCGAAGGCAGCTCGAGGTGGTGGCAGCGGCAACCGAAAGTTGTGACTGTCGGAAGAGTCGACGGCTAAGGCAGCCAAAAGGGGCAGCAACGGAGATAGTAGCTACTTGAAGCGATGACGATAGGAAGAGGTGGCAGCCCGAGGTGGGTGCGGCGTCGACTGGAAGCGACGTCGAGCAGAAGAGGCTGCGGCTCGAGGCTGAAGCAGTGGCAGGGTGGCGGTAAGCAAATATGCAGCACAACNTCGAGCAACTAAATATTTTTTATTAATTATTAAATAATCATGTTTATTCTTACAAATAGAACTACTTTTACTCTCTTTTTAATTAAAAAAATTAAAAAGGTTTATGTGTTATTTTGCGATAAAAAATATATTTTATATTATTTATATAAATATTTTAAAATTAAAAAAAAATATTTTGAATAAACGTCATATATCCTAAATTACGTGAGGGTCAATTCATCTAATTTTTTTCTATGGTTAGCTCATTATAAATCCATTGCAAGTACCTTGATTCAATGTTTTAAAAACAGGGTCAGGCCACTTGACCAGCCCGGTTAGGCCTTGAATTAATAGTCTAGCCAATTTGATTTAACAATCAAAATTAAAAAAGCACGATCAAATTACACAAAAAGAGCTGGAAGATGATGACGACACTAGAGTAAAGAATTATTGTATTTGTGTTGTATGGAAATCTAGCGAGACTCGGTTAAAAGTTAGCAACCAGTAGCGACACTAGAAGTTTTTAAGCGAAAAACATGAAAAGGGCAAAAACCACTTGGCCTTAACCAATTGAAATATTCAGCTATGAGTTCGTGATTACAGGTATAACCCCTTATTTCAAAGGCGGAAAGGGGTTACACAGTTTCTCATGTTATAATGTCTGTGCGTAGAAGAAATGTTTGCTCGTGGTCGAGAGCGGGTAGTGGCGATGGCTGGAGGCTGCGATACCGAAAGAAGCAGAGGTGAATGTGGCTCGAGGTGGCGATGAGCAGAGTTGATGATGGTTGAAATCGTAGGAGACGAAGGCCGAAAGCAGTAGCTGCAAATGTGTTCTGAGGCTGAGACATCAACTGGAAAAGGCGGCGATCTGAAGAAGATACGTCGAATGCGTCCTGAGACGGTGGCCGCTACCGGAAACTATGACAGTCAGAAGAGGTAGTGGCAAAGGTGGCCATAAGAAGCAACAGTGGCAAAGAAGGAAGCAACCCGAGACAGCGGTGGCGATCAAAAAAAGCGACAGCCCGAGGCTGCGGCGACAACCACCGAAAGTCGTGGCGGTCGGAAGAGGCAGCTACCAAAAGTGGTGGCGGCCAGAGGCAGTGGTGACCATATCTGTAGCACATGATGCAGAACTGTAGGTCCCTCTTTTGCAAGCTATGGACTTACTCTTGCCCCAAGATCTAGCCTCTTCTTCATGAGTGGTTTGAGGCTCTATTTATAGAGTCCAAATTACAAATAATGCAAGCATCTAAAACACTTTTGTTCAGACGACCAGGAGAGAATCCCTAATTTGGATGTCATTTGAGGGGCATTTGACTGCCTTGACAATATCATCATATTCCCTTCACAATATCTCAAAATAACATATCCTATAGAAAAACAAAAATTTTATTAATTCTAATTTCTAACTAATTACTTTTCTTATTTATCGTGATATTTTTCTTATTTATCTTGATATTTTTCTTATATATCTTGATATGTGCTAGAAAATTCACGACATTAGAGTAATTAATTTTTCGTCTTAGCAAAGCACGAAAATCCAACCCAAACACAGATAGAAGAAGTTAGCAACCAGTAGCGACACCAAAAAAATTTTTTTTGTGGTGACACCAATAATTTTTTAGTGAAATACCCGAAATGTGCACAACCACATGGCATTGCCCAGTTGAATCATTCCACTATGAGTTGGTAATTACAGATACAACCCATTATTCCAAAGGCGAGAAGGAGTTACAAAGTTTCTCACACTAATTATAATGTTTGTGCATAGAAGCAATGTTTGCTCCGGGTGTAAAGTGGGTGGCAGCGAAGGCTGATGGTAATGATGACTTGAAAAGGCAATGGAGAATGTGGCTCGAGGAGGCGTTGACCGGAGTTGGCTGAAGGAGGCAATGATTAGAAGCGGTGGAGATGAAGGCAGAAAATGGCAGCAGCGAAGTCGACCTGAGGCAGAGACAGCAGTCGGAAAAGGTGGCGACTTGAAGAGGCAATAGNAACAGTCGGAAAAGGTGGCGACCTGAAGAGGCAATAGCGAAGGCAGCTCGAGGTGGTGGCAGCGGCAACCGAAAGCTGTGACTGTCGGAAGAGTCGACGGCTAAGGCAGCCAAAAGGGGCAGCAACGGAGGCAGTAGCTGCTTGAAGCGATGATGATAGGAAGAGGTGGCAGCCCGAGATGGGTGCGGCGACGACAGGAAGCAACGTCGAGCAGAAGAGGCTGCGGCTCGAGGCGGAAGCAGTGGCAGGGCGGAGGTAAACGAATATGCAGCACAATATGCAGAGCTGCACCTCCCTCTTATGCAAGCTATGGACTTGCTATGGCTCCAAGGTCTAGCCCCTACTTCATGACTGGTTTGGGGCTCTATTTATAGTCTAAATTGTAAATAAGACAAGAATCTAAAATACTCTTGATCAGAATCGAATGACATTTGATGGACATTTGACTACTTTAATAATGTCGAAATTTAGCGATCTTGGACTCGTTGGATTCGTCGCACCAACACACTCAATTTGATTATAAGTATGTCATGTTGGCATTAGTTTGACCTTTTAATTATACCTAAAAAACTTCCAAAAATGGTTAAAAGGCTTGATTTGTGCTTGATTGAACTTGGATTGGGCTAATTTTTGTACCGTTGGGTTTGTCTAGTCAAGCCAGTAAGTTTGATTATAAGTTTGCTCAAATTAAAACTTTGGATGACTTTTAATTAAAGTTTGATTGTTCTTTATTAAAAAAAAATTGTCTCTAAATTCATATTAAATTTAGATATTCATGTTGGATAATGAAAATTTGATGGTGTGGCAGCAAAACTAATACAAAAACTAAATAATATATTATCCTATCACCATCCTTTTCAAATTGAGATCATCAACCAGAGATATGACATCATACTTCTATATCTGTCAATTTTTATTCTAAGAAATTAGAATAAATCAACCAGCACATCTTTCTTTTCATAAGAAGCTTGCAATATGTGATAGAGATTAATTGACATAGTTCATATATAAAATTTATGTTAATTAATCATACATGATAATTTTGCATTAATTGATATTAATGGCAACTATCATCAATAACAACTTAGAAATTAGTTACATAACATAAAAATAAATTAGCCTGAAAAACAAATTCAAGATTTAAACCAACCTCTTATTATCTTTCTTTTTAGTTTGCTTATCCACAACTAAATCAAGACTGAACAATGAAGCTTGATACACTATATTTTAAGAACTTTATATTTTTAAAATTTTAGTAATAAGTAAAACTCAAGAATTTACCTACGATGTGGTTCCCCAAAGACTTGAGCACGAAATCAAGCAAGCCTGTGTCACCAATATAGATCCTAGCAGCATCCCTGACCTCCTGCCTCGTGACCCAACGGTAGCCCGACCTCTTAAGCTCCTCAACAATCACCTGAGCCGCCATCTCCACCCTCCTCATAGACCAACGACAAGAAGCCGCTTCCATGATCGAACGAAAGTCCATCACTTTGGTTTCGTAAGGGAGTTTAGCTTTCAACTCCAACATGTAATTGAAGAGATCGCCCAAAGTTTTCAAAACTTTAGGGCTTATTGATTGATACTTTGTCACGATCGTCAAAATATCAACATCTGCGATGGTGCAGCAGATTGGAGGAATTAGGAGAGGGAGAGGAAAGGATCTGAGTGCATGGAGGGATCTCTGATACATTTGTTCGGTAATTCCGTAGCTTCCGTGACCAAATTTGTAGCCCCAACGCTGGAACCATGGTTCGCCATAAGCCAGCCCGTGAATCAGTCTCAGTTCCATTGTTCTCTTCCTCGCCACGTCCGTTAGGCTTACCTGCCTGCCCATGAGATCACAACTCTTCATCTAATTATATATTATTTGATAATTTTTCTTCTTTTCGCTAGATGATTTTCTTGAATAATTTGTTTTTTTTTTTTTTGTACGTAGAAGAATAAATAAGAAAATAAAAAATAATCCAAAAAACTTGTTGGGGCAATAACATACGCCGGCCAATTTCTATTTATGTACGCATTTAACACAGCAAAATTTTACTTTTACATTTATACCTCCCAATTTTTTTATAATTGTCACTAAAATATCAAAATTCATGATAAAATTCTAACCCATATTTTTCATTTCTATCAATTTCTCATAACATGCATAAATACATCTATTCAATAGTTTGAAAATTTTCATTTGGGTGCTAGATTTTATAAATACCGATTTTCATGTGCTATGTATGTAATTATCCCAAAAATATGTAATTTTTTTAACTTCAGTGAAATACATCATTTCATACAATGATAAGGTGGCATGCATGTAAAAATTAAAAATTAAATATTAGATAAGTAAATACATTAGAATTGAGAGGTAGATATGTAGATCTTCGAAACTTGTTGCATGCTGCCAGATATAATAATCCATAGTTCTTTTTGTTGCTCAAGTATTTAATTCACAGTTGATGTTAGNTCAGTCTCAGTTCCATTGTTCTCTTCCTCGCCACGTCCGTTAGGCTTACCTGCCTGCCCATGAGATCACAACCCTTCATCTAATTATATATTATTCTACAATTTTTCTTCTTTTCGCTAGATGATTTTCTTGAATAATTTGTTTTTTTATTTGTACGTAGAAGAATAAATAAGAAAATAAAAAATAAAAAATAATCCAAAAAACTTGTTGGGGCACTATCATACGCCGGCCAATTTCTATTTATTTACGCATTCAACACAACAAAATTTTAATTTTACATTTATACCACCCAATTTCTTTATAATTGTCACTAAAATATCAAAATTCATGATAAAATTCTAACCCATATTTTTCATTTTGATCAATTTCTCATGACATGCATAAATACATCTATTCAATAGTTGAAAATTTTCATTTGGGTGCTAGATTTTATAAATACCGATTTTCATGTGCTATGTATGTAATTATCCCAAAAATATGTCATTATTTTAACTTCAGTGAAATACACCATTTCATACAATGATAAGGTGGCATGCATGTAAAAATTAAAAATTAAATATTAGCTAAGTAAATACATTAGAATTGAGAGGTAGATATGTAGATCTTCGAAACTTGTTGCATGCTGCCAGATTCAGCAATCCATAGTTCTTTTTGTTGCTCAAGTATTTAATTCACAGTTGATGTTAAAATTGCAGAATTTGCATTTTTTGTTAAATTTTCAATTGATGTTACAAATAAAATATCAAAAAAAAATTTTATTCTTACCTGACTTGCAGTTCCTTGCAAATTCGATCCCATAAATTCATGATTTGATGCCCAGAAGTAAACTCTGAACCACCTTCAAATCCATTGATGCGAATCAAGTGACCGAATCCATTGAAGTGTAAGATGCCATGCAATAGATGCTTCTCTGCCTCCATTCTTAGCTTTGGTCTCATTGTTGAGCCGTTGACCTCAATGGTCAGACCCTCTGTTTGCTCCGTTGCTGAATCTTTAGAGGGCAACACAAAGTGGAAGCGTTTGTTGCAAATCATATGATTTCCCCAGCCTATAAAATTATCATATATTGGATGGTCAGAATTTTTGTTTTCTTTTTTAACTAAAAGCTGGAGAAACAGAGATATTTTTCATTTGAGGACATTTTCTGTAATAAACAAATGATGAACATTACCAAATGAGTCTTTTGCCACTGAAGTGCATAATGAGCAAGTTTTAGAGAAGTTTTTCAACGGGACTTTGGGTTTTCTCAATTATTTGTAGAGATTGCTCTGGTCATAGTGTAAATAAACCGAACACGAACGAACAAAACTTATGTTCGTATTTGGATCATTTGAAATTTATTTTATTTGAAATAAGCTCCTGTTCAAACTTGATCGTGAAGTCACTGTTCGTGTTTGTTTCTTAACGAACAAACCGAACACGAGCTGTTCGCGAACGATGAGCCAGCTGGACATCANTAAAATTTCTAATTTTTTTTATTTCAAACATGAATCCATTGTAAGAAAAATATTAAAAGTTACTTCTTTAAAAAAAAAATTGTTAGAGTGAATATCATGAGAAAATCATATCTTAATCAACTATATTGAATATATTTTATTTCAAATTAAAACATATATAAAAAAAAAACTAAAAAATAAATAGAAAAAAATAAAAAATAACCCGAAGCTACCCCTGAGAAGATCGTGATATTTTGCCAAAGTTCAAGACTCAATTAATTCTGCCAAAAAAAAAAAAAAAATCATACCAACTAAAAATAATAATGTCTATAACTAATCGCAATTATCAAATATCATAAACTTTTAGTTGAATGTCATACCGACAGAACGGCAATAATAACATTGCCGATGCGACGACATCCCCACAATTTCTTCCACAACAAAAAGCTTCAATCCCGCAGCAGAATTGTGATGTAACTCGAGAGGAAAAGACCAGCACTTCAATCCGTCATGCACTATAACTTCATCATGGCCAAACCCTAGAAGTGATCTGATATTCTCTTGAAAACAGCCATCAAAATGTGTCGGATGACCGGGCTTGCAAAAAGAATCGAAACANAATTTTTTTATATAATTATTTTAAATTATTTTATATTTCGAACAATAACGATTCAAACACAAACGAACGCATTATTGTTCTTGTTTGGTTCGTTTAACTAACCGAATAAAAAAAAATTGTTCACGTTCGTCTCGTTTACTTATCGAATGAATCGAACACGAACCCATTGACGAACCAAGCATAAATTGTTCGAGAACAACGAGTTTTTTTGACAGCCCTATGTGCAGATAGACTTGACATTAATTAGCGGAAATTTTAAAATTAGATTTTGAAATTTTTTAAATTAGCAGAAAAAATATTTTTAGAAAAAAATTAAAAAATGATTACAATCATTTATTTGACAAAAGAGAAAATATTACGTTCAACTTTTACGATATTATCTACACTGCCATCTCAAATGATTTAAGATAATATTTTTTCCTGTTTAACAATCAAGAAGTAACTTTTAATGGAGAAAATATTCGGTCCGAACACCGAGCGTCCGGACAGCCAACGTCGTCATACATGCCATCGGCAGGCGGGCGACGTGATTCCTAATGGTTGGCCGTCCGGACGTGTGGACTAAAATTTTTTTTCATAAGGGTAACTAGCACAGCTNATATATATATATATATATATATATATATATATATATATATATATATATATATATATATATAATATCTATATTAGTATATTACTAATATAGTATATTAATATAATATTATTATAAATTTAATATATATTATAATTTTTAAAATTTAATTTTTTTTAAAATATCATAAAATTTATATATATATATATAACTATTTTAAATTATTTTATATTTCGAACAATAACGATTTGTACACAAACGGACGCATCATTGTTCTTGTTTGGTTCGTTTAACTAACTGAATAAAAAAAATTTGTTCACATCCGTCTCGTTTACTTATCGAATGAATCGAACACGAACTCATTGACGAACCAAACACAAACTATTAGAGAACGAGCTTTTTTGACAGTCATATCTACAGATAGACTTGACATTAATTAGCTGAAATTTTAAAATTTGATTTTGAAATTTCTTAAATTAGCAGAAAAAAATATTTTAATAAAAAAATTGAAAAATGATTACAAACATTTATTTGATAAAAGTGAAAATATTACGTTCATCTTTCATGATACTATCTACACTGTCAAAGCAGTAATTTTTAATGGAGAAAATATTCGGTCCGAACACCGCGCGTTCGGACGGCCAACAATGGTTGGTTATTTGCAATTTCTTTTAACGTTTAAACAAATTTAATTATCAAACAAGAACAATGATGCGTCCGTTTGTGTTAAAATAATTATAAAAATCATTAAAAAATACAAAATGAATAATAATTAAATTTGTTTAAACGTTAAAGTCATGCGGGCGACGTGATCCCCAGTGATTGGTCGTTCGGACGTGTGGACTAAAAATTTTTTTCATAAGGGTAACTAGCACAGCCCCAACTTAATTAAAGAATCATGACTTTAACGCTAAAGCACAATTTGAACTTTTTAATTCAAATTTCTTTCGTGATTCAAGAAATTAAAAATGCTGCCTTAAATTATTTTTGTATTTCTTTTCTCGGTTATTTGCAATTTCTTTTAACGTTTAAACAAATTTAATTATCAATTCATTTTGTACTTTTTAGTGATTTTTATTAATAATTTTTTTTTTAATTTTGCAATTTTAAAATACCAAGCCAATNTGTATTTCTTTTCTCGGTTATTTGCAATTTCTTTTAACGTTTAAACAAATTTAATTATCAATTCATTTTGTATTTTTTAATGATTTTTATTAATAATTTTTTTTAAAATTTTGCAATTTTAAAATACCAAGCCAATAAAATTTCTAATTGTTTTATTTCAAACCTGAGTCCATTGTAAGAAAAATATTAAAAGTTACTTCTTTTAAAAAAAAAATTGTTAGAGTGAATATCATGAGGAAATCATATCTTAATTAACTATATTGAATATATTTTATTCCAAATTAAAACATATATATAAAAAAAAACTAAAAAAATAACCCGAAGCTACCCCTGAGAAGATCATGATATTTTGCCAAAGTTCAAGACTCAATTAATTCTGCCAAAAAAAAAAATAATACCAACTAAAAATAATAATGTCGATAACTAATCGCAATTATCAAATATAATAAACTTTTAGTTGAATGTAATACCGACAGAACGACAATAATAACATTGCCGATGCGACGACATCCCCACAATTTCTTCCACAACAAAAAGCTTCAATCCCGCAGCAGAATTGTGATGTAACTCGAGAGGAAAAGACCAGCACTTCAATCCCTCATGCACTATAACTTCATCATGGCCAAACACTAGAAGTGATCTCATATTCTCTTGAAAACTGCCATCAAAATGAGTCGGATGACCGGGCTTGCAAAATGAATCGAAACCGAAAATCCTCTCCCCCCTCTTTCTCTTCTTCAAGCTCCCCAGATTAATCTGAAGTTTAGCCATGGAAGCATACACAATCTCACAACTAGCAAGCCAAAAACCATTATAAATATTGTAGACAGACGCTCTAGACTTAATAAAGTTCATTCTAGGTAAAGGTCACACATTTAGCACCAAGAATTTAAATTTCCTCAAGAGCTCTGTTAAACAAATGCTTTGCTGTTGGACTTGCTTTCAGTGTGATAAATATCTAAACAGGAATGTAGGTTTAGTTTTAGAGGGCATGTTACCTTCGTGATGGTGATTCCGATGGATTTAAGGCTATAATGCATGATCAGACTAACTAAGCACTGCTAACCGCATGTTCTTAAAATATATTTTGTTTGAAAGTTTTAGGTGAATTAAGGTGCGAAGAATGAATTTTATTGGAAGAGGAAAATGTTGCATGGTTGTTCTTTCTTAGCCTGTTTTTATTTAACTTCTCCGTCTTGGGTTTGGTGGCTTTAATGGCGTAGGAGTATTTATGCAACCAAAGAAATTGAAGAATTAATGAGCACTTTTCACCTGTATCTGTAATTATGCTTTTGAAAAAACAATTCCTCACAGATTTAAGGTTGTGTTTAGGGCAATTGTGACTTATTAAAAAATATTACACGACACACAGCTGCTGCAGACAACTTGTGTGTCTGTTTATTTTGTGCAGCTGTGTTGTAGCAACAATGTTGCGACTGTTTATGATAAAAACTTATTTGCCCCTATAATGCTGTATTGTTTATATTAGAATTAGTCGAGATTGAATGACTCGTACAAGAAAGTTAAGACAAATTTGATTCAGCATTCCCAAGAACTCATAAATTCAAATATTACAACTAAATAGTGAGTAACAAAAAGCAAAAGTAAAAAATAAAACTATTAAAGTCGTCGAAAACCTGTAGCATGAGAAAAAAAATAAATTCTTTCTTTCGTATTTAAATTACCAAACCTACTATCACAACATTTAATATACAATTTCAAGCATTTAACGAAATAACATAGCTGTCAAACAGTAATTTATCCATACAAATAATGAAATTGATAAAATACTTTTACTCTAAAATATGTAAATAGTTGTTCACATAAAAAATATATGCCTAAATGTATATAAACATGAAAAAAAAAAAGAAAAATACCTCTCCTAATCATCCTTCGATATCTCTTCAATCTCATCCCCATGGTCCTCCACCGCTTCCCCCTCAAATGTTGCCGTTGACTTGCCACACTCCCTCATGCTCTACCGGAAGGAATCCATCTCAGAGCTTTTCAAATATTTTTTTAAGTCATTTATAAGTTGTTCAAGCAACCTACTTTTAACTAAGACATCATCGACGTAGACTTTAATTTTTTTTCCTTTCTTTTAGAAAAAATTACGTTCATAAGATGGTGGTAGGTAGCCCCAGCCTTTTTCAAGTAGAAGGACATTACAATATGACAATATAAGTCTTCACAAACAATGAAATTTGTCTTCTCTGCATCAGTCAGGTGCATCTTAATTTGATGGTACCTGGATAAAACTTCTAGAAAGCTCATTACAAAATATCCAATTACATAATCCTTGGGGTAGGCTGAGTTCAGATTTGTGAAGTCTATGCACATTCTCTATTTATTTTTGGACTTCTACACCATGACTACATTGAATATGTAGGATGGATATTAGAACTCATGGATGTAGCTCGCATTCTTGAGCTCCTGCACCGCCTTGCGAATTAACCCAACTAAAAGCATGATCATTGTTCTAATCTTTTGCTTTATTGGCTTGGCGTCTGGATCGACGCTAAGACGGTGGCATGTTATGTCTATTAGGATGCCCGTCATCTCAACAATATATCAAAAAATGACATCATGATGCTCCTGGAGAGTCTAAATCGATAAGTGCTTGTGCCCTGCATAAAAATTTTTTACTGATTAGAAAAACTTCACTTAATTTGTTGAGGGCAGTTGAGAATCTTGAATGTAATATCATCAATTTTGAGACCCCTTCTCGTTGGTTATGGATGTCCAACATTTCCTATTCTATGCTACCAACTGTCATGAGGTATCATGTTCGAGATTGCTCTAGATTTCCAAGATTCTCACTATTTCCTCGGCACACGAAAACTTCATTATCACATGGTTGGTGGATACCACTACTCTGAAATTATTGAGCAGTAGGTGACCAAATATAGTGTTGTATGTTAGTGGCTCATCAATCACAAGAAATTCCTCCATGTTAATAATTTAACTGTTATCTTATTCTTTTGTGACTAATAACTTAATTATAATCAGAGCCTCCTTTAAATCGACTAAAAACATACACAATAAGTCGGTTAGTGCAACTAGTTGATCAACCGACAGATGCATTTGTTAAAGGCTGGTTTAAATAGTATATTCCCTGAACTGCATGTATCAACCAATATACTACCTACTTGGTAAATATTAATCATCCCAGTAACTACTATGGCACCATTGTTGGGATTCCCCATGGAACACAAATCTGCATCATTAAAGAAGAATGGGGGATGGGGCTTCTGATTTGAGGCGGAAGCAACAACACAATATTCCCTCTGATTGAATTCTCTTATGGTTGGATCTTTTGACCAATTCTCCACCTAGTATTGCAAACATTATCCTCACAATGTGGAGAACATTTGTTAGGACGTGTTCATTTGAGTCATCCTCTGCGTGTGCTTTCCCCTGCCACTGGGTTTGTGCTCAAGGGGCCACAAACTCTTTGACCTTTATGTCTCTAATCAATTCTTCAACCAATCTTCAGAGGTGTTTGCACTCCTCCATGTCGTGACCATGGTCCTTATGATAATGGAAGAATTTGAAAGCATTGGTTCTCATCGATGGAGCCATCTAGAAGTACTCCTTGCTTTGAATAGCTTCCACCAATTTATCCCTTGAAATCATTAGTTGAGTGGGTTTTGGTGTTCGGTGGTCTTCAATCGATCAAGCATTCAATTGGCACCATATTTATGAGTTTCAGTTAGTCTCTCTGTCACCACGAGACGACCAACCTCTTTCTCATTTTGGGCAAGGGTTATCCCTCTCCATTCACCTGTCATCTCGGGAGCACTTATTTTTTGGCGACAATCATATTTTTGGCCTTTTTAAATACGCGAGTTAACATGTTCCTCTGCCACAATATGCGCATTAGCCAACTTCAAAAGTTAGACCAAGATATCAGGTTTACGTAAACTCAAAACGTATTTAATTTGGGCACTCTTGAGCCCTTGTGCTAGGACGACCTTTGCTATCATAGGTTCCATATTCCACACTTTCAACATCTCCTTTTGGAATTGATTGACCTAGGCCCGAATGTTCTCATTTGGCCCCTGTTTGACATGCCATAAAGTTTTTGAGTCCTTAACAGTATTTTTAAGCGATAACAAACTGCGACATGAATAACTTGTTGAACATGCCAATGAAAGTGATAAATCCTACTAGGAGGCCATTGAACTACCTAAAGGTCAAATCCCCCAATGTGGCATAGAACAATCGACACATTAATTTGTCACAAACTTTGAGAAGGCATATATCCAACTTAAGAAAACACAATGTGATCAACTATATCGCTCCAAACCTTTTAGGGCTTCAAAGATAAAACCTTGAACTTCCTGCGGGGGTCTGCATCAAAATTTTTTTGAGAGAATTCATTCTCTAGTTAGTGCTAGACTTTCATTCACACATTTATGGCTTATTCTTTGACATAGACTCAACGTTGTCTTGATACTAGCATTTTTCAACTCGTTCGTCTCTCCAAGCCTTCTGATGGCCTTGTGGCTTAGTTGCTTGTGGATTTGGTTTTGGAAGAGCTAGTGCTCTCCCTCAAGCACAATGTGGGTCAGTTATTGAGTTCGTTGTTGCTTGAATTCTCATGTGAAATCCATGTTAGAAGTTTCCCCCAAGTATATTCTTCATGGCGCGCTCCTTTTCTTATCAATGACATGAATCCACAATTACCACACATTTTAGGATGTTGAATTTTGAATTTTTTTATGGATCACGCCCAAGGAATAGAATGTTGGATGGAAGAAAGTAGTGGAAGGAAAAAAAAGAAAAAAAGAAGTAGAGTGCAAAAAAAATTCAAGTTTTCTTGGAATGGATTCAGTAGTACATTCTTGAAGAAGTGAACCCTTAGTTATAAATTATAGGGGTGTTTAGTGATCCCGATATTTTTTATATGTAAGGATTTATGAAGTTGACACCACTACTTGAAGATTTTAATCCCTGGTAATGACACCAAAAAATTGATCCCAAACTTGATCCCAAGCAAAGTAAGATTTCAATTATATTTGTAGGGATTCTACGTAAGTATATGTATTATTATTAAGTAATATAGGGCTTTCTGATTAAGCCCTGAATATCGATCCCACGAAGATCAAGGTTAATCATGGGGGATTTCAAGAGAAGTTCTAGTATAGAATAACACGCCATAGCTTGGAAGGTCGATAAAGTTTTGGTTTTGATTTTATCCTAAAATTATCACTACAATTCCATTTCTACTCCTAAACTAAAATACTTAATAAAAATCAGAAAGTGAGGTTTAATATATTAAAAGTACCATTCTTCATGCAATGAAATTAGTAACATGTGTAAAAGTAAAACAAGTAGTGAGAGAGATTATGACAAATAAGAGCAATTATATTCTTTACCCTTACTAGAGATGCTATAAAGAACATTGTTTAATTAAAAGTTTGAATAGTTTTGAAGATAGGCTAGGCAGGAAAGATATCAGCTCTCACTCTAGCGTTCCCTATTATCCCTCCACCTGGAGGCTAACATCTTGCTTCAAAACCTAAAACAATAGACTAAATTAGGGGTTTTAACCATGTGGGGGCTCACAGTTTTGGGCTTTAGCTTGGTTTAAGGTGGCTAACCAAGGGTTAGACCATGGTTAAAGCTTATGATGCTCAGTAAAAATGGTATCATAGGGTATGGACATGTGGTATGGAAGGTACATTGATTTAACCTCCTTATTATCCCTTTAAAAATTTTTCTTAAAAATTTAGCCATGAGATAAATATCAAGCCTAACCATGGGTAATGGCTGGCTTTAAACTCAACCTTAGAGTCTAAGGTGAGTCATGGAAGGCTCATTTGACCATACCAAGCTCAATTGATTTGGATTTGACCATAAGTCCAAGAAGGTGCATATGACCAAATTTTGTGTTTGGACAAGGTTAGGCATGTCAATTGGCCCAATTAACTATGGAATTTGGTGTATGAGACCATGAGGAACAACTTTCATGAAGGGTGAAAGTCATTTTGAGGTCAATTGGTTAATCAATTTGGTGGATTTTTGATTTTTGACCCATTTTAAGCATGTTGGTCTAAGTTTGGGTCAAACTTGGGCTAGCCATGGGCTAAGCTCAAATTAATTGTTGAGTTTAGTGTAAAACATCATCTGAATAATCAAATTAATTGTTGTTGTTGGTGTAAAACATCATAATGAACAATTTTCATGAAGGATGAAAATTAATTTGATGGTCAATTTGGATGGATTTTGATGAGTTTTGGTTTTAGACCCAAATTAGGCATATAGATCAATTTGGATGGATTTTGATGGGTTTTGGTTTTAGACCCAAATTAGGCATATGGATCTAATTTTGGTCAAACTTGAGCTAGTAAAACATCATAATGAAAAACTTTCATGAAGGATGAAAATTGTTTTGAAGTTGATTTGGTGGTTAATTCGGATGATTTTGATGGGTTTTGGTTTTAGACCCAAATTAGGCATATGGATCTAATTTGGGTCAAACTTGAGCTAGCTTTGGACTAAGCTCAAATTGATTGTTGCATTTGGTCACAAATGACCTTATAAAGGATTTTCAACAAAAATTGGATGCCAATTTGAGATCTAAAGTATTCAATTGTTGGATTTTGGGGTGTTAGCCAATATTGGGGCTAATTTGGGGTTTTTTGGATTTAGGCCAAAATCAAATGGGTTTGAGGCTTCATCAAGACCAATTGATGGTTGATGTTGATGTGTAAGAATAATTTTGCAATATTAATTGAGGCCAATTGACTAAGCTATGGGCCAATTGAGTGAGATTAAGTTCACATGTCAATATTGGGGTTTTGACCCAAATCAAAATTGGGCTCAAATCATGGACCAATTGAGCTTGTATTTAGTTTAAATTGGTAACATGTAAGGTGAATTTGAGTTTAGGATTGAAATTAGGGGAGATTGGGACCAAATTGATGGACATTTGAAGTAAATTTGGGGAAATTGGGCCTTTAAAGGCAATTTGGAGGTTTTGGTCAAAAATGGTTAAATTGGTCAAATTGAAACCATTTAAAGGGTCCAAATGGGTTTTGGGAACATTTGGAGTGATTTTGGAGGTTTTGGGAAAGTTTGGGGTGCCAAGGGAATTTTTGTAATTTTGGCAATTTTGAGGGTATTTTGGTTAAAGATGGTCAAATTGACCAAATTGGGCCATGTGGTAATTGAAAGAAATAAAATTGTGAATATTTGGGATTTATTGGGATTTTTTGGATTTTGGGTTAAAGGAAGGTCCTACGGGCAGTTAGGTAATTTGGGAGTGTCTGGGGCAAAAGACCCAAGATTAGTATTTCAAGTAGAATTGGATAGATATCCATTCTAAATGAACCATGGATTAATAAAATTCCCATTTTGTGTCCTTATGATTGGTTTTATCCAGAATATTGTGAGGATATTGTGTACCCTAACTCCAAACCAACACCTAGGGTCAATCCTAAGGCCAAGTAATCCTATAGGAACTCTTCTTGAGTTCTCTCATAATGGTCTTACCTAATTGCTAGAGGTTAGGACCAATATGTGGAACTTCAAGTTGAGTAAAGAGAAGAGTTTTGAATTTCTAATGATGGGGGTACCTTTTCTAGTTTTCTAAGACTAGTCAATAGGAAAGTCCTATGGCTAGACTTAGGATACTAAAGAAGTTTCTAGACCTCAACCAAAAGTGAGGTCAATAGAAGGACGTTGAGAATTTTTGAAGTGTGCCTGAAAGTTCTGAAAAGTGTTGGAAAGAGAGAGAGTTTTGGAGAGATTTTCAGGCACCACAAACTTATTTTATCCTTTATGTTTTTGGTTTTATTGAGAGAGTCAAGAGTGTTGTAAAAGATAAGAGATTCAAAGGAACTTCAAGATTTTGGTGGAGGATTTGAGATAAGTTTTTATCTTATGTTATTAAACTACTTTTGGTTTTAATCGAGGCTTTTTGTTGGTTTGAAAATGATTTCTAGTTTTAAACTAAAGTGTGGTTTTGTTTTCTCTATGAATTCTGAGTAGTTTTCTTTATCTTTCTCCTTAAAATGATAAATAATTAAAATTATTTGATGGAAGTTGTGGAGAGTATTGATCTTTAATGATGAAAGAAGTTGTGATGATTTAAATCCATGTACTTCATTTACTTCTTGATTTGACTTATCCAGATGTTAAAATTTATTGTGAGAACATGTAAGAACCGAGCTGGTATTGTTTTAGTCAACAATTGGAAAGAATCACATGAGGTTGTATGAATGAGAATGTAATTCATATGATTGAGTGCAAATAAATATGGAAATAGTCTTCGAAGGGTGTAGAGTTAAAAGACTTTATAGTGACAGGTTAAAGCCCCCAACTTGGTTCATTGTTTTAGGTTCTGATACGAGATGTTAGCCCCTAGGTGGAGGGAATCGATGGAACTCTACAGTGAGAGCTGGTATCTTCTCTGCCTAGCCGGTCTTCAGAACTATTCAAATTTTAAATTAGTCAATGTTCTTTATAGCATCTCTAGTAAGGGTAAAGAATATTACTGCTCCTATTTGAC
>JXCR01145491.1:176326-192988 GCA_002079205.1 Phalaenopsis hybrid cultivar | reverse complement strand
CCTTTTCTAGGAAATTTTTTAGCAAGTTTTCTGTACAATCCACCAGCTGCTTCAAGAGCTACCCCAATTGTCTTCTCACGGATCCCCGCCAAAGAAGAAAGGCGAATGTTCACCTCATTAACCAAGGTCTCATACAAATTTGCCACGTACATGAGGGGCAACACAAACCTTGGATCACCTTCATAACTAACTTCATGAAGCTTTATTTTGTGCTTATCATGGCCATGGCCATAGTCAGCATCAGAAGTGTCGGCCACTTCTACCATGTTCTCTTTGACAAAATGGTCAACAATAATTTGCAAGAATCTCACCCTTGTAGCCTCAATTGGTAAAACATCTATTAAATTATTGCAGCAATACAGCTACTTCAAAACAAACATTCACGAGCTAAAGGTAACTGAAGTGCTGAACAGACGCGACATAGCATAATTCTAAAAGAAATCCGAAAGAGCAAAAAGTATTTACCATCCACTGTCAGAATGTTATAACTGGGAGTGGAGGGCCTGCCATCACTCTCAAGAGCAGATTGCTCTTCATCATGGAGAGGTTGCAATGAACTCCTATATGAATCATGTATGCAGTCCTGATGCATCAAACAAATCAAATAAGAGCCCTAATCTGATGGTTCCAATCACAAAAAAAAAAGAGGGGGGGAAAACCCATCCTACACCGCCAGTNGCAGTCCTGATGCATCAAACAAATCAAATAAGAGCCCTAATCTGATGGTTCCAATCACAAAAAAAGAGGGGGAAAAACCCATCCTACACCGCCAGCCCCTTTCGGGGCTTTCGCATGCTATACATGAAGATGAAAAGAAACCGATAAGAAAACAAGGAAAAATCAAGGGCGAACCACCGAAGTGGACTCTTCGTCGTTGTCAAGGCTCTCTTCAGTGACAGCATCGCGATCGACGTCGCTGATCCCCTCGATCTCGCCGCTGCGCGTCNGCAGTCCTGATGCATCAAACAAATCAAATAAGAGCCCTAATCTGATGGTTCCAATCACAAAAAAAGAGGGGGGAAAACCCATCCTACACCGCCAGTCCCTTTCGGGGCTTTCGAATGCTATACATGAAGATGAAAAGAAACCGATAAGAAAACAAGGAAAAATCAAGGGCGAACCACCGAAGTGGACTCTTCGTCGTTGTCAAGGCTCTCTTCAGTGACAGCATCGCGATCGACGTCGCTGATCCCCTCGATCTCGCCGCTGCGCGTTTCCACGGAGTTTAGGTCATGCAAGGATCCGCCAATGAACGAGCTGGCGGGTCTTAGACCGTAGGGGTGCGATATCGGAACCCTAGTTCCCATTCGGGGTAGGAGGACGTAGGAACTCTACAAAGAGCTCATCCACTCCTCGACTTATTCTACTTCATGGTTCTACTGTCCGAATTCCACCTCCAGTTTAGGGGGATATCTGCGGTTGAAAGCGGAAGATAGATGCTCATTGGCACTGTTCTGATTGCATTGAAGGGGAAGAATGGTGAGATAGAGATTGGCTATACTGCTAGTTGAGCAGCGAAGGAGAAGAGAAAACGGTTCAGAACTTCCGGGCGAATCTCCAAAGCGGCGATTGGCNACTCCTCGACTTATTCTACTTCATGGTTCTACTGTCCGAATTCCACCTCCAGTTTAGGGGGATATCTGCGGTAGAAAGCGGAAGATAGATGCTCATTGGCACTGTTTTGATTGCATTGAAGGGGAAGAATGGTGAGATAGAGATTGGGGATACTACTAGTTGAGCAGCGAAGGAGAAGAGAGAACGGTTCAGAACTTCCGGGTGATGGACAATGAAATGCCCGCGGTGCGTTGTGGCAGGGCCAGCGAGCGATCCTAAGCGTCCGTTTGGGGGCAGCTCGTACAGAGGGGTGTAAACGAACCTAGAACAAGAATGAATAGAATTTGAGTTTGTTTCAAGTTTAATTTATTTGAAATAAGTTCGTGTTTAAAATTATTCGTGTTCGTTTCTTAACGAACGAACAGAACACGAGTCGAACACAAGTTGTTCGCGAACGACGAGCTAGTTTGACAACTCTAATATTAATATATGTAAAAAATATATTATATTAATTATATAACTTATATTATATAAATATATAATATATATATTAGTATATTACTAATATAGTATATTAATTTACTATTATTATTAATTTATTATATATTATAATTTATAATATTTAATTTTTTTAAAATATCATAAATTTTTTATATATAATTATTTTAAATTATTTAATATTTCGAACAATAATGATTCGAATATGAATTGTTCGTGTTTGGCTCTGTTTAACTAACCGAACGAAAAAAATTTGTTTGCGTTTGTCTCGTTTACTTATCGAACGAATCGAACACGAACTCATTGACGAACCAAACATAAAAAATTTGTTCACGTTCGTCTCGTTTACTTATCGAACGAATCGAACACGAACTCATTGACAAACTGAACCCGAACTGTTCGCGAACAACGAGTTTTTCTTACAGTCCTACTCGTGCGTTTCAGGATAAGCTGTTTATTCTGAAACGCGCGAACCAAACGATACGGCGGCGTTTTAAAAACGCCGCCCTCACTTATAAGCTGCCCCAAACGAACCCTAAGTATAGCGGCCTAGGGTTGTAGAGTGGGAGAGTATTGTGTCTATCTAGATGTGTGAACCATCAATCATTGGTCTATATGATCAGGTGGTGTGGGGGCCATAACAAATTGTCACTTAACGGTTGGAGTAAGTGAGTCGGGCCAACTCATGAGTTAAAATGAGCTCAGCTTGATAAATAGCTTATGAACTGAGCTGAGCTAACAAGCCAAGCTCAAGCTAGCCCAACTCAACTTGTTAGCTCATGAGCTGAAAATATACTCAAATTAATATAAAAAAACCATCATCCACATCAGACACAACTCATTTGAATGTCTTATATTCTCCTATTTGTAGCAACTACATCTTTTTTAAAAACTGTTGCGCAGCAGTTGTGTCTGGAATATGCTGCCCAACAGCTTTGCTAAGAATCTTCTGTGGAGAAGCTGTGTTCATATTTTTTTAGTGCAATTTTGCAGCACCAGCTATTTATGAATAAATGACATTTTTGTCACTGTAATATTTTGTTGTTTATAACATAATCAATCCTGATTGCACACTTCATTCATGAGAACAACTATCTAGTTTGAATATTACATAATAAAAACTGACACTTCACTAAATAGTGAGTAACACAACGATGAAAATTAAAAATAAACTATTAAACTAAATTAATATTATCATGATATTATTTTTAAAATGCACACGATAAATGTCACGAAATAATCCCTCCTGCAAAGAAACTCTTCATGTCAAATCACTATCAGCGGTGAAATTATCGAGCCTATCAGCTCATCTAAAAAAGTCACAGTTCATTGCTCTTTTACTTGAACACTTGTAAATTGTCTCTCATAGTTTTGCTGTTATTTACTTGAACACTTGTAAATTGTCTCTCGTAGTTTTGTTGTTATTGCAGAGTAAGCATATAACATTGTAGTCTACTGTACAAATACAATGTTCAGGAGGCACCAAAAGTCCTAAAGCTCATATGTTCTGAAAGTTTAAAACCACAAAGCACATACCCTTGGATGCAACATTAGTAAAGAATAATAATATAAATACTCAATTAAATTTTTACAAAATTTTGAGGTCTCACAACATAAATATGAACAAACGAATAATCTATCACTACAAGAAGACAGTATACATTTTAAGAAAATAGTTCTTTGTTGTTTTTAATCCACTTAATATCGTGTTGCACCACAAAAGGCCATCCAAAATAACAAAGCAACATTAGATTAAAAAACACAGTCTACTTGGTTGCCTTGATGGAGATTTCATACTTTTCAAGAACCCATAGCAACCTATAGGCTATCCAAAAGAACCCATAAAATCGAATATCTCATCATAAACCTCCAAACCAAAAATAAAATATACAATAAATAAATACATGAAATATTGCATCCACAATTGCCTCAGAAGCCATCCATGTGAGAAAAAAATACATGTCCGAGAAAGAGGGCAAACCACCCAAAGCAACCAAAACAAAAAATAGAGATGACATGAACTAGAAAGACATTTCAAGCGTACAATATCCATAGATGTCCCAAAAATTGAATGTCAAATTGCCACACATTCGAATTCCACCCATTTTAGGATACTCAAATTCAAAAATTCTTTTACTCCAGATGCTACAAATAGAAAAAACAAACCACAAAAGACACTAAAACCATAAATCAAGTAGATTCAGGAGCACAAACAACAAAAAGAATGGTAGAAGATACTAAAATTTAAAATCTCATCATCCTAATAGTATAATATTGATTTCACGTGTTGAGCAAAGCCACAAAACGCAATGAGAAAGCTACACATTCCAAATCAATCATAAATTGTAAAAATAATGATAGAGGATACGTGGGAGGGAGAGGGACGAGCACTTCTTACGGCATAAACAAAAGAGGAGAGATGGCCTTAGGGCTGAGATGCGAAAGACGCAGCAGAAATGTTATAGAGGCAGCTTGAGAGAGGTACAGAAACGAGAGCGACAGAGAAGCGAAGGAGCTAGGTCAAAGAAGTGAAGAACTTGGCAGAGATGCAGGGGGAAGGGAGGGGGAAAATGAAATAAGAAACGCGAACCATTGGGTGTTNAAACCACCCAAAGCAACCAAAACAAAAAATAGAGATGACATGAACTAGAAAGACATTTCAAGCGTACAATATTCATAGATGTCCCAAAAATTGAATGTCAAATTGCCACACATTCCAATTCTACCCATTTTAGGACACTCAAATTCAAAAATTCCTTTACTCCAAATGCTACAAATAGAAAAAGCAAACCACAAAAGACACTAAAACCATAAATCAAGTAGATTCAGGATTACAAACAACAAAAGGAATGGTAGAAGATACTAAAATTTAAAATCCCATCATCCTAATAATATAATATTGATTTCACGTGTTGAGCAAAGCCACAAAATACAATGAGAAAGCTACACATTCCAAATCAATCATAAATTGTAAAAATAATGATAGAGGATACCGTGGGAGGGAGAGGGACGAGCACTTCTTACGACATAAACAAAAGAGGGGAGATGGCCTTAGGGCTGAGATGCGAAAGACGCAGCAGAAATGTTACAGAGGCAGCTTGAGAGAGGTAGAGAAACGAGAGCGACAGAGACGAGAAGGAGCTAGGCCAGAGATGTGAAGAACTTGGCAGAGATGCAGGGGGAAGGGAGGGGGAAAATGAAATAAGAAACGTGAACCATTGGGTGTTACCTGCGACTCGCGTTTACACTTGCTTTATCAATGAAGCTGCCACCTCCATTGTTTTCAAACGACATAAATAGCGGCTTGAAAGCACAGCGCACTAGAACTGTTGAGCCAAATGAACCCCTATTGATTGTGATTTGAATAACTATCAAATCAAAAATTAGCTCAATTTTATTAAAGATCTAAGAAGTTAAAAAAATTTAGTACTCACTCAACTCATTTATTTTAAAAGANAGCCAAATGAACCCCTATTGATTGTGATTTGAATAACTATCAAATCAAAAATTAGCTCAATTTTATTAAAGACCTAAGAAGTTAAAAAAATTTAGTACTCACTCAACTCATTTATTTTAAAAGCAATTATGATGTTCACTTTCTTCATAATGAATTTAAATATTTTTCACAATCTTTAGTTTATTTCTTTCTTGTTTTCTTCCTTCTATTTTTCCTGTTTTTGTTAAGCTTCTTTTGATATTTCCCTTTTGGTCGGGTTTTTTGGTTGAGTTTTGATGTTCTTATACTATATTTTTTTTGTTTTATATTTGTTGTTATATTTTAATAGTTTTTGTTTGATAGATTCCAAACTTTTCATTAAATTTTATATGTATTTGTTTTGATGAATATTACTTATAGAATTTAAAAGTAATTTTAATACCTTTTTTGTGAGGTTTTTATTTTGATTTTCACATTTTTTTCTTTACTCAACTCCTTCCTCTGAGTTGGTTTGGGGCTGTTATTTCTTAGTTGTTTGGAGGCTATCTTTGTTTATGGATTAGCTATTTCAAATCATGTTTGGATTGATTTTTCTGTGTTTATGATTGAATTGTTCATATATCTTTTGTTATTTCTAATTTTGTGGGGTATTTTGGTTGAGCAATGATGTTTTTCAACCATCCCATTAAAATTCAACCATATTAGTAGATGTTCGATGTAAAATATTTATAGTTTTTGGAATAGTTTTTTAATATATTTTCGTCTGGTAAATTCTGAGCTCATATTTATTTATTTTTTCATTTTCTCGTCATTGTTGTTTTTTTTTTCCTTTTGTGCCTCTTTTATTTTTGCCCTTTTTGGTTTTTATTTATTTATTTGTTTTTTATTTGGTGTTTTTTGTTCAGATGGATTGGTACCTGAGTTCAATTGGGTTGTTGTTTCATTTTTGTTAATCCACTCGTTCCTCTTAACTGTTATTGTATCTCATAGTGCTGTTGTGGGTTTTTCTTTGGCAGTTGGCAAAATTCATTTACTCGGTTCTTTCTTCTCTTTGATTTGTTTGGAGCTGATCTCTCGCAATTACTTAGACTTGTTATACGTTTCCAAATTCACTGATGTTGGTCTTGTTTGGAAAGATTGTCGAGTTTTCTTAATGGATTGATATTGGAGTTCTGTTGTTAAAGGTCCGCTACTTGTTGTTTTTTTAGTTAGTTTTGGGATCAGTTTTACTTATTCTCTTCTTTTCTTTTTGTTGTTTTTTGTTTCCTTTTCTTGGTCATTCTTGAATTATTTGTTACTATCTTTTTATGTGGTGATGTTTCTTTTTGTTTTTGTTATCTATGTATCATTTATTTTCGAATTATAAAACTAGGCATGACCTCAATTCAAAAAAATTTTTATAATGCTAAATATATTAGTTTATCATCAAATACATTAAATAAATTTAAGAGTTTCACTTTATTAAAAAAATGGAGGAATAGCATGTAGATTATAAAATTTTCATGCATTAAGATCTTTGTTGTATAGTGTCATTTAAATTTTATAAAATTAAATATTTTTTTTTTAAATTATATGAATTTTATTACAATAATAAAACACAAGAGAAAGGCTTCTAAAAGAATTATTTAAAATAACTTAAATCATTTTTTTTTTGTTATTAGAAATCTTAAAATTGCTAAATTTACTATGAGTCAAATGAAATAATACATTTTAATCCATTTTTTGTACATTTCATTCATCCAAAGCAATGCATTTGAGATCCATTTTGACTACTTTTAAATATTTTATGTGTTTGTATTTTGTATTTTAATTGATTTAAATATGAATCTTATTCATATGTCACTCTTTTAGTAAATTAATTAAGAAAATTTTTCATTATTGTATGTTAGACATTGATGATAATTAAGAGATATTATTGTCTTAACATTATGTGTTGTTGTACACACATAAAATAAATCAAAAGCAACTCATAAGAGATAAATGCTTATTTACATAAAATAAAATCATAATGTGAAAAATACGCAATGGCTAACCAAGTTGAAATAATCAAATTTGTATGTGCCACAAGTTAGAAATAATCTCTTTTTTAGCATTTAAGAAAAGCCTTAATATAATATGGTATATATGAACTATGTAATCTAACTTCCATAATAGAATTTGATAAAGCTCTAACACATTAAAGTTACCTTTAAGAAAACACTCAAGGTTTGCTTTAAAACTCTCTTTAGAGAGGAAGCCATAGGCTAAAGAAGCCTGGGATCAATGTTGGCGTCGAAGATAGGCCTTGACATTAGTGCCATCAATGGGCATTGACAACTTTTAATGGTAGTATACATCAATTTTAGGGTCGACAACAACTATGAACCATGCCGACAACAGTGTGTAGTGAGATTAGCACAAATATTTACATTAATTGTATTAATGATGGTATTCATTGACGTAAGCATTGTAGTATGTATCTACTTAGTTAGTGATGCACACATATACTATGATATTCACGATTAACTTTGGTTGTATTGGTGATGACTATGTCGATCTCATTGTTAGTATCTATGTCGATCTAATTGGCAATGATATTCATCATTGCTATTTTATGGATGGTGATAATGATAGATAGAAAATAGTTGCATGTTGATAATTAGTCAGTTATAATTGAATAAAAGGTGGTCCAAAGATCGAGTTAAATGACCATAATCATAAGATGGCGATCATATGATCATAGCCTATAAACAATAATTAAGACATCATAGTCGAGCAACATTTTTTGAGTGATGACGATCAACAATTGTTAGTAATGATTGTCATTATATAACATCAAGCAAATTTTTAGTATTTTTTAAATATTAAAGTATTCTCTCCAATCAAGTCTCCTTAAATTGAAAAATTGAAGTCTATTCATAATATTCAATTAAAAGTTACATTTTGATCATTTTGTAAAATTTTTCAAATACTTTTGTGCGATAAAGTGCTCGTCTTTTTCTATTCTCAATGCCTTCATTAGCCCTAACATTTGTCATTCACAAATATTAGCTATATGAATAAAATTTCAAAGGTAACTTTGATTTCTAATTTCGACTAGTTGTTCAAGGTTAGTGTTGTTTTGCTTTTAATTTTTAATTTAGTGACCTAAAAAACAGTTACAAATTGAAAATAATTTGAATGCTAATGATGTTTAATACTTCAAAGCATAATTAGTGGAGTCTTAATCTTGATATAAATTTAACCATCTTTAAAAACTAACTAGCTTCCATATTACTAGGTATTGAAACACTTTGATAAGAAATAAAACAAGTAATTCAACTATGTTTTGTTACAAGTGTTGTGTTAGTATATGGTTATATCAAAGTTTGTTTGAATTGTATCATAGTTATTGTGATTATACTCATGATTATGAAATTTTAATTTATTTATTATAATGGTTGTCATTATAATTTTATATATAACCTACAATATTGATATGTATAATGTTTTTTCATTGTGTTGTAATAGATTGTAACCCTTGGATTATATTTTATTGTATTTATATTTAAATTAAACTTATTTATACCATACAACAACAACAAAGCCTTAATCCCACTACGTGGGGTCGGCTACATAAATCCTTTTTCTCCATTGCGTCCTATTTAGTGTCATATTTTCATTTAGTTCTAGTTAATTAAGATCATTTTTTATATAATAAGCTCAAGTCTTCCTAGGTCTACCTTTGCCTTTCTTAACATAAGTCGAATCTAAAAGATCTACTCTCCTAATCGGGTCATCAGATGGTCAACGTTTAACTTATTTAAACCATATTCAAACAATATTTAAATCTTGCTCAAAACTTATTTAGCAACTTGTTTAAAAAATATTCGAACTCTACTAAGAAAAAATATTACATCAGGACTCCACATGTAGAGTTACGTGCGAAGTCCAATGAAATCACGCCACAAAAGAATATTCCCGGTAATACATGTAACACAAAAGAATATTCCCCCGCGTTGTTCATGTGTTATTATATGTTATTCATGTTTTGTTGTGTTATGAGAATATTCCTGGTGTTATAATAACACAATAGCACATCAATAACACTTGAACAACACACAATACCACCTAATAACACGAGAAATATTCTCCTGTGTTATCAGACCGATTTTTTTTCTCACCTTCACGTGTGTGACATAACTTTATTGGACTCCGCACGTAACTCTACGTGTGGAGTTCTGACGTAATATTTTTTCCTCTACTAAAATATCATAATATTAGAAATGATTAGATATGTTAAGCTCTTATTATCACGAGCAATATCTTGTGATAATATATAAATGTGAACTAATATAATTAAAGTGGATATAAAATACTACATCAATACGTTAGAAATATTAGTTGATAATTAATGTTTAATATCTATATCTACTATAAGTTTATAATCAAATGAGATTATATTATGATATATTCAAATATTATTTGATCTTATTCAATTTCCGGAAAAGCCTTTCGATTCATTTTATTTGAAGTTTTTATTATTCGAATAAGGATTCAAAATTTTTTATATTCCAAAATTGGAAATTGGGACAATTACATACAGGCCACCTGAAACTAGCTATTTACAAATCAATCACCCCTTTAATTCATTTTTTAATTTATCACCCAAGTATCAAAATTCATGATAAAATCCTAAGTAGGGGAATTTTGTGCAAAGATTGTTCTCTCAAAAATTGATTTGAATCTTGACACGGATAGGAATAAATGAACTGAGCTAGGAGCCAAAATTTTGGATTGAATTTTCTTTTAGCTGACCCCCGTTCGGCTTGAAATCGGTTCATTAACAGTCTTAATGGTGTTATTCTTTTTAATTTAGCGAATTTGGCTCGAAGACCATTAATCGCTAAAAAATTCATTCAAATTTTGGCTCGAATCAAAATAAACGAGCTGAGTTGTCACCAAAATTTTGGATTGAATTTTTTTCAATCATATTTTGAGCCGACCCTAGCTCTGCTCGAAATCGAATCGTTAACAACCCTGATTTCTTTCTATATTTTTCATTTTTTATCAAATTCTCAATCATTTGATCATCACATGCATAAATACATCAATTTGGTCGTTCAAAAAAAAATGCATGTGTGATTAAATTGTAAATATCAATGTTTCAACTGGTATGTATGTAATCATCCCAAAATACAAATATAATTAAATACCACTCAAATTTTATTTAAATATCATCTCTTTTTATTTGAACTTTATTTGACATTTATTCCCCCATTTTTTTGGAATTAATATTAGTCATGATTGGCTTAGGGTCTGTTTGGGGCAGCTGCAGCTTATCCAGCTTCTGCTGATAAACAGCTTATCCTAATAATCTGTTGATGATCAGCTGATCCGGATAAGCTGTCTGGTTGTTTGGTTGGCGTTTATGAAAAATAGCTGATTCTGAAAAATTGATCATTCTGCCCCTGTTCTGAATAAGCAGTTTAGTTGTTTGGTCAGTGCGTTTTGTAAACAGCTTATTTCAAATTTTCTTTATAATTAAATGAATAATTTGTGCAGCAGAATTTGTTTTTTTTTCTCAACAAAATTAAAGATCATTGTTCAGAGCATAAAATACCAAAAAGATCATTTATATTTATATAACTAAAACATATCCGATCACATCAAACGAATATGTTACACATATAAAAGTCAAATGAACCTACACATACTACTACAAAGTATAATAAGAGCCCATAAAAAAGAAGAAATAACATGTTAAAATGACTAGTAAAAATATGATAATGTTAACTTTATAATGTAGCAGCATATCAAGACTCATGCCACCTGCATCTGACACTCCAGAACCCTGAGCAAACCTGTCCGACTACGATATCGAAGAAACGTGAGAACTCGAATCACCTGTGGCTTTCTCCCGTTGTCGTACTATTGAACTCCAAGCATTTGTGTCCAATTGAGAGCACGTAGAAATAGTTCCACTGTCGGCCCATCTGAAGAATTTGCAGTCGTCCGGTCCTTGTCCCCGCCGCGGGCACCTGTAGAATTGTCGCCCGTAACTATGTGTCTGTCGTGATGTAAAAAGCAATGACGGTAGCCCACATTGGCACATCATTTGCCCCAACTTCCCTGAATATCTCGAGCTTATTGTTCTACAATTAATATAAAAAACGTTGATTAGTCAAAAACTAGAGAGAATAAAAAAAAAACTCAAGTAAAAAGTTATTGAATTAAAATTTTTATTAGATAAATGATTGTTGGAATCTAATTTAAAATTAAATTAGATAAATGATTTAGAGTTATTTTTTGAATCTTGATAAAGTTTTAGTGGCGTTTGGAAAGTATATAGTGCTACAAATTGTTACCATAATGTTAGTTCTTATAAGGTGAGATTATTTCAAAAACTCAAGAAAAAGTTAGTAAATAAAATTTTTTATTGATTTCTCAATGAATCGAGTACAAGTCTATTTTTACTAAACGTATAAACTTTATGTTAATCAGATGCTAGTGCTATGTTCATTGAATCCTTGTGGTTTTATTTTTAAGTTCATATAACTTTAGACAGTATAAACTTAACGATGTATTGTGTTTTTACCTTTTTCATTAAAAACTAAAACATATCCGATTTGGTGTATTAAATTCTATATTAATTTTGGTGACTACTGACATCTGCATTTAATTATGTATGTTCTGACAGAGTTTGCTACAGATCACACTCGAGGAAATCTATCTTTGTAGCTAAAATCATGGAGCATCTTAAGTAAGTAGTATTTGTGCCCATGAGATCACATCGAAGCTTGGAAATTTCATACTATTAAGAAGCTTCATCACCAATTGTTATGCAATTCTTTGAATGTAACATATGTATATCTTTGAGTGACATGTATGTAAATCTTTGAGTGATATGTATGTAAATCTTTGGTTGTTATAAATGTAAGATTTGCTAACATTGGACATAAGGATATGTATGTAAATCTTGACATGTATGTAAATCTTTGAGTGCTATGTATGTAAATCTTGACTTTGTGCAAAATGTGTGCAAATTGCACTCCAATTTAACATCAACGCATATTATNCTGGTCCTTGTCCCCACCGCGGGCACCTGTAGAATTGTCGCCCGTAACTATGTGTCTGTCGTGATGTAAAAAATAATGACGGTAGCCCACATCGGCACATCATTTGCCCCGACTTCCCTGAATATCTCGAGCTTATCGTCCTACAATTAATATAAAAAACGTTGATCAGTCAAAAACTAAAGAGAATAAAAAAAAACTCAAGAAAAAGTTATTCAATTAAAATTTTTATTAGATAAATGATTGTTGGAATCTAATTTAAAATTAAATTATATAAATGATTTAGAGTTATTTTTTGAATCTTGATAAAGTTTTAGAAAGATTTGAATGGATTAAGAGAAAGAGGCAAAGCTAAAGTATCACAGTGAATAAAGTCCAAAAAAAGGTCGACTTCAACTCTCCTTATGGTATGTAGTTCATATGACTGCTCAAACCAGCAGATATCAGCCCTAAAGAACATCAAAAAGTTAGAAAATAACCCATGATGGCATCGATTTTGTTTCACAAAGACAGCAGTTGCACCCGGCTTCCAAGCTACTTAGGGCCAATGGGAAGATCCAAAATGTGATTTGAAAGATTTGAATGGAATAAATGTAAAAAATCNCAAGCTACTTAGGGCCAATGGGAAGATCCAAAATGTGATTTGAAAGATTTGAATGGAATAAATGTAAAAAATTACGTTTTAGATTCTATGTATCTAAATTTTGGAAAACTAAAGCCTGCATTCCAAGCATGTTATATGCTGCTAACCACAAAATCACTGCTTCAGAAGAACATTGAAAATTCAACTTCCTANGCTATGTATCTAAATTTTGGAAAACTAAAACCTGCTCCCAATTTAACATCAACACTCAATATTCTCATCCAGACTACAACCAAACAATCACGGTTATCAAAGCACAAAAACAAAACTTAAAATGATTATAATAATTGAAAATAAAGGATGATGCAAAATAAAAAACAAGCTGTTAACCAATGAGTATACATAAGCAATGATAAACACCTCCAAAGATGGAAACACATAAACCTTGTCATTCCCATGGAATTTACAATCAAGCAGCCTTGCTTTTGGCATGTTACAAAGGTACAACGCTTGAGGTGGGGAAGAGTTCAGTTAAGCAAGGAAAGAAACAATCATATGCTGTTGCACCTACTCCATCAAACCAATCCTCCAATACTTGTAATCCCTTACTATTAAGCACCTCCAACGATGGAAACACATAAACATTTTCATTCCAACAAAATTTACAATCAAGCACCCGTACAAAATATGTTTTTTTTAAAATAGTTCTTTTGCTTTCACTCATTTAAACTTTGAAAACAAAAATATTACACTTGAGGGTGCCTTGAGAAGATTCAGGTAGTTTAAAATCAATATTAATACATGAATATTTCCAATCAATGATTAATCTAATAAACTTTATCGTTATTAAAAACATATTTTAAAAACATAACAGAACAACAGATGATAGCCATGGTCGAAAACCTTGCCATGGTAGACATATAGATCTTTGATGCCTTGGTAAATCGAAGCTCTTGACCGACAAGCTCAAGAAAGCCTTAAGAAAGAAGTTACTGTAAGTTACTGTAAGTGTTTTTAAGGTACCTGCTAAAGAAAGCCTTAGAAAAGAAGTTACTGTAAGTGTTTTCAGTAGATTTTTGTTTTAAATACATAAGGAAGATTTACAAATGCTAAAAATTTGTTATCAATTTCAAAACATGCATTTCCAGAAAAAAGTTAAAAGTACGAGTCGTGTTATACACACACTTTTAAACACCATAATAAGAAAAAAAAATTATCATGACCGGAGAATATCATCTGCTATTTGTTCTCGTAAACTTGTCATCTCTGATGCACCTTCACCCTCTCGAGCGCATGCATCTTCTGAAGCAAACTCTTCAGGTATCGGACATCCCAAGTGATATTCAAATGCTTCATGTGGGATTTGCACTGAATCATCTTCTAAAATGACAAACTCCGCATCTGATCTGGAAGGGTGGCGTCGGATGAAATTGTGTAACGCCATTGTACCAACAACTATTTGTACTTGTTTTGGAAAAGGGTAGGACAACATATCCCGTAATATGACCCAATTCTTTTTCCACACTCCGAACGCTCTTTCAATTACCCCGCGCAATGAAGAGTGTCTTTTGTTAAAAACTTCTTTTTTGCCTCGTGTGACACCACTAGATCTTTCAAAATCAGGAATGTGATACTTCGTATCTGGATAGGGCTTCAGATATCCCCTTTGTAACGGATATGCAACATCAACCAAATAGTATTTACTCGGAGGTGGGTATAGAAATCCATGTCTCAAGTTTCTGGTAGCGAACTTGAAAACACGACTATCGTGAGCGCTTCCTTCTCATCCAGCCATGACAAAGGTAAAACACATATTAAAATCACATACGGCCATAACATTTTGTGTTGGGGCGCCGCATCGGCCGATGTACGCAACTCTTTCTTCACTAGTTAATCGTGCATCGATGTGTGTTCCATCAATAGCTCCAATGCAATCCTGGAGGTACAACTATAACTTTTTTTAAATTGTAATGTAATAAAAGTAGAAGGATAAGTGTAATGGTAAAAGACATACCTTAAAAAATGGCATGTACCGAGGGTCATTTGCAATTTGTAAAGGAATTGAATTGAACGTTGGATCCTCGGGCTTCACTACCTTCTGGGCCAAACTAACAAAAGAGTTCAAACCGACTGAGAAATATCGGCTGATGGTTTCAGATGAATGTTGGAAACGCTTCATAGCACCTCTTATTGATTCATTTTGAGATAAGATATATAGAGTTATTCCAAACACTTCCCTTGGGGTTGTTCTTGCAGAGCCGTGAAACCCATGGTTGATCTGGAGTTCATTTAGAAGACCATGAAATATTTCTTGTGTCATACGGAACATATTAAAGAACCGTGTTGGATGGCCCCGTAATAACTCACCAACCCATCTGTCTCCTACTTGAGTTGAAGTCATACATGAGTTTCGGTCAACGTATTTGAGATAGTAATAATACAATAAGGTCAAGGTAAACGCGACTGTGCGTATGTGGTGGATATCTTCTTCATCCATACTACAAAATTATTAAAAATTAAATGAATTAACGTTAGTAATAATACAATAAGGTCAAGGTAAACGCGACTGTGCGTATGTGGTGGATATCTTCTTCATCCATACTACAAAATTATTAAAAATTAAATGAATTAACGTTAGTAATAAGAACAAAAGTATGTTATGAAAGATAAATAGAACACATGAACTTTGGGCCAAATAAAAACAATATATAAAAAAATTGGCCACACATAGAGAACAATCACATAGAAATGTCAACTGTCCAAAACATCAACAACGGAGATTTAAAAAGTGTGCATAACATAAATATAACATAGAAGAATAGACAATAAAGTCCATTAATAACTAAAACATTCAGACGTCCATAAAAGATCGCAAGTATTTCACACGATATTTCGATTTCAACTTCATAAAAAACTGTCTGATGGTTGGATCTCGTAACACCTTCACGTATTGAATGTAGTCATCATCGTTTGCCTTAACATCAGAATATGTATTCAGGATCTGAAGACACTCATCAATTGAGTTGTCGTGCGAAGAAGAAGACCGACCTTTACATGTTTTAACAAGTGCATCAATAGTGTCTTTAATGAAAGCAACCCCTTTGTTCTTCTTTTCTACCCTAGGATGTTTGGGCACACTTGTGGATTGAACATCTGTGTGAACATGGCTAGGGCGGTCTCCTGAATCACCTATCTGCACGGTATCCATCTCTTGGGCTGAGCTGTTCAACCCTATATCATTTGGGGTAAACGCATGAGTTCCTGTAGCGACAACCCCAGTGAACATTCCATCTAGTTTTTCCTCCATTACTTGATCAATGCCAACAAATTTAAATTTTTTTGCTGACGGCACTGCCTGTTATAGATGACAAATGTGCATTAATGAAGTAGTGTCAGGTCAATGCAAAATTAGATTAAACATAAAATAAAAAGATTAAATTATGTACCTGGAGTTTTTCAGCCCACCATTCTTCTGGTGCATCTATTGTCCGCTTAACTGGATCCCAACCCATTCCTGTTGATCCCTGTTTTAGTTCTTTCCATAGTTTCCAATCCTT
>JXCR01145491.1:127661-157967 GCA_002079205.1 Phalaenopsis hybrid cultivar | reverse complement strand
ATTTAGGATTCACTTTCTTATTTATATATGTTCATGTTTCCTTATCCTAAGATTTAAGAATTATTTTTTTGTTTGTTTATTTTTCTTATTTACATCACCATAAGTATCTTATTTTGAGTAACTTCAATTTGCTTCTCATAATACTTATATGAAACTTATCTTATTTTGATATGGAAGTTGATATAAATCATATGGGAGTTGATATAATGCTGAAGCTTTTTATTTTGATATAAACTACTAGCTTGATTAGATTGAACTTATTGATACTTATATATATATATATATATATATAAATTTTAAATTTTAGGTGTTAGATATGTAAATACATATGAACTGAGTGGGTGCAATGCAAATTTGATCTCCAATCTGGAGTAGATCAGTCTGAACGGGTGCTTGATTGTAAATTCCATTGGAAAGAAAAGGTTTATCTGTTTCCATCGTTTGAGGTGCTTAATAGTAACGGATTACAAGTATTGGAGGATTGGTTTGATGGAGCAGGTGCAGCAGCAGATGACTGTTTCTTTCCTTTCTTAGCTGAACTCTTCCCCATTTCAAAATTGTGTGTCGAGGGGTGCTTTCCATTTCTGCACTGTTTTTCTACATGCTCCTTTGTATCCTTGTGTCGAGGGGTGTTAAGATTTGTAGATTGCTTGTCAAGTTGATTTTGTAAAAAGGAGTTGGAGGTGTTTGATTATGTAATCGGCCAATTTTGGGAGAAAGTAATATGGTGCTTTTTTTATGGTGTTGTTTGCCTTTAATCCCACTGGTAAGTACATAAGAAATGATTGGTATGTATTTAAATCTTCCTTTAAGTAAAATAACTTGCACATGTTTTCTTCAACGCATACCATATGTGTAATCAAAAAGCTTTTCAAGAATTTGGTGTAACATTCCCCTGTTCATTTAATTGGATTTCCATATGGGTTAGGGTCGGATAGCACAACATTTTTTCCCAATCAGCTTGACTCAAATTTTCTGATGTTTGGAATTTTAGCTTGTTTCCTATAAAAATGCACTAGCCTTCTTTAACTCAATCCAAGCTTAGCACACTTTCTGTAAATATTAACTCAAAAGATTTGGTTGGCTATATAAAGATTTGCGTGGTATAAAGGTATAAGGTGAAGTTTAGGTGTTATATATGTAAAAACATAGGAATTGGATGGTTTTGATGCAAATGTTCCAATTTATTTGAAAGCCTACGGAACATTGTCATTTCTGACTTAGATGTGATTGTGCTTGACAATCTTAAACCATACAAAAATCTAAAGAGTTCGTCCATATTTTCATACAAGGGTGTAAGCTCTCCAAAATGGATGTACAATGCAGATTTGATCTCCAATCTGGAGTACATCAGTGTGAACTGGTGATTGATTGTAAATTTTGTTGGAATGAAAAGGTTTATGTGTTTCCATCGTTGGAGGTGCTTAATAGTAAGGGATTACAAGTATTGGAGGATTGGTTTGATGGAGTAGGTGCAGCAGCATATGATTGTTTCTTTCCTTGCTTAACTGAACTCTTCCCCACCTCAAGTCGTTGTACCTTTGTAACATGCCAAAAGCAAGGCTGCTTGATTGTAAATTCCATGGGAATGACAAGGTTTATGTGTTTCCATCTTTGGAGGTGTTTATCATTGCTTATGTATACTCATTGGTTAACAGCTTGTTTTTTATTTTGCATCATCCTTTATTTTCAATTATTATTATCATTTTAAGTTTTGTTTTTGTGCTTTGATAACCGTGATTGTTTGGCTGTAGCCTGGATGAGAATATTGAGTGTTGATGTTAAATTGGGAGCAGGTTTTAGTTTTCCAAAATTTAGATACATAGCATCTAAACGTTATTTTTTACATTTATTCCATTCAAATCTTTCAAATCACATTTTGGATCTTCCCATTGGCCCTTGGCAGCTTGGAAGCCGGGTGCAACTGCTGTCTTTGTGAAACAAAATCGATGCCATCATGGGTTATTTTCTATTGCATGCATACATCCAACTTCAAGGTAGCCATACAGATTCCAAAGACAACATCGTTTGGCACCAACTTTTAGATGTTGTTCCATTGCTAGGTCCCAACTGACTTCAATAATATGTGTTGATGTTAAATTGGAGTGCAATTTGCACACATTTTGCACAAAGTCAAGATTTACATACATAGCACTCAAAGATTTACATACATGTCAAGATTTACATACATATCCTTATGTCCAATGTTAGCAAATCTTACATTTATAACAACCAAAGATTTACATACATACCACTCAAAGATTTACATACATGTCACTCAAAGTTATACATATGTTACATTCAAAGAATTGCATAACAATTGGTGATGAAGCTTCTTAATAGTATGGAATTGTCTGTAGCAAACAATATCAGATGTAGTTTGTATCATGGGCACCAGTATCACTTGCTTTAGTTGTTCCAAGCTTCGATGTGATCTCATGGGCACCAATATTGCTTACTTAAGATGCTCCATGATTTTAGCTACAAAGATAGATTTCCTCGAGTGTGATCTGTAGCAAACTCTGTCAGAACATACATAATTAAATGCAGATGTCAGTAGTCACCAAAATTAATATAGAATTTAATACACCAAATCGCATATGTTTTAGTTTTCAATGAAAAAGGTAAAAGCACAATACATCGTTAAGTTTATACTGTCTAAAGTTATATGAACTTAAAAATAAAACCACAAGGATTCGATGAACATAGCACTAGCATCTGATTAACATAAAGTTTATACGTTAAGCAAAAATAGACTTGTACTCGATTCATTGAGAAATCAATAAAAATTTTTATTTACTAACTTTTTCTTGAGTTTTTGAAATAATCTCACCTTATAAGAACTAGCATTATGGTAACAACTTCTAGCACTATATACTCTCCAAACGCCACTAAAACTTTATCGAGATTCAAAAAATAACTCTAAATCATTTATCTAATTTAATTTTAAATTAAATTCCAACAATCATTTATCTAATAAAAATTTTAATTCAATAACTTTTTCTTGAGTTTTCTTTTTATCCTCTCTAGTTTTTGACTGATCAACGTTTTTTATATTAATTGTAGGGCAATGAGCTCGAGATATTCAGGGAAGTCGGGGCAAATGATGTGCCGATGTGGGCTACCGTCATTGCTTTTTACATCACGACAGACACATAGTTACGAGCGACAATTCTACAGGTGCCCGCGGTGGGGACAAGGACCGGACGACTGCAAATTCTTCAGGTGGGCCGACAGTGGAACTATTTCTACATGCTCTCAATTGGACACAAATGATAGGAGTTCAATAGTACGACAACGGGAGAAAGCCACAGGTGATTCGAGTTCTCACGTTTCTTCGATATCGCAGTCGGACAGGTTTGCTCAGGGTTCTGGAGTGTCAGATGCAGGTGGCATGGGTCGTGATATACTGCTACATTATAAAGTTAACATTATCATATTTTTACTTGTCAATTTAACATGTTATTTTTTCTTTTTTATGGGCTCTTATTATACTTTGTAGTAGTATGTGTAGGTTCATTTGACTTTTGTATGTGTAACATATTAGTTTGATATGATCGGATATGTTTTAGTTATATAAATATAAATGATCTTTTTGGAATTTTTTGCTCTGAACAATGATCTTTAGTTTTGTTGAGAAAAAAACAAATTCTGCTGCACAAATTATTCATTTAATTATAAAGAAAATTTGAAATAAGCTGTTTACAAAACACACTAACCAAACAGCTAAACTGCTTATTCAGAACAGGGGCAGAATAGTTAATTTTTCAGAATCAGCTATTTTTCATAAGCGTCAACCAAACAGCCAGACAGCTTATCCGGATCAGCTGATTATCAGCAGATTATCAGGATCAGCTGCTTATCAGCAAAAGCTGAATAAGCTGCAGCTGCCCCAAACAGACCCTTAATCGCAAAACGTCTTCCTTTTTTCTTACTTCTCCAACCTCAATTGAAATGACCAAAATGCAAAAATAAGGAAAAAATATTATCTGGGGATACCACACTTCCTAATGGCCAATCACCGTCCTATAACTCATGGACGGCCAACATAATGGTCAGTGGTCCAAATTTCTCTCACATTCAACGACTAATCGCGTCTCTCTCTCTCTCTCTCTCTCTCTCTCTCTCTCTCTCTCTCTCTCTGCTTTCGTGGCATGCAATTTCCACTTAATTACCAGGAAATAACCGACATTTTCCGAGATTAAGCCTGAAAGAAGGAAGCTAACTAAGATATAACCGACGGGCTTCTTTAATCATACTTATCCCTGACCGGCATAAAGGGAGCGTGGAGTGGTGAGCTCTTCTACTTTCCTCGCTAGTTTTTAATTTCCCGAACTATCACTTCAAAGCTCAGCTTAACTAAAGCTCAGACCTTTGTTCCAATGGTCGAAACAAAGCACCGCAATATCCCTAAGCGGGGAGAAATCCTCAAAAAAATCTTGAAGTCGATCATCCACCTACTCTTTCTCTGCGCCAATCGTTCTCCGGTGGCTGGCGGCTAAGCTAAGTTTCAGTAAAAGCTCTGCATGTACACCGTACTTTCTAGGCTTATGTTTGTGCTTAATATGAATTTTGGATGCCATATCTCCTGGTAGTGGCGCATACGTAAATCCTAATAATGTATTTATTGATATTTAATCTTGTAGGACGTGCTTTTCATTTTGTATGTTTGCAGCTTGTATGTTCGTTAATAATAATATATATTCTGAGCCTTAGCTTTTAGTTCTTCCACGCTTACTCAGAAGTTTAATAGTATGACGTCAAATCCAAGTTTTGGAATATTTACAGTACGAATTGTTTTCGAGAGGGATGGATCAGCACAGTGCTCATATGCTTTATACATTATCTTCATATTTAGTAATTTTTATTTTGAAAATTTAACCAAAATTATAACGTTTATGATGTTTTGATTGATTCTTTATAAAATTCAAGATAATTTATTTCAGATCCCCAATATAAACTTCACTTTAGAAAAATTAAAATAAATTTTTAGCACTTAATAGACTTACGAGATGCACTTGATAGACTTATGAGATCTAAGAATATATTTAAAAGTTAAATCAATCTACAGGCATGCAGGGCATGTGCCTTTCTTTTTCATGCACTACTTGAATTAGCCGCACAAACTAACGCTAACTAAAGTTAATTAGAAAAAAGTTTGTATATATTAAGCTAAATTATTATTTGCTAAAATCAATATATTTGCCTATTAAACTCACCATGTATGTTGTTTGCCCCTATTGTCAGTTTCACCATATAAGTCCTATGTTCAACCCATGATTGCAAAAAGTGCTTCAATTATTCATTTGAGCATTGAAGCAAATGTGTCATCGAAATACACAATTATAAGAAAGTTTTGAACCGCATAACTCCTTTATCAACATAATGACATGTTCTTGCTACTTGTTTTCTTATTGATATATCTTGAGAATATCTAATAAACATTCTCTTAAAATATCTCTCCACAATTAAATTTATGAGAAATATAGGACTTGCATGAGATTACGAGCAACTTGCATTATGGTTTTAATGTCAATCAAAAATAAATTAAAATAATCTAAAATCATACACTTAATTCGGAACACTTTATTTATGAATTTAGCTCTTCGGCCAACATACTAAATAAAATTGAACTAAAATCATAAAATCTAATAGCATATAGGCATACATCTTCTCAGTGATACAAATTTCAAATAATTAAAACCTCTTCAAGGATTTTGAGGACAAATCTAAAAAAAAATTGAATTCAACTTATTTGACAATCACATCAGTTTTAATTTTTGATCGCTCGAAATCCTAATAATGCATAAAAACACATAATGGCATCCCTGATCATATAATTGATTTCTTTAGAGTTAAATGAACGGCATGACTTCGCTGGTGAATTTGCAATTCTTAAAAAAGTTGAATAGCCCTAAATTTTGGAGTTGCACAAAAACAAGATCAGTTCATCGTATTATTGAGCTTGTCAGCTACAAATTCGAAGAATAATATCTTCTTTCTTCTAAAATGTCTGGGTCACAAAGTCCTTATGTTGCCGCGTGGTGAGAGAGAGAGAGAGAGAGGTCACTCGCATTTGACAAAAATTTTCAGATTCCATAAACGTGTTTCTCATATTTTAAACTACATCAAAATATTAGTTCTGCGAACTATAATCTTAATGTTGTTGGTATGCTTTAAGATGTACTTAGGGAGACTACATCAACTAAAATAAGAGGAAATTTAGTTTATGAAAATATTCTAATCAAAGCTTCCTTTCAGTTTCTCTTTATTGATTTATGCTCTAGTGCCCCATGATTTTTCTTATGGTATGGAGTTGCGCACAATTACACTGATCCAAAAATTTTTTTTTCTAAACCGAAGTTATCCTTCGGTAACTCACCCATTCGATCTTTTAATCCATACCACAATGTGATCCATTACATTCTTAAATCTTTATTGAATCTGGCCTTACAATTCAATAATAAAATAAATAAACGACAATAAATTTATGGCACTCTCAATTATTATTCTAATAAGTACTAATTATTTAATTATTCGTTGTAACTGGTATATACTAAAATATAACAAACCAAGTCTTCACAACAAGCCCGAAGACTTGCTAATCTCCCTTACAATGCATTTGCCTTAGGGTATGTTTGGGTCAGCTGCAACTTATTAAAAAACAACTGTGAAACTACTAAAAAACAATCTGAAGTTCAAAAAATTGCGGTGGTTGTTCCAATTTTATTTTTCGAAAAACTTAAATCACAGCTGGAAAGCTGCCACCACATCTAGTCAGAACCGATGTAAAAATGCAGATTTCAGCAACGACTTTTTGAAAAAGTTGTTAAAATGCAGTTTACACAAACAGACAAAATCGGGGTGTGGTGTCGCACCGCCGGTCCAAACGGACCTTTAAGTGTTCTTTTGTTCTAGTATGAGAAGTTAAACACTCCTTAATCTCAGTTCACCTAAGTCTAGGTTAAGTTCAGGTTAGCCTAAGTTAGGTTAGGCTGATACAAGGTGAGTTTCTGGCCGATCCGAGTTAGCTCAAGTTCACTTCAGGTTAACTTCAAATTAGTTTAAGTCAGCCAGAGATTAACAGGATTGACCCACTTTGACTTAGTTTGATTGGAGTCAAGCTAAGCTTGACTGATTTGGACTAACTCGGAGTAGAGCTGAGTTGATTCAAATCGAGCTAAGTTAACTTTGAGTTTACCTGAGTTAAGTTAGGTTGTCTCGAGCTAAGCCTCCTGAGTTAGTTCAAATCTAATTTGAGTTAAACTTGGATGAATTCTAAGTAAATTTAAATTTGATTCATCCTTTAATCAAATTTAAGCATAATTTAAGTTAGACTTGAGTCGATTTTTCTTTTAATTAAGCTCGGTTCAAGTTGAATTTAAGTTATGTTCGAAGACAAGTCCTCGATTGGGTTAACCTGAGTTAAGTTGGATTGACCCTAGGTATTCAAGTTAATTTGGGTTAACCCAAAAAAGGTCGGGTGGACCCGGTGTTTCGGGTTGATTTGAGTGAACTTAATTAGGTCAGGTTGATTTAGTGGTTCAGTTGGTTTGGGATGACCTGAGTTAGGTCAGGTTGACCCGGTGATTCAGTAATTTAGGTTAAGTTGAGTTAGGTCATGTTTATCCAGTGGTTTAGTTGATTTGGGTTAGCCCGTAGCGTTGACCCTGTGGTTTAGTTTGATTTGCGTTAACTCGAGTTAAAATGAGTTGAACTGGTGATTCAGATGATTGGGTTAACCCGAGTTAGGTTGGGTTGACTCAGAGATTTAGGTTGATTTGGATTAACCCAAGTTAGGTCAGGTTGACCCTGTGATTTAGTTGATTTGGCCTAACCTGAGTTAGGCTGGTTTGACTCAACGACTTAAGTTGATTTGGGTTAACCTGAGTTTTGTCGGGTTGACCTGGTGATTTAATTGATTCAGGTTGAACCGAGTTAGGTCGGGTTGACCCGGCTGTTCAGTTGAATTAGGTTAACTCGAGTTAGGTTGGGTTGACCAGGTTGTTTAGTTGATTTGGGTTGACCTAAGTTAGGTCGGGTTGATCCGGTGATTTATGTTGATTTGGGTTAAGCAAAGTTAGGCCAAGTTGAACCGGTGATTTAGTTGATTTAGGTTAACTCGAATTAGGTCTGGTTGACCCAATCACTTAATTTGATTTGGGTTAACCTGAGTTAGGTCAGGTTGACCTGATGTTTAAGTTGATTTGGTTAACCTAAGTTAGGTTGGGTTGAATCGGTGATCTAGTTGATTTAGGTTAACCTTAGTTAGGTCGGGTTAACCCTGTAGTTTAGTTGATTTGGATTAACCCGAGTTAGGTTTGGTTGATCCAGTGATTTTGTTTATTTAGGTGAACCCAAATTAGGTTGGGTTGACCCAATGATTCAGGTTGATTTGATGTATGTTAGGTTATACCAAAGGGTTGTTTCAGTGGAGCTAGGTCTTAGTTGAGTTAGATCTAGGGTTGTTTTAATTGTGTTATGTCTAAGTTGGGCTAGACATACGGGTTGTTTTAGTGGATATATGTCTAATTTGTGTTAAGCCTAGTAGGGTTCAATGTATACTAGGTCTAGATTAATTTAGACCTAAAAGGATTTAGATTAAGCTAGGTTTAAGTTAGGTTAAACCTAGTAAAGTTTTAGGTTAGACTAGGTCTAATTTAGGTTAGACCTAGTGGGATTTTGATTGGCTAGATCTAAGTTAGGTTAGACTTAGTGGGATTCAGGTTGGACCACGTCTAGGTTAGGTTAGACTTAGTAGGGTTTAGATTAGACTATGTCTAAGTTAGGTTAGACCTAGTAGCGCTTATTGTGTGTGCTAGATCTGATTTGTGTTAACCTAAGATGATTTAGGTTAGGTTTAATTTGGGTTAGACCTAAGGTGGTTCAGGCTTGGTTTAATTTGGGTTAAACCTAGAATTAAATCCTAACTTAACTTGACCTAGGTTAGATCATGTTGCGGGTCAGGTCTAACCTCAATTGAATTGGGTCAATTGTGGGTTCACTTGAGTTAGGTCTAAGTTGGGTCAGACTAAAACCAAGTTCAAGCTCAATTTGGGCTAACCCTGGGTCATTAAGGGTAGTTAGGGACAACCACGATATTGATCCCTTAAGACCCATATTAGGGTAGGCCCTTAATGTTAACTTAGTGTTTTAAATTAGATTTGTGGGTATTTATGTCAAAATGTCAAAGTTTGATTTTACATATTTAGTCTCAACTTCTTAATTTCATTTTAGGGTTTTTAAGGGTGAAAATGATCATTTTATGGTTTTAGTTCACCGCCCTGAATTTACTTGTTAATTCTCATTTGAATTTATATAGTTTTTTTTATCTTTATAATTATTTTTCAAAATAATTATATTTGGTGGAAAATTTGTCATTTCATGGTTAGGGAGCTTCTTCTGACTTTGAAAAGATCAGAGAATGTTCTGAAAGGCAGAGGGAAAATCCACTCAATGTTTTAGATTTTTCTGTCTTATAATTAATTTTTAATAATTAAAATACTCTATGGAGTAATTAATCAATTAAAATTAATTATGAGTTAATTGGTTTCATTTTTTTTTTCATTTTCTCCTCTATTCTCGAGTCTAGAAGTATTTTTATTTTATTTTTGTGATTTTTATTTCCAAAGTTATGTTTTTTTTTAAGTTTTACTTAATTTTCTAGATTTATTTAATTTGGAAAACTTGAATTATCTACTTATCAGAGTCAGCGCTGACTCGAATATCGGAGTTGTAGAATGTACACGCGGTGCTCCGTGGTTGACTGCACTTTCCATGTGGGTGTCATGTTGCCTCGCGGTTCAGTGCTTTCTGCCTCCGCTATTCCGTGGTCCAACCCGTTCTCCATCGCCCATTTCTAATATATGGAAACAGACGATATTGGTTCATCGTCCCTATGGAATAGAGAACCGAGATCCATCTATGATCAAACCCAAATATCTCGCTCGATTCTCAACCAAATCACTCAGGGTTTATTCCTACACCTTAATCAAGGTGAGATGAACCTATATATACAATTTAGTGGATATGCATTGTTTGTTTTCTTCATAGAAGACCAAACCAAGAACTAATTTTAAGGATTTTGACCCATACCTTGTCCCAAGATGTGAGGCCTCAATTAGACTTGACAGAGAGATTCACCTTGGTGTCACAAACCTCCTCTTTGCTTCAATTTGCATTGCGGATGGGTCTAAGTAGGACCTAGAACAAATGGTGCCATGGCTAGAAGGCTAAATTTTGATTGGGGAGGATGTCTTAAGGTCTAGTGAAGCTTTTGAGAGGGATGGTTTTGAGTTTTGAGAAGGTTGATGTCGAGACCTAAATGAACCTGGGTTTCAGTGATGAAATTAGGGTTTAATGGTGGAGGGAATGCCTTGAGGATGGTGGGGAACATTACCTTGGTCAGTGGTGTTGAACTCATTTTTGGTTGAGGTCTAGTTTTCCCTCTTTAGTAGCCTAGGGTCTAGCCATAAGACGTTCCTATTGACTATTCCTAGAGGACTAGAAAAGAAACCGTCACAATTAGAAATTCCAAACCCTTCTTTGCTCAACTTTAAGTTTCACATATTGGTCCTGACCTCTAGCACTTAGTAGGTAAGGTCAATATGAGGGAGCTCAAGGAGAGTCCCCCAATAGGATGGTCAGATCTTAGGACTAACCCTGGGTGATCTAGTTTTGGTGGGGCTAACTTGCACACACTACTCTCTCTCACATACCCTAAACTCTATGACCCCTTAGGTTGGTCCCTTGACTCCTTTTGAAAAGCTTATGTGGATGACCCTGTACCCCTAGTCTTTGGTTAAGAGGGTTAGAATCAGCACATTCAGCATCCAAAATGAATCCTCATATGGCTCCTATTGGTTTAGTATGGCTTCATGGCTTGCTGGCTCATTTTGGCCCAAAATTACCAAATTACCAAAATACCCCTAAACCCCAATGTTTGCCAAAATACCCAAATTTGCCCAAAAATCATCTCAAACCCCGCATCACTGCCTAAATTGACCAAATTCACAAAATTACCAAATTTTCAAAATACCTCAAAAATTGCCAAAATTACCAAAATGCCCCTCATGACCAAAAAATTCCCCCAAAAATTCCAAAATGTTCGCAAATATTCACACTTTTAATTTTTTAACATTAATTTGACCCAATTTGATCAAAAGCCCCAATTTGCCCTTAAAGATCCAAATGTCCTCAAATTAGCCCCAATGTCCAATTTCAATTCCAAATCAAAATTCAGCATCCCTAATCCTATTCTAAACAAAATTCAAGCCAAATTTGATCCAATTGCAAACCCAATTTTACTCAAATAAAAAAAGCCCAATTTTTGACCATTTGCTAAAATTCATCAAATTAGTTCATCAATTCAACTCAAATCATTTGAAATTTTACCAAATCTTTCATGACATTCTTCTACACTAAACTCAACATTCAATTAGCCCAAAATCAATTTTAAGTTCAAAAGCCCAAGCCCACCACATTTAATTTCAAAAACCCAAATCCAAAGGCCATATGACAATTCTTTCCCCTCATCATCCATTCAATCAAAATCATTCCCTAAGTTCTAAATCCAAAATCAAAGCATTCCAAAGCAAGCATCAAGCCAAACTTCACCAAAAACACCAAATAAATCCAAAATCCTTTCTCATGAAAATTAGCCAAGCCACTCTCAAACCATAGAAAAGCCATGAGAGCCTTGCCACTTCATCAAACTATTAATGGCAAGAGGACAAGCCACTTTCAAACTTCTTTAAAAAGGTTTTTAACCCTTTTAATGATTCCTCTAAACCTTATACTTAACTAAATCACTTGGATGAGGACCTCTCCACACCAATTTAGCTGACCCATCTGATCCTCTTCAGCTCAAGACCAACCTTGGTGGCTGAACCCAACCCAAACCATGCCTTGACCCAATTTGACCCAAAATGACATTTTTCCCATATTATTTCAATCTCATACCTTTACACATGGCCAACCCCAATTGACTTCACCAAGACCAAGCCCTGACTTCCCTGAGTTGGATGGTGACCCCTCCCTGGCCGGCCGGCCACCTTGGTGGCTGGAAAACCCAAAATCAAAAGCTCCACCATGGCAAAAACTCAAAATTAAACCCATCCAAGCTGGCTCATCCTAATTGAATTTTTGCACACTGTTGGAATCCACATAAGAAACCTAAAGCACCCACCAGTTGCCTCTAGTGGCCTCTCCTTCCCCATCTATTTAACCCCCCCTCCATGGATGAAGGAAGAGAGCTTGAAATTCCAATAATTTTCAATAATTTTCTCCCCTAGTGGTCCTTTAACCTAGGTGAACCTCCAATAATTTTCTTAAGGATAGATGTTTTATTTTAGTTGAGTTATTAAATTTTCATTGAAAATCTCTATTTTTACATTAAAAATAATTATAAAATTAAATAAATTCAGAAAAATAACATTTCCTCCTCTGTTGTTTTAATTAACCTACGAGTGAGGTAATGTAAAGCTTTTAATTCATTTGAGTTTAATTTAATGAATTATAGGGTACTAAGACCTTAGGGGGAAAAGTGTAATTTTGGAATTTTGAGTTTAATTAATATTTAGGCCTAACCAAGAGGGTAAAAGGGTAATAAATGATCTTAAATTAACATTTCTTAATGATTGAAACATAAAAAGGGGTAAGTGGTATAAACCAATTTCATTTTGGTCTTATAAAGGATAAATTTGTAACTTCTTAAAATTAATGAATTTGGAAGAGTATTTAAATAAGGAGATATCAAGGTGAGAGGTTTGATTTTAGAAGATCATAACTCATTGATTTTAAGCTCTAACTAATAGTTTTGGGATGATTTATAATTCATGATAAGGATTAAGAATATAAATATAAACATTGAGAAAAAATCCTTTTTTCTTAAAATTATAAATCCACCCATTAAATCTTAAGAGCTTAGTAGTGAGTCAAGCTTAATCAAAATTTTATCTAATAAAGTTTAGAAAGTAACCTATAATTAATTTAAAACCTTTCATAACACTACAAGCTCATTCTTTAAAAATTAAATTAATTAAATTCTTTAATTGAGTCAAGTTACCCCCAAGGGTCTTTACCCATATAATTCATAAGTAAGATATCAAGTGATAATTACTCCACTTAAGGGATAATTAAAACATCAAGTTCATTAAGCATAAGGGTACTAATTGGAAGAACTATATAACAAATATGATAAAACCATAATGAACTCAAGATAATTCCAAGGACCATGAAATGTCTAAGGTATTACCTTAAACTTCTTCACGATCCTTTGGAAATCTTGAAAGCCATGTGAGCTTAATATAATTTGTTTAATGGAATCATCCTTAAAATTTAAATAAACCTAAGATATCACAGAGGATTTGGTAGGTACACTTTAAGGTTGTACTTCCTACCTTTTCTCAAGCATGCTTTAAATCATGCAAAATTATACATATATATGCTTCGCAAGTACTGAAATTTCAGGTGGAGGAACGAGACGACTCGTCGGATATGCTTTTATAGTTTACGGTGCTTTCTTTTCTCGTACTTTCCTACATTGCACTTTTATGTTTGCAAACTTGCATGCTAAACAACGTTGTCACCCTGCATAAAAACTAAAACATTTAGGATAGCCACAAAACAAAAACTAAAATCAACCAAGATAAAATTCACCGCCACAACATTCAAAATATAAGAAAACTAAAAATTTAATCACAAACATCACAAAACAACAATTGCAACTAAATTAAGAAGTCTCTATCAAATAATTAGGAATCCCTCGAAGGAGGTAACCTATGGTTGCTAACGAGATTTTCCACAGTCCAAATGAAAGTATGGAACTCATTAAGTTAATTTGAGTAAATTCATTTGGACTAAGTGAATTCGATAGAAAATAGTGGTACCGAAATGAGGGAACCGTAGGATCCTAACTGGTGTCGCTCTAATCAACTTTAATAAGTCTCATAATATTTAAATGAACATAAACTTAGGGACATCTGATTTGACATCATAAATGGATACATTAGAAAACTTAAACTCGTCACGACAAGGAGCCTGGAGCTAGAATTGTGGGCAATACGATCATCTTCAACAGTAAGAGTATCTACAACAACATATCTTTCCTTAGAATTAAACAACAAGCCATAGGATTTAGAGGTTGTTTGCTTATGCAACATAAATCCTCAACCTTTTCTTTAGGTTTTTGTATACCTCTGCCATACAATTTAAGCTCTAATCTGCTTTAGAATTTCGAGTTTGTCGTTTTTTACGACCTAAATCCTCACATCTTTCAGGTTATTTGTGTGATCGTTTCACACGAATATAAGCCCTAATTAATAAAATTGGCAGGATGAAACATTCAATATTCATCCTCTAAATTGAAGTCAAATCATAGGATAGCTTGGAAAGTCACCGAAGTTCTCCTCGGGATCTGTGACATCTCCTAGTTCTTCTTCCTTTGGATTCCAAAATAAAATATTCCAAACTTGAGTCATTCCCCTTTCACACATCTTTGTCTGATCTCGTTAAAAAGTCCTACCCTTTTGAATTCCTTGAAGATACTATCCCATGATTTTTATCGAGAGTTTTCTTAGATGACTCCGGTTATCTAATATGTAATTAACTATAGGGGTTTGCCCTTATAAGAAACATTCCCGAACCTAGCTTAATATAAATCCTATTTAAATTTTTATATTAAATAGGGAAAATTGTCGGCTTATAAATAAAATGATTTTCGCATATCTAAACGGATATCATACAATATTCAGTTTATTTAATCGAGTCTTACCAGTAAGTAGAATAAATTAATTCAAGAACACCCTCAAGTGATGTCAGGGGAAAATGAAAATTGGGAAAAGAGTAATGTCATGTTAGAGTTAAGTTTAAGAATTTTGAAAAATTTCGAGACTATTTATTCAACGAGAGCAAATGCCTTAAGTAGATAGATCTCTATTTAATTTGAATCACAATATAAGAAAAAATGTCTAATATGTGTTTGGAAAAAAATCCTTACAATTATAAAATTATTTATACATACAATTTTACAAGTTCAATAAACAAATTTTCAAATTTTATTTTTGGGATTCAAATTTTATTTAACATCTTGTCAATTTTTTTTTTCACCATATATATTCTTTTAAATAAAATTCTAGCTTTAGAATTTATTCTTCATCCTCCGTGAAAATGACCCGCGTACAGTAATATAAGTAATCCTTTCTAGTGTTAAGTCTAAATAACCATCATTATGAAAATAATAAATGATATTAGTGAAGACTGAGTATTAATTTTCTTCAATACTTAGAAATTTGGAATATTGCTCTACTTGGTGATATTTGGCATTTACTTGAAACAGGTCTAAATATTCATAATATTATATCGTTGAATATTCACATATTTAGCGATATAAATTATTCAACTTTTTTTTAAAAATAAAAAATTTTGGTTATCATTGATAAATACTTATAAAAATAAAAATTAATCTTACTCAAGTTCAGTTGCTTTGAAGAATATTTTGCTCAACAATAAAATCGAAGAGACAACGTTAAAGAAAAGGAAAATTTTATTAAACTCTCATTATTACAAAATTTATTACAATTACAACAACAACAAACCTTTATCCCAGTAAATGGGGTTAGCTGCATGAACTTGTTTCCTCCGCTGTCCTATTGAGAGTCATATCTTCATTTAACTCTAATAAATTAAGATCATTTTTATACAACATGCCTGTATTTTTTTAGGTGTCTACCTCTACCTTAAGATAAATTGAATCTAAAACACCTACTCTCCTAGAGGATCATTGGATGGTCGACGTTTAATGTGGCCAATCCATATAAGACGAGTCTCTCTAATCTTGTCTGCCACTAGAGCTAAACCGACCCTTTCACAGATATATTCATTCACATTTTGCATCTAAAGCCACTCATCCACCTAAGCATTCTCATCCCAACAACACTTTACTTGGGGTATGTTTTGGGAGCTGTAGCTTATTGAATAATCTGCTGATAAGCTGATTAAAAATAATCTATTGATAAACTGGGTTCGGTGGCTATTACAAATTTTTATTTTTTGGAAATGCCAGACCACTATAGGTGCGGTGTGAAAACATTGTTTTCAGCGTTTTGAAAACGCCTAAACTGCCAAAACTCAGTTTACCCAAACAGGTCAGGTGTGTTTTCAAAACGCCATCGCACCAAATAAGTTGCCTCAAACGGACCCTTAGTTTTATGCTTCCCTTTTATAGTTCAACATTTTGCAATATAAAACATTGCAGGTCTCACTACTATCTTATAAAATTTTCTTTTAAATCTAAGTGGTACTTTTCTATCACACTGTAGGCCATGCATTCCTCCACTTCAACCATCCAACTTGAATTCTACTAATAACATCCTCATCTATATCACCATCACATCAAAGTATAAACCCGAGATATCAAAAACATTCACTCCTTTTAATGATTTGATCACTCATTGTTGCAACTCTGCCACTAGATCTACTACTACTAAAATTACATTCTATGTATTCAATTTTAGATCTATTCAAATGAAGGCTTTTAGATTCTAACGTAGACCTCCAAAATTCAAGTTTTTTCCGGAACACTTTCTCCAATTTTATCCACAAGAAGAATAGCCTCAACAAAAAGCATACACCAAGATACATCTTCTTATTAATCTCCAATAAGACCATCCATACCAAAAGCAAAAAAGAAATAGTCCTAAAGCCAATCGCTGATGTAATCCAATTAAAATATGAAAATATTTGGAAATCTTCCTTTTGTTCAAACAAGTAACATCTCTATTATACATTTATTTAATGACTTGCCAACTCCTTTATTTTCTAGAACTCTCCAAAGAATATCTCTTGGAACTTTATCGTAAGTTTTTTTTTTCTAAATCAATAAAAATTTTATGTACCCTCCTTACTCTCTCTATAATATTCCATCAAACCTCTCAATAAATGAAAAAAATATTTTTGACAGAAACTTCAATTACTGATAGCACTTTCTTCAACTTCACTTCAACTTGTTTTAGTAGCCAAGTATATTGAATGTTTTTATTTCTTCATATGCTTGAAAAATAACATCCTTTCCATCAGTTTATCTAAAAATTATTGCACTTCTTCAAACTTTTTCAAAACAAATTCTCTATGCTTGAAGGACTGACTAAGAGTCTAAATAATTCCTCAGCTCTCTTCATGTTCTCCTTTCTTGTCGACTAAGACTATTCATGGAATTGATCCTCCTTTTTTTTTTCCTTTGTAATTTTACTCATTCATCTAGCTCAAATACCATGTAATGGTGACTTTAAGTTTCTTACATCTCCTTTCTCTGAAAGTACCACCAGAACTGAGTAGTTTTTTTCCTTTTGTCAAATACATTACTTTTTTAAGTTTTCCACCAGTATTCTAGCTGATTTATGAATATATTCTTATTTTAAATTCCAACTTCTTATGAGGAGCCTCCACTATCTTGCAAGGGTGTACAAAATTGATCCGAGATTTAACTCAAAAAAAATTTGGATTCATATTAACCCTCTTATTTTTTAGGTCACTTTTAATTAAAAAAATCCTAAAACAACTAATTTTTTTGGTTGTGCTTGGTTGGACCACCTACACTAAATTAACACCAAAATAAAATTGAGTCAAATTTAACCCCCCAAACCTGAAAGTAACTCGAGTTTGACCCGAATAACTTTTATGCATATATTAAATGAGATGTGGGTTGAGTTCTAGTCAGTCGGTTTGAATGCAAGTTGTGCTTTTTGACTTTTTTAATATTCAAGTCCGATTCGGGTCAAACTGTTTTGGGACAGAGCAATCTCGAGTCAGAATCCTGCAAACTGACACCCCTATTTTCAGTTCATGATAAAAAATTACTTCTATATAATAAGATTTACTTTGATAACTATTTTCATAACTAATTTCATATCATAACGCAGTTAATTTTTTGTTATTCTTCTTTATTGCTTGCGTGTTGAATAATTCTTCATTTGTAAATGATTTTGCTTTGACGATGAGAAGAAGGAAGAAAGATATAACCGCTCCATGGTTAGAAAGTGAATAAAATATAGTAACACGAGTGAAGACTTTATCCTCAGGAAATAGAAACAATAATTTTAATGTTTACTCCAAAATTTAGTTGCAGCAGCATATTAACTCGAAGATAAAAGATAAAGAAAATAAGTATCACAAATTAAGAAAAATAAAATAAAAATAGCCGAATGAGTAAACTAACTCGCAAACTGTTTTTGGAAAATTTACACATGTACCACTTAATCTCTATTTATTTACAAATCAAATATCTACACTTTAATTTTATATTTATGCCATCATAACTAAACTAATGCATGAAAAGATGTATATATTCTGTTTTTAGAAGTCAGTGGCATTTTTTATATGATATGAAAGGTCCAGGTGTATGAATGTAAAATAATTGTAGGCGTGGTGGTGAAAGGATTTTGTTCCTCTCAGATAAGACAGATAGAGAGATAATGCTTGCAAACAGCTTTAGAATTATTCGATATCAGTCGGCTGTTGAGTAGCTATTTGCAAAATAAAAATTGCAGCCCCAGGTGAAACAAATCATTGTAATTGCATATTTCATATTCAAACAGAATATTAGAAAAATATTCATTTGTTTTTGTGGTCAAAGTAGAAATCAATACCATCAAAAACGGAATTTAAAAGACATATGAAATTGAAGGTGTCACTGTTGAAGATGTGTCTATTCAAACTCGAACATTTTATGGCCTTTCACTCCGAGATTAGCCGTTGAAACAAGGAATTTGACAAGAAAGAAAGCTTGGAAGATATGGAGAATGCTTCAGGAGAGAGCGAAGATGCAACTGAAGCTGCAAAGATTTTGGAAGGACACTGATTTTTTATGAGCCAAAAACAAAAGGCTATATCGAGAAAATTCAAATCACAGTTTTTTTTTATTTATTTATAATTTAAATAAAATTTTCAATTTCAATCATTTATCATCATTAATTTTGTATTTAAATATAAAAAAACATTATGTTGAAATTTTTGCATAAATAAAAATTCTTACTTTTTCAATGGAAATAAGTAGGACCTATTAAATATCTCCCACTTTTAATAAGCTATTGAAAAAAAAAAATTGTTTGCATATTGCTTGAAATTGCTTTAACTTCGATGGCTTCAAGATTTTGAGGATTAAATTAGATTCATCTTTTAAATATAAGAATTTTATAAGAGAGAGCATTAATAGCCGAATCAAAAGTGATGTCAAACAGACTTTCCAAGGAATTGAATTTATTTTCCAACTCTTATTTTCTTCCCATTTGAACCATTGACCAAAGAGAGTTCTTCCTTGAAGTTGGCTCAATCAATCTCACATTTTTTTTGAAAAAAATTCAAAGAAAACTTCCAAGAACATACTTCACTCATCAACAATATAATATATTTGGTCAAACAAGCTGCCTAATTTAATGTCATTAATAATTTTGGCATGGAGTTCTTGTCATCCAATGAATACTCATATAGAATTGAATTTTGAGCTTTCTCGTTCATTCAACAGTCACCTTAACAATTTCTTCAACACGTTTGGGCATCTATTAATAGAAATCATAGGAGTACTTAAAAGCTCCTCAACAACTTCTTTAGTAGCCATCTTGGGATGCCTCAATGAAGTAATATCCTAAGTATCATATGATTTTAATTAACTCGTCGAAAAGCAAATCTAAAAGAGAGATTTTTACTCTTACATACAACAAAATGGGGCTTCTTAATGATTTGTGGTTCAAAATTAATCCAAATATAACTATAAAAGCACACTTCCCAACCACCTGAGGACTATCATGACATTGTCTTGATCAGCTTCACCTAAAAATTTGATCATCCAAACTTTTTGGGATCCTCGGTAGGCCAATATGCAATATTACATTTTTCTTACTAGAAATAAAATACATTTTTGATTCATTGGCAAGACCCACTGATATGTACGTGCAGTAATATACTTGATATCAAATAAGTATAGTAGTATACAAATTATAAGTGTATATATCGATCCCATAAGAGGAAAGTTTATTTTCAAACAATTTAATTACTAGTTTATTAATTCTATGTATAGTTTAAAATAGTTCAATGTTTTCTAAAAGTCCTATAAATTAAAAGTGGCAAGTAAATGTTTTGGTTTGGCTAAAATTGTGAAAAATGCTTCTCTAAAATGGATCGTGTGAATTATCTATATTCTTCCAAAAAAAAATTTTTTCTGCTCAATGTTGAAAATTAAACACAGTTACTTCTTATTCTTTTCATATATATAAGAAATGTTGGAGCCTAAAAATACAGTTAAGACCCCTTAACCCTACAAAGTCTTTCAAGAATCCACATTCCCATATGTGATTGCAATATCCTAATAGAAATATTTCTAGTCCACCAAGAGATTGAGTGCTACTAGTTTTTTCTTCTAGTCTTTGGTTAATAGTCCAAGGTAATACTTGGCTAATGGTCATAAGAAAGTAAATGAGACTTGAAAAGTAAATATACTTACAGACATCAAATAGTTTAAAAAAAATTCAATGAAAGAATATGAATCTTCAAACTAAAAATCAGAGAAGCAAAAATTCTCAGTTCCTGAGAATTCTTAATGAAAACATATAGGATTTCATTGATATTTCATTGATAGAAACTCAAACCTACAATGATAAAGATAAGTACAACCTGGATTGAACTCTTTTTGCTCCAAGCCTTCTATTCTTCCTTCTCTTCTTCGAATACGGCAAATTTGAGGTTATTTAAATTTCAAAACATGCATATTAGCCAAATGAATATAAAGATCCAAGATATTTTGACACTTTAAGGCAATTGATATCTCACAACTGTTAAACGCTTAAAAACTATTATATGATTAAGCGAATAAATAATGGCATTAATGAAATATGATGATTTCTAGTCATCATATCCAGAACATCTCCCTCAATTATTCCACAAATAGGGCCTACATTAATATATTTGGAAGATCTTAATGCGCTTGGAAAATTTCCAAAAGAGAGAATCTAGAAATCGACCTACCAATAATACGTGTCTATCATCACCAAACTAAAATAAAAAAAAAATGAGGTCAACATCCACAAATAGTGCCTACATTAATATATTTGGGAGGTCTTAATGCGCTTAGAAAATTTCCAAAAGAGAGAATCTAGAAATCTACCTACCAATAATAGATGTCTATGATCACCAATAAGATATATCCCCAAAATTATCATCAATATCAATGTTTTTCAATGCCAGCAAGCTTAATTTATATTGGCAACACCAATGTTGTTAGTCACTGTTGCTACTAAAAATGATGTTCATCATTTCCACCAAGGCCTGGGATATGAATGGTAACATCAATAATAACTAACATCATAACTAAGATAAATGCCTATCGCCTCGACCAAGGTGCTTGATATTGCTATCAAGTTTAACGTTGATGGAGTTTCCATCAAGGACAACGTATCTCGTGGGACTCAAAATCAATGTTTAATGCCTACACCAAGGGCGACATCCGTTATCAATACTAGTGTAACTCCTTCTATCAACACCTTGGATTATACCTATCATCAACATCAATGCCAAATCTTGACATTCACAACAAGACAATATTGTTAGTAAGGAATGCATGTCTTCAACATGGATGCCTTAACCAACGATAATAAATATATTCATCAACATAATTTAATATTTATTGTTATGATTAGGCATGCAAGCAATATGCCCGACAAGCAAATAAAACATGCTAAGTGCATATTAGACCCGACATAAATCCGATACTACATATATTAATATTATATCAATCTATTATGGTCCATAGCTCTTAATGCTAACCACTTAATATAAATAATAATTCCTTAATATATCACTAAATCTTTTGACCTGGCTGCCGATTGAGTTCACTAATTTGCTTAATTAGTTAACCTTCAATCTAAGAATAAAAAAACTAATGATTTCATATATTTATTGATCAATTTAGATGAGAAGGTAAATAAATATTTTCAGCTTGAGTGATAATTGAGTTCACCAAAATATTAAATATTATGGGCTTTAACCTAATAATCAAAATTTTAATGCGTGTGTTTCCTCAGTCTGTGTTAACTACAAGCCGGCCCCATTGAACATAGCAAAGAGACTTCTAGAAAAGTATGTTGTATAAAGCATTACTTCAAATGTTACTTCATTTCTCCCATAGAATATACTTTTAATTCCTAAAGCTACTTTTCTATGTTTAAAGTACTGTCTCTTTTTTCCTAAAATATTATATTGTCTGACAACTATGTAGTATGTATTAAATAATATGACCTTAAAATGCATTAATATCTCCTTAAATGTCATAACATTATCAATATCATAATCAATGTGATATTTTATTAACATGTATATGTAAGTTCCATAACATCTAAATTATCAAAATAAATTAGGATATTCTATCTAAATTACTAGAAATCCATTTAGTCGAAAGAAAGAATTATCATGCATAATTTGTAAGAATGTTTCACCTATTCCTTAGATAAGGTATTTAAGAAAGTGATGTGCAGAAAATTAAAAGGTGAAAGGTTATCTTTTGTTTTTTGTGTTTCTTAACGATGGGAAACACTATATTCATACCTCAACTGCAAGCAAATTTTAAAGTGCTCTTTTTAAATTTTTTTATGAAAAAAATGATAAGCTCCATGTTTGTTCCTTACTGTAGGAAGCCTTCTTTAACAAACAAAGTACTAAATCTCTTATTTTTTGTTCTTTTTAAATACTAAGAGTCGTCAGTTTGTCTATATGTATGTTGACGTATGATTCCCTTTTCAAATAAATCTCTTTCTCGGATTATATAAAATAATTCGAAAAGGAGAGGAATCAGAAAACATGGGAAATACAATAAAAATAGACAAATAAATTTTAAAAAGAAACATGGGCGGCTTATGTGCAGGTAATCATCACATGATAGGTCGAGAGTATACATCCGAACAAGACCGGATCGAGATACCTCAAAACACGATATCTACGACAAAAATTCCTACATAAACCACACATAACCAGAGAACTAAAAAAAATATCTTTGTCCTGAGGTCAAGAGCACTCTCAAAAAAATGTATTCCTTTGGTTAATTACATCTTGGAGGATACTCAAAAGTACTTTCGATAAAAGGAGTTTTGCTTAGATTATCATGACCGATAAATAGGCCATAAAAAAGAATGATTATCTCACTAGAGCATCTCGATGTTTTCAAAGCTCTCGCTAAGCCACATGGCATAAAGTGAATCTCTCACATCCTAAATGGGTAACGACTCATCGACATATGGGCTTACAAAATAACTAAGTCGACTCATAGGTCCACACTGTCCTTCTAGAGCCTAAACGAGCTATAAAAGTAGAGAGTGAGTCATTGTAAACTAAATGTGCAGCGACCTATCAACAATCGGGTCTATGAGACAACATCAACGAAGTCACCAAAGGATGAGTGGGCTCAAAGGGGCTCCATAAAAGAGAGGTGGAGTAATCCTAATCTGATAGAGATAGCCAAGTCAGGATATCATGGATTCATCATCCCAAGCTATTAAGACGTTAAGTCTACCTGTTTGTGAAGGTAGTCATCCCAACCCAACCAGATACTCCTTGTCAGTAATCTGCGAATTTCATTGTCCAAGGCGACCTAGGTAGCCTAAGGTCAAAAGAAGGAGCCTCTAAGTCCTATGACCCACAAAGATAGAGCTCACAAAGGTGGAACTTATACTCACCAAATAAGTGGAGAAGATGCCACTAGAAAAAAGAGAAAAGAGTAAAAGGATGTCAAACTACAAAGCTGAAAACACTCTTAACAAAAGACTTACTTCCTGTTTGAGTTGGGAAAGCCTCTGACACCATAAATATTCTAGAAAATGAAATTAAACCATAAAATGATAATTCCCGTCTGTTAAAACCCTAAAATGAAAATTATGAGGGTAAAGGTAAAACTTAAAAAAATAAAAAATTACATTTAGCCCAAATTGTTCCTCAAATTAAATTCAAACCTAGTAGAGTCTTAAGTGCTTGACAACATGGTTAGCCTCTTAACCATGACATACCCTGAATGACTTAGGGTTAGCTCAATTTGAGTATCAGATTGGGTTGGGTATGATTCAATCTTGACCTAAGTGAACCTACAATTAGACACCATCCAATTGACGTCAAGTCTGAATCCTTATCAGATTTAGCTTAGCTCATGCCTGACCTAAAACCCTCTGGGTCTAGCCTAAGTTAGACCTATTTTATCTTGAAGTCCAACCCACTTTCAACTTAACATAATTTTGAACCCTACTAGTTCTAACACAAATTAGACTTAGTTCAAATTGAACCTATCCTCGGGCCTAACCAACATTAGACCTAAACCTTGATTCTTGGTCCAACCCAAACTGGACCTAACCAACTCTTTAGGCTAAGTCATCTTACGCCTAACCTTAACCATAGGCCTAACCAAATTGGTCCTAACATAAACCTTAAGTTTAATTAACATTAGACCTAAACTTAAACTCCAGGTCCAATCCAAATTGGATCTGGCCTCAACTTTAGGCTTAACCAATATTAAAATTAAACCCTACTCCCTAGGTCCAATCCAAATTGGACCTAACTTCAACCATAGGTTTATACCGCATTAACTCTATACTTAAGTTGAGCCTATCCTTAGGTCTAGCCTAATCTAGACCTAACCGAAATGTAACCTAACTTAAACTTAGGCTGCGTTTGGCCTGACTTTTTTGTCGCGTCACAGCCGGTGTCTGCGATTTTTTTTTAACTTTTGGTACGGTGGTGGTGGCCTGGCGTCGAAGAAATCGACCAAAAGTTGGGTCGCGGGTTATACCAAGCTGCCCGCTTTTGAGAAGTAAATATTCTCGCTTTGCCCCCTCCCGCATACCCCCGAAGGATGGAAGCCCTAGCCGTGCGCACCAAAAATCTTTTCCTCGGAGTTGAGAGCAGAGCTTGCCTAGCCTTCTTCCTTGCTGAAGCAGCAACAACCAACCTCTCCCTCTGCCTCTGATCTGGTCTTCGGACCTGGGTTAGCAAGAGCGTCGCAGGATTGTTATTCTCCATCACCAAGCAGCCCTTCGCGTCATTATTTATTGCCGAAGCAACTGCCGCCAGCCTCACCATTCTCTGCTGACAATCTCCCCATGTTTACTGAAGGTATAAGAAAATTTTTCATTAATATCATCTAATTTGTGAGAGTCCTTCATTTGCCTGAATGTTATAAGTTAATATTGATTTATCTATCACTTAAAATTTGTGATTTTTCACTATTGTATGGTTTTCTCAACATAAATTTATTTGTTTTAACTATCGGAAGTGAAGTAGGGGTTAGTAATGAGGATTATATCATGTGTGAATAGCAAATAGATGTTATGATTTTTATGTTTTTATTCCAAAACAGAAGTTGTTAGCACTTTGTGGGCTTATTGAAGTTCCAAAAATATGATTGTTATACTCTTCTTTTCAACAGTTTTATCCAACAGGGAACAATATGGTCTTTTTTCTATAAACAGCTGTCCGACAGCTAGTTTGACACAACTACACCAAACAGACAGCCAACTTCCCCGCAACTGCTTTCTTGCAGCAGCTTCTTGGGGCAGCGCAACTGCAGGTGAAAAATTGAGAAGCTGCAGCTGCCCCAAACAGAGCCTTAGTTCAAGTTGAATCTATCCTTAGACTAGCCCTATGTAGACCTAACCCGAGTCTATCCCAACTTAGACTTATTCCCAACTTAGACTTGGTTCAAATTGAGCATATTCTTAGTTCTAACCCAACCTAAATCTAAACTAAGTATAACCTAATTTAGACTTAGTTCAAACTGAACCTCTTCTTAGGTCTAACTTAACCTAGACCTAACCTAAGTTTAGTCTAATTTAGACTTAGTTCAAATTGAATCACGTTAGGTCTAACTTATACCTAACCTTGGTCTATCATATACCTAGTGCAACTAATTGAACTCTCATAGGTCTAGTCTAACCTGGGTCTATTCTAAAGTCTGAACCACTGAGTTAAACTGACCTAACTCTGGTTAACCCAACTCAACTAAACCACTGGTTAACCCGACCTAACTCGGGTTAGCCCAATTCAACTAAATCATTCGGTCAACCCGTCCTAACTCTGGTTAACCCAATTCAATTGATACCACTAGGCCAAACTAACCTAACTCGAGTTAACCCAATTTAACTGATCCACTAGGTCAACCTGATCTAACTCTGGTTATCCCAATTCAACTAAACCATTGGGTCAACTCGACCTAACTCGGGTTAACCCGACTCAACTGAACCACTGGGTCAAATTGAACCAACTCAAGTTAACCCAATTCAACTAAATCACAGGGTCAACCCAAGCTAACTAAGGTAAACCCAATTCAACTAAACCACCGGGTCAACTCGGTATAACTCAGGTTAGCCCAATTCAATTGAACCACCGAATCAACCCGATCTAACTTGAGTTAACCCAATTCAACTAAATCACTAAATCAACCAACCTAACTTGGGTTAATCCAATCTAACTAAACCATTGGACTGACCCAACTTACCTTGGGCCAACCCAATCTTTTGGTTAACCTGATTTAACTTCAGTAAGCCTAAAGACAGCTTGTTGTTCTTCTAGACAATAAGAATAAACTTCGATTAACCCAGCTTGAGACTCAACTTTAAGTTTGAATTCCCTAGTTTAATAAAGGATTGTTCTATATCTAATCCAACATAAACTTAAAATAGATAACTCAAGTCTAAATTAATCTAAACTTCACCAAACTCTAATTTAACTTAAACTTGATTCAACCAGAGTAGTTTAACTCGGAGCAGTCCAGCTCAACCTGGTTTACTTTTAAGTTAATCTGACTTGGTTTAACTTGGCTTACCTTAAGTCAATCTAAACCAAATAAAACTAATTTGACCCCAATCAAACTACGTTAACCTGAGTCAATCATGTTAAACTTTGGTAGATTTAATTAAGTTCAAAAATGATTTGAGGGACAATCAGCCTAACTCTGATTACTCAGAGGCTCACTCTAAGGGATAATTAGCTTAACTCGGATTACCCGAAGACTAACTTTAGGTTATTTCAACCCAACTTGAACTAATCTAAAACAAACCTAAATCTAGCAGACTTAAGATTAAGCAGGGTTTGACTTCTCATATGAGAACAAAAGCACACTTAGCCTTAGTTAGGCAGAATTTGGGCTAAAGTACCAAACCAACCTACATGAAATGACATAAAATTTACCCTAAAAGACATTAAAACTCAAACTTAAACAAAAAAAAATGCAACTTGGTTTGAGAAGATATTTTGGAGGAGACAACCCAAGGCTACTAACAAAATATCTTCTAGTCACTTATTATTAATCAAACTGCAACCCCCAATGAACTCGAGACGACGGAACCATGGGATATTGACTAGGTCATTCCAAATAATAAAAAAAATAACAAAATTAAAAAAATAATTAATCGGCTAATAAGTCTTAAGAAATCTAAAATTTTCAATCCCTAAAATCTGAAAAAAGACATTAAAACTTAAATGAAACCTTAATGAACAAAGATCACAAAATGCAACTTGAAAGTCATATACCCAAATCTAAGAAGATCTCTTAGATGATGTAATTTGTGATTGCTGACAAGAATCTTCAGGTCGAAGTAGGTTTGACCACCTCTCAGACTAAGTAGAGTAGGGTACCCGATGACCCCGGGATGACGAAGCCATTGACATCTTGATCGAGTTGGCTTAAAATAAAAAAAAATTAATTAACAAACTAAATTAAAAAACAAAACATATTTTTCCACTGACTTGTTTTGTAAGACTGCTGGAGATAATAGACAGACGTGGCCCAAGCTTTATTTTGCATGTTATTAGAGTGTGTTAACTCTGTTTTGAAGGGACGAACAATTAAAACCTAGAGCAAAAGGATGAATTTCAAGTGCATCATTAACGACAGATCAGAATACTAGGATAGTTTGGAATCCTTAGGAATATGCCACCTTTAGAATAGGACTTTAACTTTCCTTTCCTTGACAACAACACCTGAATTTTTTTAGAACAAATTATATCCTCAATTGGTAGATTTCTTAAGTAGTCTTAACTATTTAAGATGTAATTAACTATAAAGATTTGTCCTTATAGGAGGATGCAAACTCAAGAACAGATATATCAACCTGAATTCTCTTGTAGTTAGCTTTCATAAGGTCTCCTTCGCAGTTATGTCTTTAAAGCATACCGAGTTGATATCACTTTGGATTTATGTTTTAGAGCAATCAATGCGAAAATTCACCTTATGAAGGCTTCCAGTACACTTCTTTTGTTTGTCCTCGTTATTTCCTACCCCATGCCTCTGATTTTTCATCTCTTAGTTCATCAACTTGCTTTGAGATGGAGAAACATTCAGACAAAATGGAAAAATAACGTAAAACAAACAAACGACTCCTCAATAACAATGACAGCATCATGCAATCAACAAAATGAAGATTGGTGGCACGTGACGAGTGACATCAACACTCCGAAGAGAACTCTGGCACCGAAAAACCATGGGGAGTTATGGTGCTTGATGTCTACATGGCATCTCATTCGGGGTACTAAAAGGGAATTCGTTTAAAAGAAAGGGGTCCTCTATAATTTTGAGAATAAAATTACATGTTTCTCTTCTTTGAGTTTTCACCTACCTGTGAGTGAAAGCGACTTTCTTTAAGGGAAAGTCATAGAATTTGTGAGGGATTTGAGAGAGACTATGCAAGAGGATTGTCGAAGAGACTTAGTGATCGTCAGTGGAGGAGTAGAGTGCACAAATTCACAACTTCAAGATGTAGTTTGTTTACTAGTTTTCATCTAAACTAAATGTTTACTTTACTTGATTTGATTGATAAAATATTTATCGTATTGTTTCATAGCATGAATTGTCACTAATCTTCTTTTTTTTCCTCTGATTTGGTGAATAAAATCCTTGGGTTTTGTAGTTTCTTATGTGACTTGTATGAAACAATCTTGTGGTGATATTTTATCATTTCAATCATCATTTACATTCAATGTGATCAATTGAATTATTAAAAAAAATTTTAAACATTGAATTTTTAGAGAATCCTTATTAGAACAATTTTGATAACATTAATGAACTAGACAAATAAGAATATTACTATATGTTGAGTACTATCGTATAAATAAATACTCCAAGTTGGGGATTTCATTGAATTTAGGGAACTAAACTGGTTAATTGTCCTTTTTTTTTTTGCAACCATGAGTGGCTAAGTAAGAAAATTGTTCCTGATAGTCACCATCAATTTTGTCACTTTATCAACCCTAAGTTTGTAGGATCCAAGTTAGAGGAGATACGTTCACTTGCTAGATTTACCCTCACATTTAAATAAAGATTTTCTTCTTTACGAAAATTACATTAGAGACTTTCAAAAATTACCAAAAATCAAACTTTCAGGTTAGACTTGAAATAAGTGGGCTAGAAATTTTTTCCAGTGAGACTTCGCTCTTTCCTGTGGGATCGATACACTGACTCTATTTCGAATATTACTTGGACGACATGTATACTTGTGTGATTCACCAGTGCTTTTTAGCATTTGGTCCATATCACCAATAGACTGTACCACTTGTGGTGCAGCAAGCCACACCAACTAGCTTCCCGGTGGTATGTGGTTGGTGGTTGATCCAGTGGTTTGCCCTCGGCGAGTGATACGGTGGTGAAGTGATGGTAGGTTGAACAAGTCCTATGTAATGATGTCCTAGTGGTGTGCCAACGGTGAGAGGTTTGTCGACAAGGCATTGTCAATGGTGAACCGGGTGCTTTGTGCGTTAAAGGGAGCTGGCGGCGATTTCATGTTGATTTGGTGAGGTGCGACTATCCGTTCAATCGAAAAGGGGAGAGGGCGAGAGAGGGAGTTGAGAGGGAGATGAGAGGGAGATGAGAGAGAGAGAGAGAGAGGGAGATGAGAGAGAGAGAACGAGAATGAGCCGAATGGGAGAGGGGTTGGATGGTTTAGGTTGTTTTTTTTAATCATAAAGGGGTGGAGCGGTATAACCTGCTTATTAATGCACACTAAATGGTCTACAATAAAAATGAGAGGTGTCTGTGTATCCGCCTCTTTTCACTGTTGCGCCTGTAGTTCTTATTTATTTTTGTCAAATGTAGGTATCAATACACTCCGGATCATATTATCCTTAGCTGCAAATCTTAATTAGTCATTAAACTATTTTGATGGGAGCATCAAATTTAGAATATATATATATATATATATATATATATATATATATATATATATATATATATATATATATATATATATATATATATATATATATATATATATATATATATATATATATATA
>JXCR01145491.1:81104-127625 GCA_002079205.1 Phalaenopsis hybrid cultivar | reverse complement strand
ATTTATCATATTTATGGATGACTTGATTTTTATTGGCAATGTTCAAGAAAAATATGTGAACCATAAAATTATTTACTTCAGGAATGTAAAATAAAAAAAAACTACATAACATACTTTTTTGAAATTGAAGTATCTTAATCAAGAAAAGAAAACTTTTAAATGCAAGGAAATTATTTCTTAGTACTATTGCATGAAATTGATCTATCAGCTTTCCAAAGTAATTGACACTCAAGAAAATAGGTTCTAAATATATGCAGCAAAATAAGCCTAGCAATCATGGACAAAGAAAAAAAAGTAGGATAATTGTTGAATAATTGATATACTTAACACACATAAAATCAAACTTTACTACAAGTTTAGTCATTCAGTTCATTGATAATATTAGTTATGTGAATTTCGTGGTTTCTAAAATCTACTCTAGAGATATAAATTCAATTCTCCATAACACAAATAGGCTAAAGATTAAGCTATATATATAAATAATGATCAGGCAAGGACAGCTGACAATGGAGAATCAAAGTTGAAATAATTTACATTTGTGAGTGAAAACATAGTTGCCGGAAGAAGTAAGAAAATAGAATATTATCACAAAATATACTATATTGATTGAGTATAGAGGAATGTCCTTATAAATTTGCAAAATATACTATAGTGATTGACTGCACTCAAAGTTCCTAAGCAAGTGGGACATGTGTTGCATTTATGCGCAGTAATTTGAGGACAGTGTTTGGGATTATCAGCCACAAAATAATTACGTACCTTAAAAATTTATGTGCTACGATTATATCAAATACGGGATGAATGTCCGCTTTAAAAATCAATCCATACTCATGCTTCATTTTCTATTACTATTAGTAAAGTAATTTTATAATTTAATTTTAGTATTATTAACTAATAATTTTGCACGTATAAGAGGTAACTTTTTTCTACAGTTTGATGCCAGAAATCAAAGTCAAGATTTTTAAGATCCGATTTGTTATTTTTAAAAGAAAGAACTTGAAAAATTGCAGACATGGTGTAATAATGATTAAAATAAATCTTAGGAATATATTTATTTAACTATTAGTTTATTTGACTATTAATAAACATATGAATCTGCTGACATAGAACAGAAGCCAAACGGGCGGTAGGGCTGTTAAAATGGCTCGTTGTTCGCGAACAGCTAGTGTTCGGCTCGTTAAGAAGCTTGTGTTTGGCTCATTCGCTAAGTTAAAGAACTGAACACAAACAAAGATTTGCTCGGCCGTTTTGGCTCGCATATATATACATTAATGAGTAGTATTTTTAAAAAAATTTAATTAATTACAAGACTACAAAGATTTATAATCAATTAAAATTATTAAATAAGAAAATAGAATAAAAATTATTAAATTAGATCCAAATAATGTTTTAATATAAACAATAATTTTTAAATTTTGTCCAATTTCTTAACATCTTATGCCTACGTGATTAGAGTTGTGAGAACGACTCTTTGTTCGTAAACGGCTAGTGTTCAGCTCTTTAAGCAAACGAGCTGAACACGAACACACTTTTTGAGCTCGAAATATAAATGAGCCGAACAAGAGCTGAGTCTGGGCTCGCTCGTGTTTGGTTTGTTTACACCCCTAACGGTGGGTATAAGCTGGAATAAACAAAAGTGGATGCGAACCGAGCATCTAGAGAGAATAAATTATACATTAAAGAACAAAAGTATAACAATCATGAATTTGAAAAATAAAATTATATACTGGGTCTCCATAATGTATATAAAATTATTACTTAACTAGCTGGTAAGTGTACGTCCAAATGCTTGAAAAATTTTTTATGACTTTTAAGTTAAAAGGATGAATTCAGCAGAATAAATTTTATTCGGGGAGTTCTACAGCTAGTTCTCANATTTTAGTATTATTAACTAATAATTTTGCACGTATAAGAGGTAACTTTTTTCTACAGTTTGATGCCAGAAATAAAAGTAAAGATTTTTATGATCCGATTTGTTATTTTTAAAAGAAAAAACTTGAAAACTTGCAGACATGGTGTAATAATGATTAAAATAAATCTTAGGAATATATTTATTTAGCTATTAGTTTATTTGACTATTACAGAAGCCACACGGCCGGTAGGGCTGTCAAAATGGCTCGTTGTTCGCGAACAGCTAGTATTCGGCTCGTTTTGGCTCGAATATATATACATTAATGAGTAGTATTTTTAAAAAATTTAATTAACTACAAGGCTACGAAAATTTATAATCAATTAAAAATATTAATTAAGAAAATAAAATAAAAATTATTAAATTAGATCCAAATAATGTTTTAATATAAACAATAATTTTTAAATTTTGCCCAATTCCTTAACATCTTATGCCTGCGTGATTAAAGTTGTGAGAACGACTCTTTGTTCGTGAACGGCTAATGTTCGGCTCTTTAAGCAAACGAGTTGAACACGAACAAACTTTTTGAGCTCGAAATATAAATGAGCCGAACAGGAGCTGAGTCTGGGCTCGCTCGTGTTTGGCTTGTTTACACCCCTAACGGCCGGTATAAGCCGGAATAAACAAAAGTGGATGCGAACCAAGCATCTAGAGAGAATAAATTGTACATTAAAGAACAAAAGTATAACAACCATGAATTTGAAAAATAAAATTATATATTGGGTCTCGATAATGTATATAAAATTATTACTTAACTAGCTGGTAAGTGTACGTCCAAATGCTTGGAAAATTTTTGATGACTTTTAAGTTAAAAGGATGAATAAGAGAATAAATTTTATTCGGGGAGTGCTACAACTAGTTCTCTTAATTAAAAAATTATTTTGAAGAAAGCTCCTCAGAATTTGCTATCTACAGAACCATCCTCAACACCAATTAATATATTGGAATGTCGAGTCCATTTTTAAAGTCTTAANTAGTTCTCTTAATTAAAAAATTATTTTGAAGAAAGCTCCTCAGAATTTGCTATCTACAGAACCATCCTCAACCCCAATTAATATATTGGAATGTCGAGTCCATTTTAAAAGTCTTAGCAGTTATTATTAATTAAATTCCCAGCTTTGCATTATGGTCTAATTTGTCGTTTTACTCAGAAATTTTAGGAAATTTACTCTTCTGCTGACGATTTGAAAGCCTTACACTTGTAGACATTCAGTGCCAATGGTGAAGCTTCGAATTACTTGCAGCTGCAGGCCAATACTACTTGTAATAATTCGCTGCTCCAGTTGTCCAATCCACACACACACACACACACACAGGGATATAAAAATATATAATGCATAACCTGCTTTTTAAGTTTTCTTATTTTTTTTATTTTTGTTTGTTTTTTGCGTAATACTTTGTTTTTCACATATTGTTTTATTGGACAAAATGAGCGTCTAAAATGAAATTTTTCTGGATTCTTTATTTTAGTTATAATTAAGATGCTTCACGTGTCAACACATCTTTTCAGTTATTTTACATTGCCAAAGAAAACATCCAAATTTGTAGATTATTTAAAATGTTAATTTGTTTTAATTTATTCATATGTATTGTAAGAGAGATTAGCAAGTCGTCCGTCTTGTCGTGAAGTTTTTAGTATATACCAGTTATAAAGATAATCAAATAACTCATACTTGTTAGAATAATAATTGAGAGTGCCATAATTTTTTTGTCGTTAATTTATTTATTTATTGATTAGTAAGGCCAGATTCACTAATGATTTAAAAATGTAATGGATCACATTGTTGTGGTATGGATAAGAAGATCGAATAGGTGAGTTGTCGAAGGATAACTTTGGTTTAAAAAAAAAAAAAATTGGACCAGTGTAATTGTGCGCAACTCCATATCATAAGAAAAATCATGGGGCAATAAGGCATAAATTAATAAAGAGAGACTGAAAGGAAGTTTTGATGAGAATATTTTCATAAACTAAGTTTCCCTTTATTTAACTCGATGTAGTCTCCCTAAGTATATCTTAAAGCACACCAATAACATCAAGATTATAGTTCGCAGAACTAATATTTTGATGTTAAAATATGAGAAAACATGTTATTAGAGTGTGTGAAGTCTGTTTTGCAGGGACGAACATTCAAAACCCAGAGCAAAAGAATGAACCTCAACTAAACCATTAACGATAAAACAAAACTCGAAGATATATCAAAATCCTTAAAAATCTGCTGCCTTTAGGGCAGGACTTCAACATCTTTTCCTTGACAAAAACACTTGAAATTTTTAAGAACAAATTATACTATACTATAATGATTGAGAATACAGGAATGTCCTAATCAATTTGCAAATTATACTATACCGATTGGCTGCTCTAAAAGTTCCTAAGCAAGTTGCACGTGTTGCATTTATGCACAGTAATTTGAGGAGAGTGTTTGGGATTATCAGCCACAAAATAATTGCCCACCTTAACAGTTTATGTGCTACGATTATATCAAATACGGGGTGAATGTGCACCTTAAAAATCAATCCACACTCATGCTTCATTTCTTATCACTAATAATTAAGTAATTTTATAATTTAATGTTAGTATTGTTAACTAATGATTTTGCACTATAAAAGATATCTTTTTTCTACAGTTCGATACCAGAAATAAGTCAAGGGTTTTATGATACCTTTTGTTATTCTTAAAAGAAAATACTTGAAAAATTACGGACTTGGTTTAATAATGATTAAAATAAATCTTAGGAATATATTTTTTTGACTATTAATATTAGTTTATTAGTCAAACATACGAGCTTGAGAATTTCCTTGTCCCGACAAACGCTGATGTAAAACGGAAGCCACACGGCCAGTATAAGCTGGCATAAACAAAAGCGGATGAGAACCAAGCATCAATAGAGGATAAATTGTACATTAAAGAACAAAAGAATAACAATCATGAATTTGAAAAATAAAATTATATGCAGGTAATTGTACGTCCAAACATTTCGACAACTTTTGATGAGCTGTAAGCTAAGAGGATGAATTTACGAGAATAAATTTTATTCGGTTAGTTCTACGGCTACTTCTCTGAATTAAAAAATTATTTCAAGAAACCTTCTCAGTGTGCTATTTACAGAACCATCCTCAACACGAACTATATGATTCGAATGTTGAGTCCATTTTTAAAGTCTTAGCAGTTATTATTAATTAAACTCCAAGCTTTGAATTATGGTCTAATTGGTCATTTTACTAAGAAATTTTAGGAAATTTACGGCGTCTTCTGCTGGCAATTTCAAAGCCTTACGCTTGTCGACATTCAGTCCCAATTACTTATAGCTGCATGCCACTACTTAATTCGCTGGCCAAGTTGTCCTGTCTGTATGTATGTGTGTGTATTTATTTATTTATGTAAAAATGAAACAGTATTTGAGTCCGGTAGCCCCCGAGCCACGACAATATATATATATATATATATATAGAAAGATGGATGGATATTTTTGTTTGTTTTATGCGTAACAGACAACTTTGTTTTTCAGAAATTTTATCGGACAAATTGAGCGTTTAAATGTAATGTTTTTGGATTCATTATTTTAGTTTTAACCAATACGTTACGCGTTTGAACACGTTTTTTCAGTTATTTTACTGTCAAAGAAAACTACCAAATTTATAGATTATTTAATCTTCGAATATTAAAATGTTAGTCTGTTTTAATTTATTCATATGCATCGTAAGAGAGAATAGGAAGTCGTCCGGCTTGTCGTGAAGGCTTGATTTGTTATATTTTAGTATATACCAGTTATAACAGAATCAAATAATTAATACTACTTAGAATAAAAATTGAGAGTGCCATAATTTTATTGTCTTTATTTTTTTAATTTTTGAATAGCAAAGCTAGATTCAATAATAATTTAAAAATGTAATGGATCACATTGTTGTGGTATGGATTAGAAGATCGAATAAGTGAGTTATCGAAGGATAACATTGGTTTAGAAAAAAAAAAAAAATTGGAACAGTGTAATTGTGCGCAACTCCCTATCAATGAAAAATCATTGTGCGGTGGAGAGACTGAAAGGAAGATTTGATAAGAATCTTTTCATAAACTAAATTTCCTCTTTTTTAACTCGATGTAGTCCCTAGGTACATCATAGAGCACTCCAATAACATCAACATTATTGTTCGCAGAACTAAACTTTTGATGTAGTTTAAAATATGAGAGAACACGTTTTTGGAAACTGAGAATTTTTGTCCTATGCCAGTGACCTCTATCTCTGTCTCGTGTGTCATGTGTGTTGACTTTTGGGAGAAAATAGCAGTTTTAAATGTGTGACTGACAAAAATTATATCCATATTAACGCAGAAGCCCACCAAGCGGCAACATGGGGACTTTGGGACCCAGAAATTATATAAGAAAGACGCCATTATTCGATAAACTCAAAAAATACGATGAACTGATCTTGTTTTTGTGCAACTCCAAAATGCAGGGCTATTGATTTTTTTTTTTTATGAAGTGCGAATTGGCAAGCGATATCTTGCCGTCGATTTAACTCTAAAGAATTCAATTATATGATTGGGGTTGCCATTATGTGTTTTTTATGCATTATTAGGATTTCAAACGATCAAAAATTAAAATTAATATGCATTGTTATGGGGATTGTCAAATAAGTTCAATTCGATTTTTTCGAGATTTGTCCTCAAAGTCCACAATGAGATTTTAATTATTTGAAATATATATATCACAGAGAAGACGTATAACTATATGTTATTAAATTATATAATTTTAGTTGAATTTTATTTAATATGTTGACCGAAGAACTAAAATCATAAATAAAGTGTTTCGAATTAAGTGTACGATTTTACAATTTTTTTTTTTTTTGCATTTAAAACATAATGCAAGAGCTCGTAATTCATGCAAGTCCTCTATTTCTCATAAAGTTTAATGTTAAGGCATTAGGATTGTGTCAAGGAAAAAGAGGATTGATAGTATTTTTTTTTTAAAGAAGTTGAGCTTTAATGACAACTAGGTTAGAAATTAGTGATTAGGGTATGCTTCTTCTAGTTGGTGAGAAAGCTCTCTACCAACTCCTCCACAAGTCTTACATAAACTGAAACTAATTTAATAAGCAGTATGTTTTTAATTAATGTTAATTATGTCGTATTCCAAATTTTATGTTATTCATTTAATTGTGGAGTGAGAGGAAGTTTATTAAATATTCTCAAGATATATCAATAAGTAAATAAGTAGCAAGAGCATGTCATCCTGTTGATAAAGGAGTTATGCGGTTCAAAACCTTTTTATAATTGTGTATTTCGAAGACACATTTGCTTCAATGCTCAAATGAATAATTAAAGCACTTTTCGAAGCATGGGTTGAACATAGGGCTTATATGGTGAAACTGGCAATAGGACAAACAACATGCATGGTGAGTTTAATAGGCAAATATAATGATTTTAGAAAATATTAATTTAGCTTAATATATACAAAATTTTTCCAATTAACTTTAGTTAGCACTAGTTTGTGTGACTAATTCAAGTAGTGAACTAAAAAGAAAGGCACATGCCCTGCATGATTATAGATTGTTTTAAATATATTCTTTGATCTCAAAAGTCTTTTAAGCGCATCTCCTAAGTCTATTAATTGCTGAGAATTAATTTTAATTTTTATAAAGTGAAGTTTATTTTGGGGATCTCAACTAAATTATCTGGAATTCTATAAAGAATAAATCAAAACATCATAAACAGTATAATTTTGGTTAAAATTTCCCAATAAAATTACTAAATATGAAAGATAGTGAATAAAGCATATTAATAATACTAATGAGCACAGTGCGCATCTTAACAGTCTTTTTTATTAACTATAAAGATTTTTTAAAATCCATTTGTGCAATCAGATGCGAGAATCCTGGATGAATGTTTATCTGAGTACTTGTAATGAAAATGGTTTATTTAATAGTATTGATAGTGAAATAATTATATAAAAATTTTAAAATATGAAGGTTAGGCGGAAGACATTTTTTTCTTCAAACAATATGTATAGGACAGAAAATATGATATTTCATAAGGTTTTCAAGTAATCATTTAATATTTTCATAATACGAAAGAGCGAAAACTATTAATGATACATATTTCATCATTATATTTGAATTCTTAATATTAATGTTCTAACTAAGAATTTTTCAAAACACCAACAGCAGGCCAAGCCTAGATAAAAATATATTGGGGATTTTCTTAAAATTATATAAATTTATCCACAAAAAATACTTTGGCCTCGCATCTGATTGCAATCCAAGTAATTCACCCCTGATCATTCAGATTTAAATGACAACCAAATATAAGAAAATCTACCTTCTCTGTGACTACTGTGCTGATCCTTCTCTTTCGAAAACAATTCGTACTGTAAATATTTTAAAACTTGGATTAAACGTCATACAATTAGACTTCCGAGCAAGCGAGGAAGAAATAAAAGCTAAGGCTCGGAATATATATTATTATTAACCAACATACAAGCTGCAAACATACAAAATGACAAGCACGTTCTACAAGATTAAATATCAATAAATACACTATTAGGATTTATGTATGCGTCACTACGAGGATATATGGCATCCAAAAATCGTAGTAAGCACAAACACAAGACATGAAAGTATGGCGCGCATGCAGAGCTTTTACTGAAACTTAGCTTCGCCGCCAGCCACCGGAGAACGATTGGCGCAGGGAAAGAGTAGGTGGATAATCGACTTCAAGATTTTTTTGAGGATTTCTCCCCGCTTAGGGATATTGCGGCGCGTTGTTTCGGCCATTGAAACAAAGGTCTGAACTTTAGGTAAGCTGAGCTTTGAAGTGATATTTGGGGAATTAGAAGAGCTCGCCACTCCACGCCCCCTTTATGCCTGTTAAGGATACGTAGGATTAGCGACGGTAGAGCCCGCCTTTATATCTTAGTTAGTGTCTTCCTCTCGGGCTTAATCTCGGCTGTTTCCTGGAAATTAAATGGAAATTGCGTGCCACGGCAGCAGAGAGAGAGGGACGATTAGTCGTTGAATGCGAGAGAGATTTGGAGATTGTGCTCTTGTTTTGCTATTTCGCCATTTCATTTGAGGATGGAGAAGCAAGGCGTAGAAGGAAGAAGGAAGAAGCTTTGCCCTTGAATATTAATTTTTTNACTACGATTATATCAAATACGGGGTGAATGTGCACCTTAAAAATCAATCCACACTCATGCTTCATTTCTTATTACTATTAATTAAGTAATTTTATAATTTAATTTTAATATTGTTAACTAATGATTTTGCATTATAAAAGATATCTTTTTTCTACAGTTTGATACCAGAAATAAGTCAAGGGTTTTATGATACTTTTTGTTATTCTTAAAAGAAAATACTTGAAAACTTACAGACTTGGTTTAATAATGATTAAAATAAATCTTAGGAATATATTTATTTGACTATTAATATTAGTTTATTAGTCAAACATACGAGCTTGAGAATTTCCTTGTCCCGACAAACGCTGATGTAAAACGGAAGCCACACGGCCGGTATAAGCTGGCATAAACAAAAGCGGATGAGAACCAAGCATCAGTAGAGGATAAATTGTACATTAAAGAACAAAAGAATAACAATCATGAATTTGAAAAATAAAATTATATACAGGTAATTGTACGTCCAAATATTTCGACAACTTTTGATGAGTTGTAAGTTAGAAGGATGAATTTACGAGAATAAATTTTATTAGGTTAGTTCTACGGCTACTTCTCTGAATTAAAAAATTATTTCAGGAAAGCTCCTCAGTGTGCTATTTACAGAACCATTTTCAGCCCGAACTATATGATTCGAATGCTGAGTCCATTTTTAAAGTCTTAGCAGTTATTATTAATTAAACTCCAAGCTTTGAATTATGGTCTAATTGGTCATTTTACTCAGAAATTTTAGGAAATTTACGGCTTCTTCTGCAGGCAATTTCAAAGCCTTACACCTGTAGACATTCAGTCCCAATTACTTATAGCTGCATGCCACTACTTAATTCGCTGGCCCAGTTGTCCTGTCTGTGTATGTGTGTGTATTTATTTATTTCTGTGTATTGGTGCCTCGCAAAAGAAAATCTATATTTAGGGCTTACCGGACTAGAATACTGTTTCACACACACACACACACACACACACACACACAGATATTTTCGTTTGTTTTAAGCGTAACAGACTACTTTGTTTTTCAGATATTTTATCGGACAAATTGAGCGTTTAAATGTAACTTTTTTGGATTCATTATTTTAGTTTTAACCAATAAGTTACACGTTTGAACACATCTTTTCAGTTGTTTTAGTTTGTCAAAGAAAACTACCAAATTTATAGATTATTTAATCTTCGAATATTAAAATGTTAGTCTGTTTTAATTTATTCATATGCATCGTAAGAGAGAATAGGAAGTCGTCCGGCTTGTCGTGAAGGCTTGATTTGTTATATTTTAGTATATACCAGTTATAACCGAATCAAATAATTAATACTAGTTAGAATAATAATTGAGAGTGCCATAATTTTATTTTCGTTAATTTTTTAATTTTTTGAATAGCAAGGCTAGATTCAATAATAATTTAAAAATGTAATGGATCACATTGTTANATATATATATATATATATATATGTGTGTGTGTGTGCGCGCGCGCGCGCGCGCGTGTGTGTGTGTGTGTGTGTGTTTATGTGTTTATTTATTTATTTATATAATTTCATGGATGTTGAGGAAATTCAACAAATAACACTAGGAAGATATAAAAGGATTACATTGAAACAGTTGAAAGATAGAAGGGTCAAACATCAATTCATTTGGTTCGATCATGGGTCGATAGAAGGAAAGTTTATTCGAACAAAAACTATTATCACCTGATTTGAGGTACAACCATGTGTAATCAAATCCCACTACCTATTATGGGAACTCTTATAGAGAAAACCCCTTTTGAGTCCTCTATGAAGACCACTTCATTTATGAGAAGCTTCTTATCAAATTACGGTGACGCACCCTCTTTTTGATGTCAAAGTTCATCCTAATGATTAGAAGGACTCTATGAGGGTTCCTTTAAAAAGGGTGCCCGAAGACCTTGCAGGAGACTGAAAGATTCTCAACCGACCAAACGATTATCAGATGACCAAATATTAAAAATAACAGATTTTTAATACCCCACTTCAATTAGTTAAGAATACAAAATGGTGTCAACTTCAGTTATGAAAATTAAAAGATCTCGGAATCAGTTATAAATATGTAAAAATGTAATGACATATTGATCACTTGCAAAGTTCCCATTCAATCAGGGATAAATATGTAATTTATCAAACACCCCCTATAATCTATACATAGGGGGTTCATTTCTTGAAGAAGTGGCTATTGAATCCATTCCAAGAAAACTTGCCTTTTTGTGCACTCTACTTCTTTTTCAATTTTTTTTTTCTCTCTACTCTTCTCATCCGTCCAAAATCCTATTCATTGGGTGTGATCCACAAAAAATTTTGGGATTCAACATCCGAAAATGTGTGGTGGGTGTGAGATTCATGTCATTTATAAGAAAAGGAGCACGCCATGGAGAGAATGCCCATTTGAGGGAAACTTCTAACATAGATTCCATATGAGAATTCAAGCAACAATGAATTCAAGAACTCAATGAACGCATAGAGGATTGGATGGTAAAACTTACCTGCATCATGCTTGAAGGGAGAACACAACCACTTCCAAAACCAAATGCAAAATCACCTGAGCATCAAGGCCATCAGACGGCTTTGGGAGACGAACAAGTTGAAGAACCCTAGTATCAAGACATTGTTGGGTCTATGCCAAGGAATAAGCCACAAATGAGGTGAATGGAAAGGGATGGCCCTCGCCCAAAATGAGAAATAGGTTGGTTGTCTTGTGGTGGCAGAGAGACCAAATGAAACTCACAAAAATAGAGTCAATCAAATGATCGACCGACTGGCAACCTTGGAACACCAAAACCCACTCAACAAATGATTTAATGACAGAGTTAGCGGAATCTATTCATGGAAAGGAGTACTTCAAGAAGGCTCCATCGATGAGCACCAAAGCTTTCAAATTCTGCAAATATCATAAGGACCATGGTCATGAAATGGGGAGTGCAGACACCTCTGAAGCTTTGTCGAAGAACTGATTGGGGTTAGAAAGCTCAAAGAGTTTGTGGCCCTTGGAGCACAAACCCAGTGGCAGAGAAAAGAACCTGTAGAAGATGACTCAGATGAAAACATCCTAGCAAATGTTATCCACATTGCGAGGATAACGTTGGCTATAATAGAGGGAGCCTCTGTCAGAACAACCGACCATAAGAGGCTTCCATCACAAGGAATATTGTGTTGTTTTTTCCACCTCAAAGCGAAAGCCCCATCCACCAATCATCTTTACCTATGTGAATATGTGTTCCATGGGGAATCCCAACAACAATGCCATAGTTGTTATTGTGATGATTAATAACAATCATGCAAGTAGTATCTTGATTGATACCTGCAGTTTAAGGAATATACTATTCAAATCAGCCTTTAAAAAATGCATTTGTCAGTCGATCATCTCGTTGCACTAACCAGCCTACTATATGGGCTTTCCAACGAGCAAAAGGAGGCCCCGAGTATAATTAGGTTGTCAATCACAAAGAGAGAAGGTGACAACCAAATTAGTAACATGGAGAACTTTTTATTGGTTGATGAGCCACCAACATACAACATGATCTTCGGTCGACCGCTGCTCAATAATTTTCGAGATGTGGTATCCACCTACCATGCGACAGTGAATTTTTCGTGCAACAGGGAAATAGAGATAGTTTGTGAAAATCTAAGGCATCTCGAACGTGATACCTCCTGATAGTCGGCAGTGCAAAATAAGAAATGTTGGACATCCAGAACCAACGAGAAGGGGTCTCAAAATCTATGAAATTAAAATTGAGATCCCCACTGCCTTCGATGAATTGAGTAAAATTGTTCTAATCAGTGAAATTTTGATGCAGGACACACACACTTGTCAATTCAGAATCTTCAGGGGCATCAGGATGTCTTCATATGGTCTGTTATTAAGATGTCAGGCATCCCAATAGACATAACATGTCACCGCCTTACGTTGATCTAGTCGTCCAACCTATAAAGAAGAAAATTAAGATAATGATCATAACTTTTGTTAGACTGATTTGCGATGAGCGGTGTAATATACATCCTATATATTCAACTTGGTCATGGTGCAGAAGTCGGATAAAATTTGGAGTATGTGCATAGACTTAACAAATCTGAACTCAGCCTACCCTAATAATAACTACCGCCTCTTAAGAATTGACGCACAGGTGGATTGTGTAGTTGGATATTTTGTAATGAACTTCTTGGAAGCTTTCTCCAACTACCATCAAATTAGGATGCACATGGCTGATGAGGAGAAGACAATCTTCATTATGACTGAAGGCTTATATTGTCATATTGTAATTTCCTTCTGGTTAAATAAGGCTGAGGCTACCTGCCACCATCTTATGGATGTATTTTTTGCTAAATAGAATAGAAAGAACATTGAATTCTATGCCAACGATGTATTAGTTAAAATTAGGTCAATTGAACAACTTATAAATGAACTAAGAAAACTTTTCAAAAGCTCACAAACTATAATAAAAAAATGAAACAGTTCTAATTTTCATTTGGAGCATCAACCAGAAAATTCCTAGGATATCTTTTAATGTTTAAAGAAATAAAAGCCAACCCATAGAAGTTAAATGTTATTTTGAATATGTCTTCTCCTCGGAATACTAAGAAATTATACTAAGAAATTGTAAAAGCTAATCAGCTGAATAGTTGCACTCAACTGGTTCATTTCAATATTGGGCAATAATTGTGTCTCTTTCTTCAAAACACCGGGGAAAACTAAAAATTTTGAATTTTTAACCGAATATGAGTAAGAAATTAAGAACTGAAGCAATTGCTGGCTCCACCCTCACTGCTACAAACTCCAAAGTCGAAGGAAGAGCTCCCTTTATATGTAAGAATTGGCATGGAAGCAATCAGTTCGGTCTAAGTTCAGGAGCTGGGAAAATAATTCCCCATCTACTACACCTGTTGAATCATATGAGGTGCTAAGGTCAGGTATCCTATTATCAAAAAAGCTAACCTTTACTTTAATTGTGTTTGCTTGGAGGCTCCAACCATATTTCCAAATGCACCAGATTAAGGTCATCACTAACCATCCACTCAAATCCATTATCACTTGATTGAAACATTTCGATTGGCTTCTAAAGTGGGATGTGGAAATTAGTAGTAAAACATCTCCTATATTCCCCGAACAATGATTAAGGCTGAAGTCATGGCTGGTTTCTTATAAGACTTTCTTGAACAAGGCAAATCGAGAGAAGAAATTGAAGTTAGTGACCAAACGAAGACTTTGCACATTGATGGAGCCTTGGGTCAGGTGAGTGCAAGAATTAGGCTAGTGCTAAGCAACCCAACTAGAAAACATCTCTATCCCTAAGTCATCCTCAAGTTTGAAGTCACAAAAAATTAAGTGGAATATGAACCATCGATCTATACTTAGCTCTTGAAAGGGGCATCTGACATTTGCTAGTTAAATCGAGTTTTCAATTGGTGATAAGTCCATTTAATAAAGAATTCAAAGCCAAAGACGACATGAAGATCAAATACTTGAACAAGGTGAAGGAAAAGATAAGGAAGTTTGGGAACTTTATAATTGAACGTGTTAGAGAAGAAGAAAACCAAGTGACAAACCTTCTGTTAATGAATGTTTGCTTTAGAGAAAGAATGGCCTGAAGGCTTCTTTGACACACTATTGAGGATTTAGAAACCATGGATGTGGAAACTAAAAATATAAAGAGTTGGATTGATCCCTACAATAGATACTTAAAAACTAGAAATATCACCAAAGAAGTAACAGACCCAAGGAGATTCAAATTTTTGGCTGCACAATAACTCATCATCGAAATAAATTTTTTGAATGTCCACCACCTTATTGCTTTTAAGACGTGTAAAGGAAAATGAGATGGAACAAATCTTTCAGGAAATACATTCTGGCGAGTGTAAGAGTCATTCCGGAGGAAAAACATTGGCACATTGTGCTCAGAAGCAAAGCTACTTTTGGCTAACCCTCATGAAGGATGTGGAAGAGCTATTCAAGAGATGAAAGAAGTGTCAAAAAAACACTCCACTATAGCATCAACCAACTTAAAAGTTGTAATCATTTGTCTGTTGCTGGCCTTTCGTTATCTAGGGGATTAACATCCTTGGGTTGCTTGCCCCTTCAAATGGCCAGCAAAAATTGTTGTTGGTCTTTGTATATTTATTTCAATGTTGATAGAAGCAAAAGCTCTGGCCCAAATTTTTGTAAATCTAGTCTGGAACTTCATTTGGATAGACATCATCTATCGGTATGGCTTGCCCCTAATACTTATCACTGCAATGGAACACACTTTGTTGATCAAGATGTAAAAGACTTATATTAAAATCAAAAAATTAACCCTATATTTGCATCTGTATATCATCCCCTGACGAACGCATAAGCAGAGAATGCCACATTTTTATCTTAAAAACTAATTATATGAGCAGAGCATGACAATGGAGGAGGATACTAGGGAGGAAGCTGATGCAGATGTTGGTGATGATGCTAACTGAGGATGAGGAGGCAGATTAGATTTTTATTTTTATTTTGTTGTAGTGTACTAATGACTTTATTTTACCCAACTGTTGTTGTATTGATGTATTTACTTTTTATTCTATTGTACTGAACATTTTATTTTGATGCTGAAGTTATAGATGTACCGGATTAATATTTCTTGTTGCTCTGGATTAGATGTGGACTCGTCTGTTGTGATATAGTAGTTCTTTTTAATGTAAATTTCATGTTAAACTTGTTAAATTGAGATTCACTTACTGCTATATATGTATATATATTTTTTGTTTATATTTGTATATTTTCATAATAGACTCATGTGGTAGAAAGTAATTTAGTTATAATTTCCCCCCTCTTATATTTCTGTTATGGTTATTATACATGTTAGAAATCAAGTTTGAAACTTTATTTCATAAATAACTTACATATAAATTTGATATCACGTTAAAATGACTTGTGGTATGTGAAGTTACATTTAGGGCACTATAATTTTGATTTTGGAGATGTTAAAGAAGACTTCATTGAGATTTTTGGTGAAAGGAATGTGCTAGAGTTAAGGAATTTAGTATGATATAATAGAAACATGATTTTACTATTCATAGTAGGAAAGAATTGTACTTTTGAAAAACTAGGATTCTTAGATTTACACTTTAAAAGATTTAGACTATTAAAACTTATTTTCAAACTAATACTTTCAAATTTCATGTTGAGGAAAGTGATGTGTTTTTAACTTTAGGAGAAGGATAATGAAATTCAAAACTATTTAAAGTCTATCCAGATATAGTAATACTCACATAAAAGTGTTATGGATTAAAATAATCTTGAAAAAAAAAGAAGAAAGAGAGAAAAATATATAAAAAGTGAGTAGAAGCTTGAGGAGAAGTCGAAATAAAAATTTGTTTCACTTGAATCTTCTTAAAAAGTCTTAGATACAATCCTAAACTTATTTTATTCCAAAAAGTATTAGAAATTTTTTACAAATACAATCCTAAAATTTGTTTTTATTCTAATTTTGTACTTTATAGGAATCCTAAGTTTGACAAATTACAATTGTTTTTGAAATAGATAGAAAATCGGGATTCCCAAGTTAAATACTAATATGCTTATTCTCTACTCCTAGCTCTATTCACTAGAATTTCTCTTAGGATGCACTATGACATTCCTCAAAAATTGCTTTCAATTGAATCTTCTTACAAAAAAATTTTAGATACAATCCTAAACTTATTTATATTCCAAAAGTATTATCAATTTTTTTGCAAAAAAAGGGCTATAATTCTAATTTTATACTTTCTAGGAATCCTAAGTATGAAAATTACAATTAATTTTTGAAGTAGATAGAAAATCAGGATTCCTAAGTTAAATACTAATATGCTTATTCACTAGTCCTGGTTCAATTCACTATGACATTCCTAAGGCAAAATTATAGGAAATTTTGAAGAAACTCACTACCCAAAATCAACAAATTTGGTTTTTAAAGTTATAGTATTACTTGAGGACAAGTAACAATTAAGTTTTGGGGATTTGGATGTGTCCTAAAGCATGTTTGCTTTCCTTTATCATTTACACATTTTTTGGATGAAATTGCACTTTAAAGAATGGTATTCTTATGTTTTTCTTGTAGTTATAACAGGTAGGACACATGGAGCAAAGCGGAGTTGAAAAGGAGCAAAAAAGAGCTAAATTGAGCATATTGAAACTAGCAAGCCTGACGTCTAAGCGCAAAGGCACTTCATCCAAGCGCCTCGACACTAGCTTATTGACGCTTAGGTGCCAGAACCAACGCAACAACCTGAGAGGCCGACGCCTAGGTGCCAATGACTGGGTGCTAAGGCGTGGTTGTTTTTCTGCAGTTGCTTCACCACAAACTCGGCAGTTATGCGTTATTTTAAGAAATTCAAAAGGATTTTTTTAGAAGAGCAGAAGCATTGTGAAGTAGAGGGAGAAGTGGAGAGAAGCCAAGGAGTTCTAGGGAGATATAGGGTCTATAGATTTCAACTTTTCTTAAGAGGTTGGTGAGGGGTTTAAAGAGAAATTTTTAAGGGAAACATTGCATAGAGGACTTGGATTCAATGTTGGAGGAACTTTTCAACTCTTTTTAGAGGAGAAAAACTAAGTATCATGTTTAATTTGTCTTGGATTTGTTGTAAACACGTATTTAATGTATTTGTTTTGTTAAATGATGATGATTTACATTGTAACTTTCATGCTTTGTGAGTAGATTTCCTTTACTTTTCTCTTGTGATGAATATGAAGGATTTGTAAGATGTGTTGAATGCTTTTGAATTCGATTTTAATACTGATGTGATGATATTTCCTTCTATGCTTCATTTACTTTTTTTACTGGCTATAAGAATTGTTAATATTTTGTGCGAACCCATAAATACTCAGAAGAGCTATGACATGAACAAGTAGGGATATAACACTGAAATTAGTGGGTGAAAAAAAAATTAGTTCATAGGGCAATGAAAACAGATTGGGAGATAGGTTTTGATGCGTATAACTTGGGGGTTTCTACTGTGACAGTCAGAAAAACTTACCAAGTTAAACCAAACTTTTTACTCACTCGAAAGAGGGTAAAAAAAACATATTCTTCTATTTGTCACTAGTCATATTAGCAATTATTGGTATTTGATCCTATAATCCACTTAGGCAATCACAAGATAAAAGTATTTTTCATTTCTTGAAATTCACCAAACCAATTGATATAGATAGTTTAGCTTTGGACATAGTGCTATAATTTAAAAGTAATTGTTAGAAAAATCATTTTAATTTGCCTTCCAAGCTAAGACATGAGCATGCTTGACTAGAACTTTGCCTAAAGGACTCATTACCTCCTTCCCTGTGGGTTCGACAATTCAGATTCAATAGAGCCCTACATAGTTGAAATGATACATATACTTGTGTGAGAAACCCCAGTAAGTAATAATATCTAATTTTAAAAACTAAATTAAGCTGTTAGAGAGTGTTTCTGGTGTCATTGCTAGGACTTATATTATCGTGATAATCATGTGTGCATATCACACATCATGTAGCACGACAACTTATTTGTTTTAGTCAAAGTTTTTTTACCATAACTTCATGGAGATAACATATTTCAACACCATGCGGCTCTATATAAACTTTCGTCACCAAACAACCCATGAAAATGAATAGACAAGATCTAATGATTTTCTCCTTCATATATATAATATATTAATGAAAAAACCAACAAAAAATTTTAAATTTAGCATATATCACCTATCATTTGAAACCCCTAACTTTACTTCAGAGATAAAATATCATTTTACATGCTTTCCAAATTTAGAAGTAATTACAGCAGGGTTTAAATTTAAGATGTCGCCAGTATGTTTTTCGTTATCCATCGTCATCGCAGATCTTCTTCGCCTTCAAACTTATTTCTTCGTCTTTAATTTTCCTACCTTTAAAATTATAAACAAATTTCTTATTCCAGCTCCTTCATACCATTGCCCCGCCTGATCACACGCGGTAAATATTATGACCGTAGGATTAATAATTAATCGGGTCGGATTTGGGTCATAAATTACGTGGATACATTTTATTGCTTTATTTTATATAAAAGTGATGATATTATTTTATTGACGTGGGGATGTCCGCTGCTTTATTTTAATTAAAAGGGTCGGATTTAGATATATGCATTTTTTTATATTATTATTTTAATCATCGTTTCAAGGTCACGTGGGGATGTCCGCTGATTTGTCGAAGTTCGTTGGCTAAGAATGCCGTTTTGTTGACTTCGAAGGCCATGGGTTTGGTTTGCACTTGAAACTGAGCCAAGATTTTAATAATAAATTTCGAATAGTATTACTTCGCGGATCTTTGAGTTTAATAACATAACTATTAAAAATTCAAAAAAAAAGGAGGATATTTTTCATAATCTTAGGTAAATATATATTCATAAATGTTCTTTCAACTCAAGAAATACTTTTGATTTTAACTTTAGTGTTGGATTTACCCTTTACAAACAATCAGGACAGCAGAGAGAGTTCAACGTCTTAAATTTTATTGAAGGTCATTAAAACACATATAATAAAATAAAGTTATAAGAGACATCAAAATATTCATATGAAAAATACAAGAAGAGAAAATTAAAAGATTTACCCATATAAATTTTCACTATTATATGTTATATGTTACAGATAACAATCTTCTCCATAATTAAAGAGAATGTTAACATTGTGTGGCAATAATTGATTGACATGAATTTTTGTGGATGGATCGGTGGTTAAGTCCGAAGCTTCTTTAAGCATTGAAATTATCTTCAATATATTATTTGTGATTTGTTTGGTCATTTCCTTTAAAAAGATATGATTTGAGATGAAGAACATCGATTTATAATTTCTTTGTGTTAATGTTAAGAGTCAAAGTTGGTATCAATGGGCTTGTAGTCGTCGAATTGATGATGATGAGCACAGAGATTATGAATGATAAAAAACCACAAAGGGTGTTAGCCTTACTACCAATGGCATGCATCAACTTTAAAGAAAATAGTGTGTATTGAGGGCATGTATCAACCTCTTTGGCAATGATGCGTGCTAACAACTTATATTAGCATTACAAGGGATCACATGCAAAAATATTATTGGTATTGCCAAGCGATCACAACAATGGCAGATCACATGCATCAACAATTTTTGTTGGTAAAACTTAATATGTTGTGAAGAATTGACATGAGATATTGGCCACAAGTGATGATATTTGAGAGACGGTAGTAATTAAGCGATATTGGTTAAAATGTTATAAATGGGTAAAAGTGATTGGGAAACTATAATGAGTAGGCAATTGTTGGGGCATTGTTCTCTCCAACTCCAAAAAAAAGGTTCATTTATAGTATTATTGATTGATGTTTCGGTGAATTTAAGTAAGTTCTCAAAAGTAATGTATTGGACAAAACCGATATTAATTCCCTTGATCTTAAATTATTCATTTAATATTTTAAGTATTTTAATGATATCAAAATTTAGTGATCTTAAATTCTCTGTTTTCCTCTCTCCAATCCGCTAGTTTTGTGCATGCCATGTTCACATAATGTTGCTATTCCAATTAATGTTGTGAAAATTCCAACTATGTTTTGAATGTCTGCAAATAAGGCTCATTTGAACTCAAATCGAATTACTTTAAATGTCATTGTTTTATCTCATCGAGATGTCCAATTCAACTACAAATCTGTTAAAATTAGAATTTGAATGGTTATGAATATTTTAATTCCAAAAATGCATGATCTAAATTAGAATATAAATTCCGGTACTATCAATTGCAAAGTGGTTGAAAAAGAGAACTCGACAATATTAGAGTTCCAAAGAGGATCATAGAAATAAAAAAGTAAAATAAATTTTCTGCCAATTAATTTTCAGGCTCATTTGAAGGTGTTTTGACTCTGTTGTGGTGTACACGAAGCAAAGAAAACAGTACTCTCTTTTGAATGATAACCTTCACAAAACATCTCTTCCACCGCAATGGCGACTTCGGTCAAATTCCAACCATGAAGAGACCGTCGCGTTCGGCCTGATGTTCCATTTTAGTTACGTAGACATGTTCGATTCGTTCGTCTGTCGCTGCTTCATCCCTTTTCCCTCACGAACCGACCATCTCCTAATTTTTTATTCAAACAGCCTTGTCATTTATCAGAAGTGTAAGTTTATAATGGAGTTTTAAGGATACTGCTGATCTGTTACTAAAAAAAATCCATATGATCAGGCACAATTTTTCTATCAAAGAATGAATGACCAACAAATAAGATTACTTTTTTTGGGCCAAATTTAATTTTTTATTGGAATTATTTTCTGAAGTATTAGTTAATTTAGTTGAAAAAAAAATTTAAAAAAGCATTATTTAAATTTTAGATCAAATTTCATAAAAGTTAATTTTAACATCCCACATTAACAAACTGTGACATTAGCAGTGTGGCTTGTATTGGTTTCTGAACTCCCGGTTTATAACGACATCTTAGCTAGTTGGTCAAACGTCCTATCAACATTTGGTAATGAACGTATTTCTTTTAACTTTTTCTCGACCAATCAAACACCCGGCTGTACTAATGCATACATTTTATATTGCTTACAATACAACTTAGAGATATTTACATAAATGGCACTTAATTCTTATGTATTTACACATCTAACTCACAAAGTTTGATGCTTACATTTATGTCACCTTGATGTCATAAATCTATGTATAAAAAAATGTATTTTACTTAAAAAAACTATATGATGGTGATATATGTCATCTTAGAGATTTGAGTGGTATAGATGTAAATACGTATGTTTAGGTGTTATACATGTAAATAATAAGAATTGTGTGGTATGGATAAGCATTCAAAATCTATGACCAAAAAAATTTAGACACCAAATGTACATTATGTATGTATGATTAGCTCTCTCGTTGCTTTACTGTTTTCATATAAATGATAATTTTAAAGTATAAAACATGTATATTTAATCTTTTAAAATTAAAAAAGTACTGTTTGACAGTGAGATAATTCGAAGCCAGCCTAACCGGTCAGTTTGTTCACCTAAAAACTGGCATACATGATGTAAAATTTCATTAAAATATCAACCAAATGTTTACTGGTAACGAACTCCATTTACCTAACACGATGCTGCATCTTACTGCATTTTAACATGATAAATATTCCACAAAAATGATATACAAACTATTTCATGCTGACCTTTAAAAGATAAAATTCGTGCATCATCAATCATATTTTGACGAAAAGATTTAAAAATGGAATTATTTTCTACTTTGATGACATTATGTAAACATACAGTACATTAACTAAATCTGCAAACAAAAATTTTAATATAGAAATAGAAATTTAATATGGTTGAAAATCGATCTAAGAAACTTAACAACTAATTGTAATCAAGATTTTAGAAGTCCATGAAAAATCTTGATGATATAGGTGCACATTTTATAATTTGATAGTTGTCAGAAACTGGATGCAAATTATTCTTATTGCAAATTTGTGCTCGTCTAACAATTTGATAGTAGTCCGAAACTCAAGGCATGACTGTTAACTATAGCAAAATTTTATGTCATATTACAAATTGATGGAGGAAAAAGAAATAAAGAAAGAAAATATTGAGTAAGAAGTAAAGAAAAAACATTATAAAAATAATAAAGCTGCAGCACCATTTCGGTAAACAACAAAAAACTACAGCAAATTTCGTAAAATGTAAGGTGTCATCAACGAGAAAATATTATGTGTGATGATATTTTCACCCATCAATGAAAGAGAACGTTCACAACAGCTTTTTACCTTAATAAACTGTATAATAACGCTAATGTTCAAGTAAATCCTATAAAATTTAAGTATTTACATCGAAATCCAATAAATATAAAAAATGAGAAAAACAAACTAAGAAATGCTTAAAATCTTCAATCTTTCCTAACTCGATATGATACCTGGAAATTCAAAAATGTGGCATGGTGAAGAAAGGTGTAATCAAACAACTCAAAATATCATTATACCAAGCAGAACATAACCCCATGTGTTTTCAGCGTGAAATCAGAAGCAGCCAAAGTTGTATAATTTCAATAACGACTGTTTTAGAACGAAAAGTCAGAAGTGCAAAAATTCCACTGAAAAAAAAAAAGAAAGATTAACACAGTAGACCCGATTCTGATGCTCAAACCAGGAGGAAAAAAGAGTCATGAATTAAAACAAAAGAATGATGAATCAAAGTGGTATTTACATGCATACCATAAAATTATTATTTATTAACAAATCTATCACTTTTATTTCACATTCATAAATATTACACTATGATGTCTAATATCGCATCAAAAATATTGCAGTTACTAATTTTTTAAAAGTGGAATGCAACTTTTCAAGCATTAGCTGATTATACCAATGTGTTACAGACATAAATATTATGGTTTTGGTGTTATAAATGTAAATAATAAATATTATTTGGTTGTTTTGTAAATCCCCAAGCTTGAAGAACAAAGCAGTTAATTTCATTATATATTATAAAATGGGATGTATATACCTCTATATTCTGATGCAGTTACACATCTAACATCTAAATTTTAATATTTAAATAACAAACATCTAAAGGGCTAAATCATATCAAAACATATGTATGGAAAGATAAATTTCGCTTAAGACAAATTAAATTTAGTGACTTTTCTATATGATTTAACGATTAGGGTATTAAATGTAAATAAAAAAGATATACATGTGTAAAACATTAGCTGTACATATGTAAATTCTCCTAATTTAAAATTTTGAAAAGATGACACTTGAAGTCATATATTTTTATGACTAGTTTCAAAACAAACAATAAAAGAATCAAATCTAATACCGGGAGATCAAACTAATAAATGTTTTGTCGCATATCATACTCAGAAAAGGACATGATATTTGAGAAGTTGCTCATGTTGAGAAAATAAATTAAAAATTGATCATTATTTGGTCGGATATATCAATATTCAAAACATTTTCAATCCAAATAGTTAAGCTTATGAAAAGGGGGTCAGCGACATGGTATTTGTACTCCAAAAGGTTTTTTATACGTAATAATAGTTTAATAATGTCTCCTTTTAAATAGAACATTCCTATATATCAAGCACTAAAAAAGACTCAACCATAGGTCTATCTATTGTGGGAATCACTCATCTTGAACTTCGCTCAACTATAAAATAAGGAATTTAAGAATCATGGGAGGCACAAACATCTTGAAGCACTTCGTATCAACTGATCAATCGGCTTTGATACTGGTACAATTGGGAAGAACGAATAAAGAGGGGCAAAAGGCCATATAGCTTTAGGGTTAAAACTCAAAAACTTAAGCTTTTATATAGGTGCTAGAGTTAAAAACAAAGTAAGATGGAGAAAAATTTTACCAATCGATATCAAGGTGGCATGCCACAAATTGATGTGGAAAGCTCTGTCAATTTAAGTTTGCAAACATGAATATGGTTATCAACCCTAAATCCACGTTGCTATATCATGGGAGAAATATTAAATATTACTCCACAGAGTTCATCAAGAAAAAGATGCATGATATTATACAACAACATACTTTAATAAGGTCGTTAGGATCACAACTTATAAGTCTACAAACATTACAATTTTTTGGACACAACCTACGGAAGGAAGCCATTGTTCATCTTCATCCATTACTATCTTGAAATGTGTTCATAAGTGATCACTATCTTGATATATGAAAAGTACATTTCTTATTTAAAAAAAAAAACATGATATATACAGTGCTAAAATGTATTGATTGTGGAGTGTACTAATGTACAAATTTCAACTAATCTAACTAGATAATTACATGATCGATTGTGAATTGTCAGGCAGATAGGCTGATGCATGGAATGCTGCTAACCATTAGTTATACAGAAGAATTACATTCTTCTTCATGACATAATTAATTTCAAGTATTCAAAATAGCTTAAAGACTCCAAATTCCAAATGAATTTTTCATTTTCAACAAACTGCGTACATCAATTCATGCAGCATGATCAACCCTATGAAAACTATAACCAGACGTTCAAATTAAAGAGTTATTAATACTACTACAAAATGCAATTCAACTCCAATTTGCATAGATATATAATTCCATAAGTTAATTTACATTTAACTCGTACACAATTTATAAGCACGCGGCTTTATTATTATATATATAAATATGTTCTTTCCTCACCAAAATCTAAGACTGTGAAGGAAGTTTGTGTTCTGAGGCCAACTCTCAGTTTTCCTTGAGAATCCCTCAACCCAAATGCGCATATATAGCGCAGCGTTTTGTACATATATATACATACATAATATAAGTTCTAGCAATGTTAGGATCTGAACCATGTATGACATCTGTTTGAATAAATTAAGAAAAAGGTATAATTATATTTCCTACTACCGCCAGCAATCGCCATGCAAAGTCCAGTCAAGATCCAACAGCCAAGAAATCTATGAAAGAAACTCCAGCTTCGCTCTGCTGCTCTTTCTCATGCTGATCTCCCTCATCCTCTCTCCTCGAACACTCTCCAGTTTCATTAGAATCAGTACTGTTTACTTGCAGGAAGTCATAGAACTCGATGGAGCTCTCCCTACTTGTTTCTCCTTCTGCTATAATTAATTTTTAACACAAATAATTCTCAATTAGTAAAGTTGATCTGCCTCAATCCTCAATTTATAAATCATATAATTAATACACATACATACGTAAGGTTTAATTTTTACCTTCATGAATTACAGGCCAATAGCTATATTCCCCTTGGCTTTGAGAAATAGGATGATTAAAACCACACAGAGTTCCACCATGTCTTCCACCTATCAAGCTTGAAAATAAAAGCCCTTTTGGAAATTCAAAGTTCATCTTCTCCTTCCTTTCTTTCCGTATAACATGAGATTCTGGAGATATAGAAGACTGCTTTGGCTGAAGCTTAGATCTCTCGCGTGATCTTCTCGCCATGATTACATGCCAGTGATTCTTCACCGCGTTGTCAGTGCGACCAGGAAATAGACGGGCTATGATAGACCACCTGTTGCCATGAATTCTATGTGAAGCAAGAAGCCTTTCCTCTTCCTCTTCTGTGAAAGGGCACCGGTTTATTCTTGGGTCTAGTTGATTGTACCATCTCAACCGACAGCTCTTTCCTGTGCTTTATTGATGCATCAGGTAACATGTTAAAATCAATCAATATATATATATATATATGCTGTATATATTAATATAAGGAAATTGAACCTGATCTCCCATGAAGCATCTCGGCGATGGTATTCCAGTTATGAGGGCCTAACTTTGCCACCAATTCCTTGAGCTTTTCGTCTTCCTCGGGCCTCCAGTGGCCTCTGGTGCACATTTGAACAAATAAATTACGTGTCGGTCTGTTGATGAAGTGATATATGTAGGAGATGAGTACTTATATGTATGGTGTGAATTAGGGTTTTCGTAGATTGATCATGACTTTATATATGATGAAGTGGTTATGATTACTGAAGAATAAACCAAATAGAGAGAGATTCTGATGTGGGGGGAGACGGGTAGTTATAAGGAAGGAGAAGGAACGGATATTTCTTCAAAAACTTGCACTTAGAATAGAATTAAGGGAAAGAGGCTTCTTGATCCCGTTACAGAGAGAGAGAGAGAGAGAAAGGAAGTTGGAAGAGATGGTTACACTGGTGGTTGATCCTTCGTGTGGCTACAAGGTGGAGAGAGAGAGAGAGAGAGAGGTTGCTTGGTGGGATGAAATCAGTTCTTATTTCAACATCTCCACAGGTTTCTAACCTACAACATCTACTCAGAACCAAACTTTTTCCACCAATATTCATTTGCTTGTATGATGTAAGATTATTTGTGTGTAAAGATACAGGGTACTTGGAAGTCCTAAAAAATAATGTGAATTTGTTGGTAAGCCACCTTCAAACAGCAGAAGTATTATTCAATCGGCAATATGGAGTAGTAATCAATGTTTTTTCTACAATATAATTAAAATATGCATTATATTAATGGTCGGAAAGATGATAAATAAATATATATAGGCTGAATTCTTTATAATTAGTAGGATAAAAGCGCTAATATGCAGCGCTTCGGCACATGTTTTTAGACGTATTATTTTTTTGAGAAATTTACATACAAATCACGCTAGTTTTATTTATTTACATATCTAAACTTTGATATTCATATTTAAAACACGTTGGTGGCATAAATTTATGCATTAAGAATATATTTCACCCTTTATAATAATAATATTTTTGATTTGATGTTAAATATTTGATTGATAGGCTTGTAATTAGTAATGTTATGTAAATGCATAGGAATTGTGTGATATGTATGTAATATTTCATCAATTCAAATTTTCAATATTAACTCAAAAAATGCATAAAAAAAAGAAAAAAATACTAAAAAATTGTTAGCTAAAATACATGATTTTTGTTGTATGTTTCCTTGATACTGAATTTTTTTGACTAAACTATTTGACGTGCATGAAACGGTGAACTACTTGAGATGGCATCAAGGGAATTAACTAGGATTTATGCTACTCATCACTTTAAATCTAAGTGGAAAACCTTATGTCAAAAGTATTCTTGGACAACCCTGAAATGCAATTAACCAAGTGAGATACATCCCCTTGGGAGTACTCTGGACCTTAGAACATACAAACACACCTGAATATCTAATTGTGGATAGGTTTCGTCGGCCTTCTTTCACGGATTCTTAGCACAAGTTGTTTCAAACTGATCCTATTCGAACGTACATGCTTGACCTATCCTCACATGTTTTGCTGATCTAGGTTGAAAAACATGAGAGCATGACATTGCATTGCAATAATTGGAGGTAAAAGCCCCATTGCTCCATCACATTTGGTAACATGACATTGCAACAATTGAAGGTAAACACCCCATCGCTCTTCAAAGCTCCACTGTGCCTCAATGCTAATAATTATATTTATGCAATTATGTGATTTAATTTTTCATTTTATTGATCAAAGGTATGTGTGTTGAGGATGGGATTTCAATTTCTATTGTGTAAGGGCGAGAAGAAAGAGAGTTCAAAAGTGTAGAGAGACATGATTGTAATGTAATTTATACAATTATCCTCATTTTTCATAATGAATTTCTTATTGTGGTGTAGCTCCATTTTTTTCTTGTTATCTTTTTTAAACGTTGAATCTTGTATGTGTTCTCTATGTTCTTTACTTTTGTGCAATTCTGTTTGAAAATTTTGGATCTCTAAAATGGATTTATACTATTTATCTACATCTTTCTAAACAAGTGATATCAGAGTGGACTTTCTATATTTTGTTGTTTTGAGTGAAAGCAATGACTAACAAAACAATGTACAAGGTTGAGATCATGTCAATGGTTCAATCTTTACTTTCAAGAAAATATAAATTGGTCATTTGTTTTATATAAAAAAAATTATATTTATCATTGGATGGAATCATTGAGAAGTGGAAAGTGATATAACTTTGGAAGAATGAGAATTTCTAGATTGAACAACTCTAGATTGGATCTGACTTTCATTTTTCTCATCTATTGCAATCAACATTATGAATGAGGAAACTGCNAATCAACATTATGAATGAGGAGACTGATATTGATCTTATATATGCACTAAATAATGTATGAGAAGCATTTGGCTGCAAACATTATTATAATTTTTTTTTGAAAAGATTATTCAATACGAAGATGGTGGATGGTAGTTCAGTGGTTGAAAACTTGAATAAGTTCAACACTATGATTAACTAGTTGTGTTTTGTTGGCCACAAAAAGTTTGATGACAGGGTTAGGACAATATTACACTTATATTCATTACTATATAGTTAGGGTGGGCTTGTTATTGAGGTGGTTAATTCCTTAAAAAAATGTGAAATTGAACTTTGATGATATTGCAGGGTTTGTATTGAATTAAGGGATTTGCAAGTAGGTGACCACTAAAACATCAAATTCTACTATGAATTTTGCATAACACAAGCATAGAAAGATAAGTTTGGGTTAAGGAGAGAAAAAAACAAGAGTGAAAATTGGAACTATAGGAAGAAATGTCACTTGAGAAAATATTACAAATCTCTAAAGAATGTTGGTTGTGGACATCAACTCTTTACAAATGTTTCCACAAATGAAATCTAATGTGACTTCCTTACTTTATCCTTAGATAATATCAAATCATGTATAATAGATTTAAGTGCCTCTCTTTAAACTTGCCTAACAAAGAGGTGTTCAAAAAACTACATTCAAAATGATCTAAGGAATATGTAATTGTGAGAAAACAAGGTCTTCATTTTTATTGGAAAGGATTGGGTTGATATCAAGTTACCAAATGAATCATTCTAGGAACTGCATGAAATTACATATGTTCTACGTTTGAAGCAAACATGATTTCTATGAGTCAACTTATAAGTTAGTCTATATGACCAATTTCATAGGTGTTTATTGGACGACGATTAAATATAATGGTGATGGCCAAGACAACATTGAAGGTATCACTTATCTGATCAATGAAATGCATGAATCTATTAGAGTAGCTGGAATAAAGGTTGACACATGTCTCCAACACTATAGGCTTTTTCATATAAGCAAGAAAAGTATAAAATCCTTCGTTTATAAAAACAAACGTCAGTGTTTAAAGTCTATAGATTTAAATTTTTGTGAAGATTGTGCTTATGAAATGAAAAATAATGTTAGTTTTTCTAAAAGTGGCTCAAATTTGACGTTCAAAAAATAAAATTAATGCATACTAATATATGGGGTGAGAGGAAGGACAATTCTTGAGTTCCAAAGTGTACAGAGGCTTGATGTGGTGGAATTTATGCGATTCTCTTTATATTTTTTAATAAATTTCTTAGCTTGGTGTGGTTTCATAGTTTTTTTTCTCTTTCTCTTATTTTTCCACATTAAATCCTGTATTGTCTATGATTTCTGGTTTGTGCACTTCTATTCTAACTTTTTCTTTGGATCTTTTGAATTAATTTTTATGAACTATCTGTGTCTCTCACAACAAATGACATTCGAGTAAAGTTTCTGAAATTCTTCAGTTCGGGTGAGAGTAATGGCCAAAGAAGTGAGGTATAAGATTGAGAAGTTCATTGGTTCTTACTTACTTTCTAGAAAATACAAATTCTAGATAAGTTATTGAGTTATTTATTCTGCGATTACCAATATCATAATATACAATCGATCGATAATTAGTTTTTATGATATAAATGTTTTTTTTAATCTTGGTGAATGAAATTTTAGCATTTTGTTGATCTCCTAATAAAATTATTTAGTTTATCGTTAACTCGCTTTTTTATTTTTTGACCAAGAAGCAGGTAAGTAGGCCACTTTAGACCAAAAACCAAACGGCTCGCTTTTTTTAAAATTTTTTATTTACAGACATACCGCAAAAGTCTTAATGCATTTAAATATCTAACATTCTTTTATATTTACATACATAACTCTCAGATACTTAATATCATTTAAAAATGTTATTATCATTAAAACCCTTTTTTAAAAGTGAAATAAATATTTTCATATGTAGTTTTATGACAACAATTTTTTTTTTTTTTTGTTTTTTTGGCAAAAAACAACATCAAAGAGATATAAACATAAATACCAAATTTTAGAGGTTAAATATGTAAATACAAAAAATTGTGGGGTAAGTAAATTTTTATTTTTTAAAAGTTTTTTGTAGGAAAGAAAGACGCCATATTCAAGGAGAAAGAGAAACGAAAGAATACATTATGGCTAATTTTCTAAGCGGTGTCATCGGAAGAAAACGACATTATATTAATACACCAATTTTATATTTGGAAAAAAAAATAAAATTAGGTAGTACTTAATAAATAACAAGAAAAAAAATCAAGATAAATCGGAGAAAACATTTGACATCGATTGATGGAGCGTAATTATTATCAGAAAATTTGTACCATGGAGTTATAAGATAACTATAAAAAATAGATAATAAATAGGGCTATTTCTCCTTATTTAGAGCTGAGATGGAGTTGGCTTAAAATAGGCTCCAAAATATTCAATCCCAAATTTTGGCTCATGATTTGACTTATTTATATTTTGATCTAATCTCAATTCTCGAGTCAAAATTTGAAACAATTTTCTAGCAATCAATGACCTTCAAGCTAAATTCGCTAAATTCACAGTCGTAACCTCATTGAATTTGTTAAATGTTCGATTTCAAGCTGAACCGGGATCGGAGCAAAATCGGTTCAATACAAAATTTTGAATTAGTAGCACAGCTCATTCATTTTGAACCGATCACAAGAGATTAAAGATCTTCAAGCTAAAGCTCTACTATTATATGAATTAATAATCAGGTGAGGGTAGGTCTCAGTTATCTCCCAAGGTAAAATCAATATTCCATTTCTTCCAATTAGCTAGATTAAAATATAAAAGTACATAATAATAATAATAATAAAACATTCAAAATTAAGCTCACCTAATAACTTCCATGTTGTAACTACGCACTTCTTCCTTGAATGACATTGATATATTAATTGCCTCCAGCCTGAATTACAGGTAAACAGGACGAGGAGAGATCGAAGTTCTGCAGTTTTGTCTGTTGGCCTAACATCCATGTTCAAAGTTGGATGGATCTGCCTCCTCGGCTAAGTAGGAAGTTGAACATAGTTATAGCTTCCATGCAATATTAGTCTAACGAAAATTAGAAGCAGGAAGATGATGAAGACGACCAAGATCCAAATTTCTCACCACACTATAAAAATTTCCCATCTTTAGGTAAGACGGATGGAAGAGCTCTTCTTCTCTGATTCCTTGGCACCTCTTATCTCATATTTATGAAAAATTGTTACGTACAGATAAGCTAGATGTGGATTTAGTGATATTTTGATAGTATTATGGTGGTATATCACCAATGTGCATGTACGGATTCCGCACCTAATAATCTCCTCCTATTTACAGTTATAGATTTCGTCACTTGTGTGAAAATCTTAACGCGTTGTGCTTGGCCGGACCAGGATGAACGGATAGATTCTAAGGAAATTTATTTTTCATGAGATGTTATTATCTATAGCGACAAGCTGTAGTCATAAAAGCAAAACATCATATTATTGATTACATTTATATACAATTTTAATTACATTTATAAATAATGTGTTTATTAGTGATGTGGCTGAATAATTGTGATTAGAAAGCATATTGAGTGTAATTATAGCATAAGGCTAAAGAATTTATTTTTAAAATAAAAATTAATTTTTTTGTCACTTTTTTTTTAAAAATATTATTATAACCCAAATTTATTGTATCATGATTAACAATAATAACTAGATTATTTAAAATATTGGTTGGATGTGATTTTGAGAGCTTTTTAATAGAGATTTATCTAGAGTATAACCTTTGAATCGAGACCTTTTAAAGAGTGAGATTTTGAGTTTAATGAATAAGTCTGCAGCCGGATAGAATTGACAATTCATTTAGATTTTCAGGCTGCTAAAATTAGACGCAGATCATTTCTTCCTCTCATTTCCTCAAGTCCCAGTACTCATTAATGCAAATTAATTTTTTAAAACTTAATTTTCAAATAGTTTTCGGATTCTATATATTACATAAGACTATTGACATTAAGAAAAAAATTTTTTTTTGCAATACAAATTCATGATTTGTATGCATAAACAAAGCTTAGTTTACACTTTAATTAAATGAAACTAATAAACAAGATCAGGAATGTAATTTCTCAATATTGTATTGGGGTATCACATCTAATGGTTTTCTACAACATTGTTATAAAGTTTGTATGACATGTGATATTTTACAGCAAAAAAAGCCAATTGTGCTGAAAATTTTGACAGATACTCACAATCCTAAGGTTCTAAAAAAATTAAACAGCTGCCATTGTTTCTACGGGCAATATTTTTTTGTTAGGTTTTTTTGGCATGTAGCTCTTTTAAAGCGGCCAGTTCAAATAAAATCTGGAAACTCTCCCAGATATTTCATTAATGTAGGTACAAAACTCAATTTGCACTTCTTTCACTGACAGACCTATAAAAAAGTTGAGAATGACTTGTAACCACATACCAAACATTCTCTTTGCACTTTCCACTTCCTGAAGCCTGATTAGTCCAAGAACTGCTCTACACCAAAGGAATTTAGAAAAAAATTTAATGGCCCAATCTGTCAGTTGTCATAAGAAAAGCCATCGATTTTAATATTATCGTCGGTTTAGCGATTGTTTTAGCCTCGTAGGTAAAACATTTTTTTGTAATTCAAAAAATCGAGTGATATTCTGGCGGTATAAATTTATTAACGGTTATTCGTCTATTTAATGTTGTTTTTTTCGAAAAATATTGAATCATCAGTAATCGTAAGTTGGTATCACAGATGGTTTGCCCGTCGGTACGAGGGACGACGTATATGTCGAAAAAGTGTCACACCCGTTTGTGTTTTGAAGCATGCAAAACCGTCGATTATATATTATTTATGCATCGTTTTTTTACATCCAATGGACATCTGTCGGAAAAGTGTCACACCCGTCGGTTTTTTGACACAAGCTAAAACCATCATTTATGTGTAGTTTTTACAATCGACGGGTTAAATATTAGAAAAGTGTCTCGCCCATCATTTATGTGTGTCGCACCTTCAACGTCAGTTATGTTTTGGTTTAAGTGTCGGTAAAAAAGCAATTCAGATAGCCGTTAGTTTTACCTACGAATAATTTTGATACCGTCACATAACCGATGAAAAACCATTGGAAACCTATAGCAGAAGGAAAAATAAATAATTTTTTTCTTTCATATTTACGTTATCACACCTACTATCACAATATTTAATATAAAATTTCAAGCATTCAATGAAATAATATAATTGTAAAACAGTAATATATCCAATTAAATAATGAAAAAATAAAATGCATTTACTCTAAAATATATTCATCATTGTTCACACAAAAAAAATATGTCAAAATTGTACGTAAAGATAAAAAAGAATGAAAAAATAACTCCTCATAATCATCCTCCTCTATCTCGTCAATCTCATCCTCATCATCCTCCGCCGCTTCCTCCTCCAATGTTGTTATGGTCTTGCCATGCTCCCTCGTCCACTACTGGAAGGAATTCAAATCAGCCTTCAACTTGGCCTCCATGTTGGCCTCCAGCTCTGACTTCATCAGAGAGAGGCGGGCATTGATATCCCGAAACTGCTTATATGCAACAGTGTAATAATGTATGCGATTATATTTTCAATTATATTTCCTTACTTTACAACAGTACCAAAAACTTGATCCTCAAGAAAATAAGAATTTAACTTTTTAATATACATAAATATATATATATATATATATATATATATATATATAGGGATACTACGCAAGTATACGTATCGTTATCAAGTAATATAAAACTTTTTGATTAAGCCCCGAATATCAATGCTCTTTAAAACAATAAACTTCTATTTCAAAAAGATAATTACTTAAACTATAAATAATTTAAGAGTAATTAAATTCAAATCTTATTGGTTATTTTGATATTTTGACAAAACAGTAACAACTTCTAAATAACTTGAGTTTATCTAAAAGAAAAACAGAGAATATAAAAAATATCTCTTTTTTCATGAGTCAGTAATAAGTATAAGAATTCTGTTGTGGAAGTATGCAAATTATGTTGTGTCAAATAGAAGCAATAATATTCTTTACCCTTACTAGAAATGCTATAAAGAACATTGGTTAATTTAAAGTTTGAATAATTCTGAAGACCTGCTAGGCAAGGAAGATACCAGCTCTCACTCTAGAGTTCCCTCGATTCCCTCGACCTGGGGGCTAACATCTTGTAACAGAACCTAAAACAATAAACCAAGTTGGGGGCTTTAATTTGTCACTTTAAAGTCCTCTAACTCTACACCCTTCAATGAATATTTTCCTATTTATTTGCACTAACTTTAAAGTCCTCTAACTCTACACCCATCAATGAATATTTCCCTATTTATTTGCACTCAATAATAACTCTAACTCTACACCCTTCAAAGATTATTTCTCTATTTATTTGCACTAAATCATATGAATTATATTCTCATTCATACAACCTCATGTGATTCTTTTCAATTGTTGATTGAGACAATATCATCTTGGTTATTACATGTTCTTACAAAAAATTTTAACATCTAGATGGGTCAGATCAAGAAGCAAATGAAGTACATGGAACTAAATCATCACAACTTATTCCAACATTAAAGATCAATACTCTCCACAACTTCCATCCAACACATTAATGACTTATCATTTTAAGGAGAAAGATAAAGAAAACTACTCATAATCCATGGAGAAACCAAAACCACACTTTAGTTTAAAAGTTGAAATCATTGTAAAAACAACAAGAAATTTCAATTAAAACCAAAAGTAGTTCAAAACAAAAGACAAAAACTTATCTCAAATCCTCCACCAAACTCTTGAAGTTCCTTTGAATCTCTTCTCTTTTACAACACTTTAATCTCAAATCCTCCACCAAACTCTTGAAGTTTCTTTGAATCTCTTCTCTTTTACAACACTCTCAAAATAAACTAAAAACAAAAAGGATAAAATAAATTTGTGTGGTGTCTGAAAATCTCTCCAAAACTATCTCTTAAAACTCCTCAGGACTCCTCTTCAAACTCTTTTTAGAACTTTCAAGCACCCCCTCTAGTTATCTCAATTTCCTTTTTTTTATAAATTTTCCAAGAGGTCCCTTGGAAATCCTTCAAAATGTGTTCAAATTTGATGTATTCTTCAATGGATGCCTCATTTAACAAGTCTTTTAATAATATTTTCGTTCTTAGTGGTCATAACCACTCTCTTTAGCCAATAAGTGCTTCAAATGTCTCTTCAAAATTCATCCAAATGAAGAAAACTACCAAATAACTACCTCTGGCGCTTAAGCGCGGGGCTGGGGACTCTGGCTCTTAGGCGTGGCCTTCTTTGTTTCACCGGTGCTTAAATGTTGGATCTGGCGCTTAGGTGCCAAAACATTTTTGCACAAATTTCATATTTTTGCTCCAAATTTGATCCTTTTTCACTCCTTTTAGCGTTTTCAACTTTTTACTTGTTCCTGAAAGAAAAACACAAAAAAATCTTCCATTAAAGCGCAATATCTAAAAAATAAGTATAAAAATGTGTCTAAAAGTACTATATATTTTAGTTGTATCAGGCCTCTATCTTAGCAAAGAATGCTGCAACACACTTGGAGATCTCCTAAGCAGTAGAGGTAGATGTTGCAATAAGGAGACAATCCTTGCTTCCAGTCGGATAGCGTTGTCGCCTCTCCATATGTGTGTAGCGAGGGTGGTTGCGGTGGTGAAGGCGGAGGAGTAGCCGGGGGCAGGTGTAGGAAGTGGGGTGGGGATCAGAGCTGTGGTGGGAGTAGAGGTTGGGTTGGTGGTGGGTGTCAAAGTCAGGCGGCCTCTCCTAATGTGCTTCTTCGTCAGATAGCGTTGTGGTCCACGTTGCCTAGTGGGGAGGGAGACGGTTCCTGCCTCCAGTCGAAATCTGCAACGAGGAGAACAAATTTTATTAATTGGTAGACATAACACATACTATGTAATAAAATAAAAACAAAATCGAATGTAATAAACATAAAACACATAGTATGTAGTGGACATGTAAACAAAACTATAAAGAGCAAGATATAACAAACAAAGCTGAAAAACACAAAACTACACAATAAACTGAAATATAAATTTCAAGAAAAGGTACAATAAACTTACTTATCTTACTTAGAATCGTCTACAGAGTGATTGGAGGATTTAGTCATGATCTCTTCTTCAAGCACATCGTCGGAGTCGAACTCATCACCCAGACTAATTGCTTTGTATTTGCTAGTAGGAACCTCTAGATTAATCTCTTCATGGATTGCATCAAGTGGAAAATAGAAACAAGTCATTTCAGTTTCTTAATGGGTAGGTTCAATGATATTCTAAATATTAATTATGGATTTTGGTTTACTCAAAATGACAATCGCCCAATCAATGTTATCTCTTGCTCTATGTAGATTTTGAAGATAGTAAACCTGACTCTCATGTCTAAATAAGACGAAAGGATCAAATTTAGCATATCTTTTGCTTACTTTTACTTCTGTGATATTATATAGTTGGTTTACCCGTGTTTCACTATCAGGAGCATGATCGAACCAAGTACGATCAAATGGGAATACACATCCTACAATAGAGCCTGGAAAAGATAGTTCAACAACTTCTTTTAGAATCCCATTATAGTCTATCTCATAGTCTGACTTATAGTTTGTTTTAACACAAGTGTCGAAATTAAAAGACTTTTTTTTCCTTTGAACTAGAATCTCGTATGAAACCTCTACTCTATATTTTCATGATGTGCATAGGTCCTCAAGCAAGATCTATCAACCCTTGATTTGTCACTCTATTTCTCCAGCCAGGAATCTCCTAATATATACATAAGAAATATCTTATTTTAAGAAAATATATCCACGTGTGAAGTCAATCGCGTAAGGGGCTATGGCTACGAGCATTTTTAGTTCAATAATTGGCTTTGCAATTGGAAATAAAATACGAAACAAATATGCTCGTGATAGGATTAGAGTAGCTATACTTGCAAGAAATATTAGAAAGAGAAATAATGAAGTCTAAATAAACCTCCAGAATAGCTTTTTCTAAATATGAAACAACAATTACCACTCAAAAACTTATTGATTTTAATTTTGACTTGGATTGCATTAGAGCCAACAACAGTTAAACTCGAAATCAAAATGTTAAAATCCTACTGAGGCTGTTGAGACTGTCAAAGACCGATAATCAACGAATATTTATCAATATTTTATCTTTAATCTTGTTTGTCACCATAGCCACACCAACTCATTCAAGAGTATATTTCATTCTCATTTTAGCTACAAGTGTAAAGCTAGTGGTTTTGCAATTGGCTTTTCACTTGGAGAAAAAATATTAAGCAAATATATTTGTGAGCTGTGTGATTTAGCTACAATGGCATACACTATTAGAGGGAGACATTTAATAAATTACGAGTCAATGTTCAGCCGTTTAATGATATTCGACAAAACTAATATACTGAGATGTTAAAGGATGTGACTTCAAGCCGAGATGATGTTAGATCCAACCAACAAACTTAAGTCTACTAATTTATCACATCCCCATATATATCATTATAACTTTGAATAATTGACCCGAGATATCTAGAACTTTCATAACTTTTAAAAGATTTGATCACTCGTAGTTACAACTCTGTCACTAGAGCTACTACCACTAAAATTTTATTTCAAGTATTTAGTTCTGGATCTACTTAAACGAAGGACTTTAGACTCCAATTTTCGGTCTCCATAATTTAAGTTTTTCTTAAACTCTTTATCTAGTTTTATCCACAAGAAGGTTATCATCGGCAAAAAGCATACACCAAGGTGCATCCTCCTGTAAATGTATAGTAAGAGCATCCGTAAATAAAGCAAAAAACATTTGGCTAGCTCCAGCTAAACATTAAAAACATGAAAAAGTAAGTTGGATAATATTTTTCCACATTCCGTCTTTTTCGCTCTCTTTACGACATAAATCTGGAATTAATAAATCTGATTATTTAGAGGATTTTTTCTGCCGCTGCTTAAACACCACCTTCATAGCAAGCTACATCCCCGTTGTGGAATTTACTGCATTTGATAAATCTTATTTAATGTAAATTCAAGTTGCAGCCAAATATCATCGTAGGTGCATAAATAAGTTAAAATTTTGTATAATAATTAACAGTTACATGTTACATGGACTATTGTTTTTTTAAAATTTTTCATAAGAATATAAAAACTTTATCAAGCTAATTTCACCAGCAAACCTAACTAACCAATTTATTAGTATAAATGGAGCTATCGTTTTCGCCCGGACTATAACTAAGAAGACTTGAAGAATAGCTTTAATGTGGTTTGTGTTGAAAATCATGGATTTATTGCTATTAATTTATTTCATATGAAAATTTTCTCGCCGTACATCAAGATTTCTTTTCTTTTTCAAGTTTACACCCAATAAAGAACTATGAGAGGGTTGGTGTATAGTCTTGCGCTTAGATTTGAAAATATTTCTTTTTCTTTTTTTTTTGGCCCTCATATATATATGAAAATTGATGCAAATCCATAGCGCCTGTCAAGGCCACGCTTGATTTAGTTAAAAACCAAATCCTCAGTTAAAATATGTTTAAAACGTGAACTTATCCTCCATTTAATGAGCAGCTGAAAGTAAGGTGGCATAATCAAATGAAAAATCCGTCAAAACAATGAGCAAATTCGGCCAAAAAATTTGGGCAGAAAATTTTCATTGATGATGCGGGAAGTAATTTAGCATTTGTTAGTGATGTAGATGAAAAAAATAAAAACTGAGAAGAAAGTTTGGAGTTGCGTTGGAGAAAGTGGCTATGTGGAGAANCTTATTGGTGGTTAAATAACATTCATGCCCATGTCTGATAAAACTGTTTGGGGCAGCTTATTCAGAATAGCTTATTAGTAGAACAGAAACATATATTGCAGAAGCATACGATCATCACAGATCAGTTCTAAAAGAAGACATATAGTTATCACACTCTCGTGAGTGCCAGAATAAAAAAAAAATACAAATATAAGTACAACTACAATGAGAAATATTAAAATATTTAATTTCAGACTCTGGCTACGTCTGTCGTCATCTGCATTGTCAACCTGAGAAAACACCAGATTCTCATGACTGCTGGCAGTGTAATATGAGGGATTGTCAACCACCGTAATCCAGCAAAAAAGATGCAGCAAAACNGGAGCAGGGCTTGAAAGATGCATTTTTATTTCAATCTTTTGCTTCTTGATATAAACTCATAACACATAGTACCAGGTATGTTTCTACCAGTGAAGCCCCCATTAAGATTGTGCTAACACATTTCAATCCTATGACTACTACTGATTCCTTAGAATATTTTTCTATTTTTTGTTACTAAAAGCCATTAATTACATATTCTAGAATTTTCTAAATCATGTTTTTAAAGCTTGTATTTAGAATATTTAATTTTTTTTTTGAAAGTGTCTTTAGAATTTTCAAAGATCATTTTAGATTAGAGCTCAATTAAAACACAATTTTATATGGGCCAAAAAACACCCCCTCTTAAACTTGAATCATCCCGAACAATTTTCTTATCTCAATAAAATGTACATATTTGAGTAGCTTGATGAAGCTATCAGCCACTTGATCATGAGACTTCACATACTTCATTTGCATATCATTTTTTGTGATGCAGTCTCTAATGAAGTGATAGCGTGTGTGAATATGTTTACTTCGATCATGAAAAGGATTCTTAGCTAAAGGGATGACTGACTTATTGTCTTCACAAATCTTCATTGGCTCTTCTTTTGGCAATCTTAACTATTTCATTAAATTTTGGAGCCAAATCAAAGGAAAAACTCAAAAGATTGCAGCAAGGTGCTCATTTTCTCAATTAGAAAAGGTGACAATTGGTTGTTTATTTGACATCTAAGTAAAAAATAATATACATCTCACATATAGAACGTGAACCCTTTGATCTTTTCTCTCTCATCCAAGACTCCAACTTAGTTGATATGTCACTATATCCGACAAGCCTGAAATCTATATCCAAAAAGCTTGAAATCTTTTGATGATGAATAGAATAAGTCAAATTCTATTATACATTTGATATAACAAAAAAAAAAAAATTTAGCAGCCTTCAAGTGAGCAGTAGTTGGAGCTTTTATATAACAACTAACAAGTTCAAAAACATGTTGAATGTCTGACTTGGTGTAAGTCAAGTAGCACAAGCTTCCGACCAAGATCTAGAAAAAGGTTGGAGTAGCCATTTCTATATTCTTATTTTTCAAATAACTTGCCTCCACACTTTAAGTCATCCACATGAAAGTACATTATCAAAATGTCTTAGTCCTTGACTTTGATGTAGAAGGCGTGCTGATGGGAGCATTTGATGAAGTTATGCAAANTTGATGAAGTTATGCTAGAGTAAATACTTTTCAATGGGGTTGTTCCATGTCCTAGGTGCTTGTTTCAACCCATAGAGAGCCTTCTTCAACTTCAAAAACTTGTTATCTTTGTCATTTGGCATTCTAGCCTAATGGTTCTTAAATGTAAACATCTTCTTCATGGACTTCATTCGTAAAGTCAGATTTTCCACCTATTTTGAGCTTCTAAAGAAATGATCAGCTAGCCTAATTATTTTAAGTCAAGTAATAAGAGAAAATACCTCATCATATTCAATGACATTGATGTGTTTGGACATGCAACTCAGCAATGGAGGGCTATCAACCAGCAGTTCGAACTGTATAGGATTCCCCCTGCATTCATTCTTTCAATAACAATATAAAATGCTTATGAAACAATTCCAACAGTGTAACGATACCCACTGATTCCTTCAAGAACAATATAAAAGGAACACATTGAAGCACATTCCAACAGTGTATACGAATCCCATTTTTTGAACCAAATAGTTTGTATAAAGGAACAGGGACGGGACGAGCAAAGATTCCCACATTGCGAACTAAAAATTTTCCCATTTCTCATCTGCATTTCTTTTCTAAACCCTAAAAAAATGCAGAAAAAACTCACAAAAAAACCTTAGAATTGTAGGTCTTTGAAAAAACTCGCGGAAGAACTTAAGAACCAAAATTTCCCCCATTTCCACCAACGCTTTTTCAACCCTAATCCAACAAAGGCATCATAAAGACAACCCTAAAGAAAATCATTTCTTGCAAAGAAAGTGAAGATAACTGAATATAGGTCAGATCGAACAACGAAAAAACCAACCACAGAAGATCAAACAACCAGAAAGCATTGCGGCATATAGATCTCACCAAAAGAGTCGATGTTTACGAAGGAGAAGATCGGGAAAGGAGATGGCAAGGGAGAGCACGAGAGAGATATTGCAGGGGCACCTCCGGAATAGAACCCTAACAAACGCCGAACACAAGAAGAGCCCTGCGTCTGATGAGTAGAAGGGAAAAAATATAAATGATTATCGTCGATTTCAAAACACCCTACAGAACTCTTTTAACAAACAGCTAGACGACATTATGAAAACGGCGTCGCACCTATGTAATCTGCCCCAAACGGGCACTAAGGTTTTTGTGTTGGATTTTCATCAGATTTACATCGGACAACGTGCGACGCTAATAAGTGACCGTGGGAATTATTTTTTAGACTTGTTCATCGGGTGTCTGGCTGATTTGTATCGGGCGCTGTCAGACACATTTAAATGAGTTTTTTTGCGTAAAAAAGATTAATACTAGATCAACGCAAATTCCGCCACAAATCACCTAATTTAGAAGACTTTTAACATAGGGTAATATTTAAGTCCGACACAAATATCGGACACTAATTTAAATATTTCCTCTAGTGTTCACATTTAACCGGTCATACCTGGCTCATCACATTCGGTCATTCACATTCGGCTATTCCTACGAGTTTGGTAAAACTTGTTGATATTCTTCACCATTCCTGTTTGGGCTCGTTTCCTAATTATCAGCTCTGGATCAGGAAAAGAAAACCATTTAGGTGAGTTTCTATCTCTGCTAGTTTGTGCAGTTGCCTTTTTTTTTGTACACTAATATAAATAGAAAGTTCAATATGATTTATCTGTGGATCACTTCCCTCTCATCTCTGGCTTTTGACCTTTGCTAGGGTGGCCTATACGTAAAAATCAAAATCTAGGTGTCTGATACGAGAATACATAGGAATTGGGCGGTCCGTAGGAAAATATCCCCATAAGAAATCAACTTCGAAAGGAAGTAATACCCAATTATTTTAATCTACAAAAAAGCATCATGTTCTTAAAGTGCAATTACGCATAAACAAACGAGTTTTATCTCTTTAAAAAAAAAAAACTTTATTTACAATTAATCAAAAATCATTGAGTCGAATATAAGCAATTTTTTCCCTCAATAATATAAAGCCTTCTCTTCTAATTTCTTATAATCTATCTTTCGTTTTCCTTTCTTTCTCTATAATTCAGTATTTGTAGTAGGTATATTGACAATATAACAGCATCGCATTCAGAAATAATTCCCGTTTTTCAAAGCATATATACTTGACTAAGCTTGATGGAATCCCACACCTTTAGATCGTGCGTGCTTTTAAAACAATAAAAAAGGGGGGGTTAGATGGCCACTCTCCTTTCAATCAACACTAAGTCATAATTTTCAGTCGAATAACGATTTATCATGGAAGCTGAGTCATCATCTCCACATCTTGTTTTTGGATTTTTATGCACAAATGAAGTTATTGAAATATTTTTTTTTGACGAATAGTGAACATAATATATATTCTAGTAAAAATCATTTTCCGGGTCAAGTCACTTTCACATGGAGGAGGGGTTGTGATAAATATGTATTTTAGTGATTGTCGAGAAAGAATGGTTAAGAAAATGCAATCTGTCAACTACATCTGTCAAGGAGTTGACAGAAAGGAGCTAACGATAACAGAAGTAAAGGAAGCGGTAAAATGAAGGTGGCCGAAAGGAGATGGTGATATTTTATCTGTGCTCAATAAATTAATGATGCTTCAAAGGTTACGATGTGTCTTGGTGATCAGCTAGAGAAAACAAAATGAGAGATTAGAAATTGATAATATTAATAGTAGTAAAATATAATTGTTGGATGGAGAGTTTTTATATCTTAGTTTTGCACAAAAATCATGCACACAAATTGGTAAATGCAAGAAGCATGTGAGATATTAATGGAAAATTCTAAAAGGAAAAATAATCATGCGGTATGGTAAAAAAAAAAGATAATTCACTATGTTGCACTTTCTTTTAGTTGGTGAAGATAGTGATTATGTGAAGTTGATAATATAAATAATGAAGGGTGAATATATTGCCATTCAATAGTACTGTGAGTGATGGCAATCATATGATGACATTTGAGAAATAGTGATTAGGTGACGAAGATGCTTATTATATGAAGGTATCCAAATAATGATAATTGTTTTTAGTCGTCTTTGATATTAGTCGTTGAGCAGAGATCTAATTTTTTTTTTAAATAATCAAGGACTCTTAGATTTTATGTTCAAGCTCCCTTATATGGAAACTAAGGCTCTATTTATAATTTTGAGAGATATACTTTAATTATTTTAATCAAAGTCTTAAAAAGTTTAAATGGATAGCCAATATTATTTTCTTTGATAAAAAGTGTACAATTAGTATTTAAGTGCTAGAATGATCTTAAAATTGAGCTATATTTGACTCGTTTAATTCCTCTCATTGGTTTGCTTGTTCTTATTAAAAATATGAGAGATTCAGAGATTGTTTTTCCTTTCAATTAATATGCTAAACATTCTAACTACACCTCAATTGTTTTATTTATGTTTATTTGGACATAGATTTGATGGCTTTTGGTGAATTTTGGTTCATTTTATGGAGACTTATAATTTAGTTGTTAGATTGCGGAAATTGGAGCATAGATGATCTTGAATTTACTTAAGTTAAGTTATACTCGGTGCAAACATCTTTGGCAGTGGTACTAGTCAACTCTTTGGGCTTGATTTTGAGACCAAACATCCCTATCATAGTATTTTAGAGTTCTTGGAAGCATTTTTTTGATATTCTAGATTTAATTTTTAAATTGTTAGAACCTAACAATACCTTCACAGCTTTGAGGACTTTTAAGAAACTTGGAGCAAATTTTTTTTAATAATTTTTGTTTCAATTAGCATGTCAACCTTAAGAACGTGAAAAATTACAATTTAAAAACATTTGACATGTTCACGGCCTTAATGAGAGGTCAATATTACCATCAAGAGGTTGATTGTTTGTTGTAACTTTTCTAATATTATCGTTCAAATTTAGCTTTGAAAATCAATTTTAGTGAGTAAATTAATTCAAAATGATTTAAAATTTTTACAGAGAGTTAATATGACTATTTTTTACAGTGTGGGATGATTTTTGTGATTTTCATAATATTATTTTATTTATGTTAATTTTAGTGAGTTTTTAGGATTTAATTAACTATAGTAATTTACATAAATATCAAAACTTGATTTATTTTTTTATTTGGGTCCTCTAGTCACATTGAATCTACCAGAGCACATTTTTTTTTTCTGATTTATATTTTAATTTTTATATTTTTTAACTAAACTGAGGTGATTTATTTTGAAAATTAGAGCTTCAACACTTNTTAGTGAGTTTTTAGGATTTAATTAACTATAGTAATTTACATAAATATCAAAACTTGATTTATTTTTTTATTAGGGTCCTCTAGTTATATTGAATCTACCAAACCACGTTTTATATTTTTCTGATTTATATTTTAATTTTTATATTTTAATTAAACTTAGGTGATTTATTTTGAAAATCAGAGCTTCCACACTTATAGGTGTTCTCTGACTTTAGAAAAATCGGAGAACACACCTAAGGACAGGAAGTCTAAACCCCCAAAATATCAAGCCATTGTGATTAATATTTAAAGACCTATAATTTAATTAAGCTTTTAAGTATTTAATTAATTAAAAATAAAATATAAGTCAAATAAATTTAATTTTTATTTCACATTGTTCTCCTCTGTTCACAAAGCAACATGGTATTTTTCTTTAACTTTTATAATTTTTTTATGCAAAGATATGGATTTTCTAAGTTCTGGGGATTAAATAAATCAAAAATTCCTATTTTTCTATTTATCCACCTCAGCCGCCACACAATCCTCGTATCCTCCAAAGCTCCACGTGTCATGCATTCATGAACCATTTCTTCGTTTGACACCGTCTTGTCCGTTGGATCAATGCACGCGCTGAACGGACGTCATCCGTCCATCGTCCCCGATCAGCCTAAACCAAGAGCTATCTACATTAAATTACTTCGATCTCACTCAATACTCAACCAAATTAAGTTTGATTTAATCCTACACATGCATCTAACCAAAACGAACATTTCTATATGGTTGATCATCCATGAAAGTAAGATTTTCTTCTTAAAAGCTCAAACCGAGCTCGGTTTGGGGGAAAGTTGCTCATAACTTGGTCCAAGAGGTGTAGCCTAAATTGGATTTATTCCTGAGCTTTATTGTGAGTTGGTGAACCTCCTCCAACTGTCACCTTGAGCAGAGAATGAGTCTAGGTATGAATTCGATCGAAGGGTGACTCGGGTTTGGTCTAGGGCTAGGTTAGAGGGTTCAAAATGATGGGGTTTTGATTGGGGGAAGTTTGATTTGGCTCTAGTGAAGCTTATGGAACAATCAATTTAGAGTTTGAATGCACTTGGTGGTATGGCCGTGAAAACCCTTGAATTTCAGTGACAAAATTAGGTTTTGCAATAGAAATTAAGGTAAGGAAATGGTGAGGATTAACTTCTCTGGACTGATAGTGGATCTGGAGAAATTTTGGTAGAGTTTGGCTAAGTTTTGAGCTTGCCCCCTTCTTTGGTCATGGGGTTGCTTAATTTAAAGAAGTGGCCATGACTGTCACCAGGGCATGCCAATGTGGCAGGGGAGCCACTTAGGTGGATGGGAGAAAAGCTTTAGTGGCCAATGGGGCTTAGCCAGCTCAGATGAGTTCAATTTTGGGGTTTAAACCACTTGGGTCCTCTCAGGCTGGGTGTTTTCCGATGGTTGTGGTTGCACGCCGGCCAGGGTCAGGTC